>VXAV01010430.1:100077-129290 GCA_013399715.1 Alectura lathami
GGGCCGCTGCTTTCCCCTCCGCAGGTGCTCGGCGGCGTGAGGAGCCGCCTGCGAAGCCGGCTGCTGCCGAGGGCGGCCGGGGCAGGCGTGCCGCAGCGGACGAGGCGCTGGTAGAGCGATGCAGACAGGTGAGCCACGCAGGCAGGGCTGGGCTCGTTGCTGCTGGCGGGGCTTGGCGAGCTTGGGGTGGTTCTCCGTGAGCCGCGCAGGAGGGCGAGCCCGGGCAAACTGGCATCAGTGGCACCCCGAAGGAGCAAGAGCAACCGCTGCGATGCCTCCCGAGCGGTGTCCATCTCCTTGCTCGTGTTGCAGGCCCACACTTGTTTGTTTCTCCGTAGCCATTGTGATCACCGAGCAGCCGGTCTCTGTCTCCGTCCCCGCTGGGTACGCCGTCACTCTGCGATGCAGAGCCAAGGCCCGCACATCGCTGCAGTACCAGTGGTTTTGCCAGCGCCAGGTAACGCTGTCAGCAGGGGTGGCCCTCCCTGTCGCGTTGGGCTGGCTCCCTGCCTTGTAGTGGTGTGGAGCTGGGCAGACGGGGTGGGAAGCAGGATGCTGGGAAGGAAAAGAGGAGATGCCGTTACAGAACAGTGCAATAGAAAAGCTCATTCTCCCCATATCTCTGTGAGGAGGTAGCAAACCGGAGATTCCATCTTTTCCTGCTTTTAACAAGGGCCTGCTGGTGCCTTCTGCTACCAGCGATGAGGGGGGACTTGCTGCCTACCGCCTGTGTTTTCCCTTTAGTCTGTCTCCTACCAGATTCCCGGTGCCACCAAGCAAGACTTGCCCATAACTGCGCAGCAGACCCAACTCTACACCTGCAGAATCAACGACCGTCACAGAAATGCCGTCTTCTCCGACTGGGTGAAGGTAGAGGTTCATCCGTGTGTTGCCAGAGGTACGAATGCATCTTCTAGCTTTGCTCTGTTTTCTGTTTCGCACAGACGTTGCCGGATGTCGCAACAGTGATATTTGTGGTTCCTGGGGCAGTGTGTCCTCCCAGCTCCTAAATCACTGTATGCTCCAGCGATGCAAGGGTCTAAGCCACACCACTGTGTGCTTGCTGTGGCTATTTCAGGTCCCTGTCATGATCCTAGTAACCCCAGCTGTGTTTGCCTGCTCCTCCTGCTGACCTCTTGCCGTGGGTTTTTCAGGGGGAGGTTATTCTGGGTGTTTGCTCATTTGCAGAAGGACTGTAAGAGGCAGTCTGGCTATTTCAAAGCTGGGCAAAATGACTTAGGATGTGCCTGACCTCACCAGGAGTCAGGGCACGTTGGGACTGGGAAGCAAGAAGCAGTGCTTTGGTGTGTCATGGGTGTCGCTCTCAAGGCATTCCCTGCTCCTGGGGCAGAAAGGTGCCGTGGTGAGGCTGCAAGCACAGCCATCCTGTGGGACAGCATCTCTTGGTGTGGGTGGAAGAGGTTCACTTCGCTGTCAATGCACACAGACAACAGGGGAAAACAAACAGACATTGTTTTCTATCCTGGCAGAGGGAGCACCAGTTTTGTGTGTCTGTTTTGCAGGACTGCTCCCTCAGGTCTGGCAAGGAGAACCGGTCATCATCCTCAACCCCACTGAGCAGAAGGTGGAAGTTGGGAAACCACTACAGCTGCAGTGTGCTGCCGTTGGGGTCCCAGCCCCCAGCTACCAGTGGTACCAGAACGGGAACGTGCTGGAACACCAGAAGAAAAAAAAGCTCTGGGTAACATTACCTCGGGATGGTTCAGAAACTTTGGCTGCTGAGGTGGGTGATGGAAGAAGCCCCACGGGACGGTGTGTGTGGGAGAGCTTCAGCAGCCTTGGAGAGACTGCTGCAAATTTTATGCTGTTGTCATCCTTGATATGACATGTCACAGTCCTTCAGTCTGGCTCTTATCTGTGTGTGGAGGCTCAGGAATGCTTTGATCTGCGTGATCAGGTGAATGCCAGCAGAAAGCAGTCTCTCCTTGCCTGTCCTCCCCCTCTCTTCAGCCCTGGAGAAACGACCTTGTGCTCAGCCATGCTTCCCTGCACTCCACAGATCCCCCCCTGTTGCTTTGATAGCCCTGACTGAAGGGCTAGGGCTGAAGAGGGAATACGTTTTATGGGCTTCTTTAAAAGCTGTGGCTGTTTCTCTGAGAAATAAGAGATTCACAGATGTGTGGCGTCAAGGGCTCTCAGCAGGCCTCTCATGGCTTTTTGCAGTGGCACAGGAGCAGCTATTGGATGTGTGCGCAGGGGGCTGTGGGCGCGGAGTGGTGGGGCTGTGGGAACGGTGTCTGCCCGCAGGGAAGCTAGAAGGAAAAGCAGCTCTTCAGGACATGAGAGAATCAGGAAGTCAGCAAAAGGTCTGGTTTTATGGCTGAGTGTGAATCAGTGCTGCCTTCTTGCTGCAAGAAAGGCTAATTTCCTCCTGGGACATCACTTTAAGGGTGGTAAGAGAGCCAAGCTCTTTTCAGGTGGTTTTGTGAAGGACAATGGTCTCAAACAGCACTTTTCCCAAGGAAGTGCAGCCTGGGGACTGGGAAGAGATTCTTCCTTTGGGGGCGGGTAGTGCAGCAATGGAGTACAGAACCCAGAGAGGCAGCAAGATCTCTGTCCTTAGAGGTTTTCAAGACTTGTCTTGACAAAGCCGCAGGTGACTTGACCCAGTTGTGGCTTTAGTTCCTCTCTGAGCAGGAGGCTGGGTGGAGAACCGCAGAGGTCCTTGCCAGCCAGTGCTGCTGGGATTCTTGCCCTGCTTCAAGAGGGATGGACACGAGTTAGAAACATGCCAGAAAAGAGCAGTGGGCATGATAGAAATCTAGAAAACCTCACCTAAGAGAAAAAGTGGGCAACCTTCTGATGTTGGCCACGTGCTGTCCTGCTTGTGTGCCTCCCAGGGGCGGAGTGTGGCTGTGACACAGGGCTCCAGGGGTGAGGGGCAGAGTAAGGGGAACATCTGGGCAAAGCATTCTTGCTCTTTAGAAGCAAACTGTCACCATAAATAATGTAATTTAACTTCTGATCTGTCTAGGTCACCCACGCCAAGGCCAGTGACTCCGGCACGTACCTCTGCTGCGCCTCCAATAACCATGGAGAGCACTGGACCAATGCAGTGGACGTTCACATAGGTGAGGAGAGCCAAGGCACGTCTGCTTTGCAGCAAATCATCTTCTAGCATGAAAAGTAATTAGAGGATTTTAGTGCTCTTGCCTGGTAGTGCCAGGCTGGTGGACAAGTGCTGAGATGTTACCCTGGGGCTCACTTTGTGCAGGGGAAGCTGAGATCAGCGGTGTGGGATAGAAGTAGAATACGTGGCTGTGCCAGTTGCACCTTCCCCCAGCTTGAACGGGCTTAGTAATAATTAAAAAAAGCCACTGGTTTTAAAAACTGCTGCTGCTGTAGGACACTTCAGAGCAGAGTGGCAGCATGGGGCTCTCAGAGGCACAGGAGTGTCCTGGCAGCCCTGTGGCAGCTGTCACGGGAACAGCCTGCAGAGCACAATTTCACACCCTGCATATACTGGATGACCTCAGCAGAGCTGCACGAGCACCCCCGAGCTGGGGACACAGGCATCAGCCACTGCTGAGATAAATGGGATTCCTTGATAACGGGCTTTGGAATTAGTGAGGGAAGTGGCATCTGCAAAAGTAAAAAAAAAAAAACAGTCTGTCTGCCTGGCTGTAGTGCAGCTCGGGATGCTGCTGGGCCCTGCAGTCAGTGTGAAACCTGCTGCATTAGGCTGGGCTCTCAGATGCTCATTGTGGCTTCCTTAGCCCTGCCAAGGTGCTGGTTTAATAGACCCCCCGACAAACTGCAGCAGAGTCCTTCGTTAAAACTAATTTACAGCCTCGCTGAGACGAAGTGATTGCTCAGACGCATCATGCTAGAGAGGGTGCTGGTTAGTTCAGGAAGGTGCGGGCCCATCGGGCGAGCAGCCCAGGGCTGATGCTGCGCGTGCTGTGTGACCTGGTGGATCCTGGGGAGAAGGTGGATCCCCAGAGCCTTGGGCATGCTCCATCTCCTCTGTGACGGCTGCTTTGGCCGCCTGCCTTCGCCATGTGGTGAGACAGGAATAGCTTTGTGGGCTCTCTACTCCATCTAGAGATTTTTCTATGCCATGAGCTTTTCATTTGGCCTTTTACGCTGGCTTTAAAACCTCTCCAGAGTGCAAATTGGTCCTGTGTAATCAGAGAGCCTTGTGCACGCTCCCTGCCTCTTTGCAACTGGCAAAACAGCACCCAGGAGTGGCAGACCGCATGAACAGTCTGGGCTGGGTTCAAAACCTTATGGCTGGGTAGCTTTAAAATGCAACAGGCAGCTCTGTCAGGGGCATAAAGGGAAAAATGGGCTGGTTCTGGTGGCCTTCCAGGCATCCTGGAGCAATAACGGCACTGCCATCACTGTGTGATCGGGTGCTAAAGGTCTTCCAGACCCGTAGGATTTATGCAATTAAAAATATGCCCTTGTTTCTTCATTTACAGCCTGTAAACTTTCAGGCTTTTCACTGGGCTGGACTGTTTTTTTTTTTTTTTTTAAATAGCAAAATCTGGAGCTGTCAGGGTAATGATGATTTTCAGAGGCTGCATGCTGGGGTGGGATCCCTGCATGGATGCCCCGCTGTTCTTGGGCAGGGGAGCTGACAAACATGAGTCGTGTTTGGGGTGACCTTCCTGAGCTGGAACAGCTAAAAGCCAGGAAAAGACAAACCAGGGTGTTGAAGGTGCTGGGAATATTGTCACCACCAAGAGCAAACAGCTGGCTTCCTTCCCGCTTGCGGGGAGCAGCTCTCTGTTTTGAAACTTGACTTTTTGTTCCTGGAGTCACTCTGCTTCCCCTGCCTGCTCCTTCCCCCGGCACCCGGGTTCCCCGGCTCCGCGGACTTTTCACCAAGCAGGCAGTCAGACACTTGCCCAAGGAGCATCCTGTTTTACTTCCGCTGATGCGGGGAGGATGCACCCTGTGATCCAGCCCTGCACTGCCAGGGGCCACAGGAACAGGTTTCAGACCTGCCGTGGGAGTGGCACTGGCGTGCTGGGTGCTGGGCACTGACTTGGTGTTCCCCTGTTTCTTTTCCAGGTACCTGTCGCTCTGAGAAGTTTTTTGGTGAGTACTGTCTTTTCTTCTGGAGCAATTATTCTCTACGTAAGAGTCAAGCTCCAGGACGGAAGGCAGGGCAGGGAATTGAGGTGCTTTCCCTGACCAGGCCATTTCAGGCCTTTATGGCCGCATTGTCACAGGCTTCACTGGCTCCTTGCTTTCTGATCAGAGCTGTGAGGCACAGGATGAGTCTCAGGGGCCAAGACCTCATCAGTCTCAGCCAGTGGAGTAAGATTATTCCTAATGAGTAACCCAACCTCGACCTCCACGCCTGCCAAATGACTTTACGGAGTCTGCTTCGCACAACGCCTTTTCCCTTCTTTGAAATCCCTCCTTGGGCCAGAGCAAAGCTCCTTGCTCCCACAGCTGCTGAAAGCCATAAATCTGATTTTCCTACAGGGGAAGCTGGGGGCTAAAATGAAAGCAAGAGCTGGGGTTTCCTTTCTTCAGCCCCGTGGGGGAAAGTACCTCTTAGGCTTGCCCAGAGCTTCCCCCTCCCGGGCGAGGCTGTCACAGTAGGGCCTGTGCTGAGAAACTTCAGCAGTGCACATCCTCCTCCCCTCCTGGGGTTTTGCTTCCCAAGTGGGAACTTTTCAGGTCTTCCTTTCAAAATGATGCCTGGTGTATTTTGTCAAAGCGTCCAGAAAGCAAAGAGCTTTCTGGAGGGCACTCCAGGCTCATGGCGCTTCCTAAAAGTGAGAGGAGATTTCCCCTGTCCTCGTGCCAACCAAAAGAAGTGAGAGCTTGCCACCTGCTGAGCACTTACTGTGTCACTTGTTCCTGTTAGCTACAGGCAAGATGGCACTTCTCGTGGGCAACAACCGTTACCAGCATCATCCAAACCTGGTGGCTCCTGTCATGGACGTGTTTGAGCTGAGCCGTCTTCTGAAGCAGCTGGGCTTCCAAGTTGTCTCTCTTCTGGACCTGAACAAAGCTGAGATGGTGTCAGCGGTCAGCCGGTTCCTGCAGCTCCTGGGGAAAGGAGTCTATGGTAAGGCAGCAGTCTGAGTACAGGTGGCAGCCATCAGTGCGGGGGAGGAACAGGGACTTGGCAATTTCCCTAGCAGTTGTATTAAAACAATAATAATAAATAAAAGAAATCAGGAGCTCCACTAACCCACTTTCCTTTATGTGGGTTAGGGTATCCCTGCAGTGCAGTCTGCAGCAGAAATCCCTAGGTAAACATTCCGTTTAGGCAGGCAGAATATCCATCCCATGGATGTTCTCCATTTTTCTCCATCACGTGGCTAACCTCTGACTCGATTGGCATGGCTTTGTGCTGAGGTTTTGGGGAGCCAGTGCTTCTGATGGTGAATGGGAGAGGGTGTTTTAATTCTTGACAACGTTCAGGAGATTGATTGTCCATTGCCCCACACGCTCCTTTGCCAAGACAGGAGCTCCTTTTGATCTGGGATGGCTACAGCTGGCCAGGATTTGCTTATTTCTCATTCCTGATGGTCTGCGTTGAGCCTCTGACAGGCTTTTTGCAGAAGCGCATATTCCCAGCTGCAGACAGATAGCTTTTGGGGTTGGGCTTCAGTGGGAAGTGTTCCTCAGACACCAAACCAAAGAGCGGATCTTGTGGGTCTTAAAGCAGGTGTTCAGATTTCGGTGGTGAAAGTCACTTCCTTGGGGTTTCTGAGGTTCTTCCAGCCTGATGGACACCCTAAAAACACCTGGCAGATGTTTTTTTTTGCTTCGAAACCTCAGCGTGAGGCACAGCCTGCTTTGAACGGTGCTGCGTGGCGTGCCAAGGTGTTGAGACAGCAAAAGTCAACGCAGGGCTGGTTCCAGCACTCGCTGTGAGGTTGGGAGTTGTGCAATGGATGGGGACGAGGCCACAAGTGGAACATTGCAAAGCTACCTTGTTCCTGGAGGCACTGACTCACGCAGGGAGGCTGCCTTGGCAGGGAAAGGCGGCGCGCAGTTGTCACCGCTCCAGCCCTGTGTCATCCGATGACCACGTATTCCTGTGACCTCACCTGCAGCTTCCTCTTGCGGTTGCTGTCTGAAATCCCCTTGCATCTCAGGCTTCGCCTCCTCTCCTGGGCCAGAGTATTCCCTGGGGAGCTGCTGTGCTTTTCCCACGTTCCTGCCTTGTACCCCTAGCGCGTGAGGACCAAGCGGCGTTTTATTTCCACACTAATTCCCCTGTTTTCATAAGCAGTGGAGAGGAAAAAGATTTGGAAATGGCAAACCTTTCATGCTGTCATGCCTTATTTAAACTTCCAGTGCTCTTCTGCTTTTGTGGCCATGGATCCTTCCTGGCAAAACTGATTTTGTGCACTGGCAGGGAAAACATTAACAGCTGAGCTACTGAACCTTGATAAGCCTCAAGTGTTTGCCAGGCATGGCCTGCCTCAAACAGTGGTTTTCTGTACAGCTTTCTGAGAGGTCTGCTATTATTTTGAGGCAGTGAACCTTGGCACAGGCTGGTCCCAGTGGACTGCTTTTGCTGTAATTGGGTGGCACCCAGACGCAGGGTGGGGTGTCGGGTCACCTGCCTGCTGGTTGCCCCGGGGCTCCTTGGTCTGAGCTCCACTGCCTCTCGCTGAGATGCAACTTCATGCCTTTTTTCACCTCCTTTCTTTGGAAAGCACCGGGCGAAGCGCAGATCCTTGGAATCGCCTTGTCTTGGCGGTGGTGGTGAGACAGCAGCCCGCTGCCCCACGCTGTATGGCCTGTGCCAATGAGGAGAGGTGGGCTTTGTTGTCTCTCCAGTTGCCCTGCCAGCAGCTGTGGGCTGTTGTTAGACCCCTCGTCACCTCATCCCATCTGTGCCCCTCTTCTCCCAGGCCCTGGAGCCCAGCATCCCAGTACCTTCTGCTGGCTTTTCTCTGCCTTCTTGAACTGAGGTCCCTAAAAGTGGGCATAGGACCTTAAGTGGGGTCTCCTTAGGGCCGAGTGCTGGTCCTGCATCTCCTAAGGCAGCTCTGCTCCCAGGTGCTGGCTTATCTCGGGTGCCATGGCCCGGATTCCTTATCTCTAGGGTTACTGTTCAACCGGCGCTCAGCCACAGTGCTGTTACCTGTCCCAGTGCAGGACTTCATGCTTTTTGTTATTCAGCCTCCTCAGAGATTTCCTCAAGCCCAGAATAAAATCAGGCTTCATTTCAGGCATGGAGATGTTGTATGCTTGGATGTCTGAGGTGATCCAAAGGCTTCTCTAATTCCCTGCACGGAGGTGGTGGCTCAGCTGTCTGCTTTTCCTCCAGCTCTCCCCTCAGAAAAGATGCAGTGCATTTTGAAGGCCCCGAACATTCCCCTGAATAACCTACAGCCTCGGACAAACAGTCTCCTCAGTTGTTATTTCAAGTGTCCTAAAAAGTCCCGAGTCAGAAATAACGTCAGAAATGCAACAAAAGCAAAAAATTACAAGTGAAATACTAGGAATATGCTGTCATGGGTTAATTAAGCTGCATGCTGACATTTCCTGTATTATAAGCAGTGCCTGGAGCTTCCCCTTTTTAATTTGGTGCTCGGAAGCTTGTCTCTGATCAGCAGTTTTTGACTCACAAGATGTGGAAAGAGCGTTGAAATGTAGCTCGGGAAAAAAAAAAAAAAAAAAAAACAACACCTTTTTCCCCTCTAGGCAAAATGTTGATGTTCCTGTTCAGGAAGAGAGATAAAGTCCGGGCGAAATTTGCAGCACAGTTGTTGGGCTGATGGGAAGCTCTTCTCTTGATAGTTGAACTCGGGTTGTTGTGGCTTGTTCAGCGCAGGGAGCGTTTGATGGGGTATTTGGGGTGCAGAGCAGGACCCCAAAGTTAGGAGATGTAAGGATTTCATGATTCTTTGTCGGCTTTTCTGTAAAGTTTTAGTTCTTTCCAAGTGTCAGTGACGCTGTTAGGTAAAGGATATCATCACCTCCATACAGAAATGGAGACAGAGAGGCAAAAGCCAGAGGTGCCTCAGTACTTTGGAGTCCAAATCTGAAATACCTGCATCTGATTTTTCCAGAATTCTTCCCATTTTATGCTCCTTTATACTCTCAGAGGAGGCTTCTGTGGCTTTGATTTGCGAGTTTAGAACTTGTGCTGATCAGAGTCCGCTGTTTCTGGCTGGCGATCCATAAGAAGAGGAACCCAGACCTTGTGGGCGCCTGTGAAAACAGCCTTTTGAGTAACTTTCCACTGTCCCCTGAGAATGGAAACCCAAGGTGACTTTAGGCCTCCTTTACTGTGAGGTCATGGTTTCAGTCCTCTGTAGGATGAGCTCATGCTTTCAGTCCTTCAGCTCGTGCCCCATTCACTGCATCCCTTGCAGCAGCAGAGCTCAAAGTGAGTTTCCTGCAGACTGCAGGGGCAGGAAGAGTGGAAGAAAAACAGAGAGGTTGGGCAATGAATCTGACTTGAGAATTTCTCCTACTTTTGCCCCGTAGCCTCTTGTTCCCATTTCTGACCTTTCATTCTTCGCTGCCACTCAGCTGTGGTAGCGCAACTGTTTGCGTCACCTCGTGAAGCTATTTTTAACAGATTTCAGTTCCCCAAGCTGTCTTTCAACAGCATCCCCCAGGCAGTTGTATATCAGTGCTGGGAACCCAACAGGCAGCTCCCGTTTGGGAAGCTACAGCCCACTGGGGGGTCCCTGCACTGACACCTGTGCAGGGCTGGAGGAGCACCGGCTTTGGTCGTGCCGTGCTCCCCAGTGATGGCTTTTCAAGCTGGATGTTCCCATGTTGCTGTCTCTTGTGGAGGCAGAAGCTGTTGAGAACTCATCTCTGAGGATTTCCCATCATCTAAGCCTCTGTGAGCTGAGGAGCTCCTTTAAAAGGTTGTTGAGGTATTGTTGGTCAGGGTAAAATACTTCCTTTATTGTCATAAGCTTGCAAAGAGATCGTTTTTTAGCCAAATATTTGTACAAAGGTCGTATGCTGCCTGGCAGATGTTGCAACAGGAATGGTGACAGTTTAGCAAACCTAGAAACCAGTGATTTTGGTGTCTCCTGAAGAACTGCTGGAAACCACAAGTCCAGGAGAGCGCCTCAGGCCTGTTGCCAGCCCTGCTGAAGGGCAGGGATTTGAAAAAAGTCGAATCTCTGAGGTCAAGGTAGCTCAAGTTTTCTGCCTGTAAGTCTGTCCGGAGGCAGTGTCCCTTCAGGGCAGGAGGCAGGAGATGGCCATGGAGAGCTGGCTACAGCCCTGCAAGTTTGCACCATGACTCATCCTCTCCTCTGCGTGTTCCCAGCTCTGTTCTACTACGCCGGGCATGGGTACGAGCATCTGGGGAGGAACTACATGGTCCCCGTCGATGCCCCGCAACCGTACGCCCCCGAGAACTGCATCAGCGTGCAGAGGGTCCTCCAGAAGATGCAGCAGCAGCAGACGGCCCTGAACCTGATCCTGCTGGACACCTGCAGGAAGTGGTAGGGTGCTCTTCCCCCTTCCTCAGCGGGATGGGCAGGGCTGGCGTTTCGGGGGTGGGGGAAAACAGCGGCCTGCCTCGTTCCCCCCTTCAGCAACGGGCTCCTGCACGGCCACGTGAGGCGTTCTCGTGGATTGGCAACGGCTTCTGAAGTTGTCAGGGTGTAAAGTGGGACCAAGGCTGCTGCTGAGGTCAGCAACCAGCTTGTTCCCTCTCAGTCTGGAAAACCCATTGGCCTCCCTTGGCTTGCGGATCTCCATCCTGCAGCTTGTAGGCTGGCAGAAAATTGCTGCTTGTCCATTTCCAGCAGAGGTAGTTAGGGCTTATCCAGCAGAAGCTGTCATCATGTCATTTATGTGGGGCTGCTGAGACGGATTTAGAGGACAGGAAGGATCAAAGGGAAGTCAAAGGCAGGAAATTCTCCCTCTTTCTTCTGTGGTTGCTGCACTGAGCAATGGAAAGACAGATTTGGACACTGCTGCCCTGAAGGAGCCACCAGCCCTCGCAAAGATGTTAAATCTTTGCAGTCATTTAGCTGCAGAGGTGGGAGCACTAGCTTTAAACAGCTTACAAGCTAGTTGCGCTGGGGCTTACCCTGCCTTCTGCAGCTCTGAGCTGCCAACATTGATGGAGCTCGCTGCCCCTTGATACCTGCCCCAAATGCCCTGTAGCGAAGCATCCCTGTCCTCCTCTCTGCTGCTGGCACACACAGGGAGGGGAGAGCCTTGACTGCCTGCCCCCAGCTGCTGAGAGCCCTTGCTGAGCAGAGCTGCTGAATCATCAGCACGGCTCCCGCCAGATCCGGGGGCAGAGGTTAGGCCAGGAGCTCACCCAGATGTCGAGTGCTGCGCCTGGAAATAGCAGGGCAACGTGTGATGGGGAGGCAGCTTTGGCACGGGGAGGCTGCGCTAGGTTTTCTAACAGGAACAGTGACAACCTGTGAAATAGCTTTTGAGCTGGTGCCTTCTTCCTCGGCACTGCTGGCCGTGTATGCGCTCGGTGAATTCTTACGGCGCAATGCGAGATCTGTCCTGATGTTCAGGCGTGGTTTTTCTCCCTTCCTCCCCCTTTCCCACAGCAAGCACAGCACTTTGTGCAGTAGGTGTTACCTCTGGGCTCACAGGGGGTTGCTGTGGAAGCTCTCTGCTGGGCTTGTTTTTCTCAAGAAGTCACTGCTTCAGCTCAGCAAAGCATCGGGGTTTCACAGTGGCATGTGTGTACGCCGCTCGGTGGAACAGGGCTCCTGGGGCCTCCTTTCCCAACACCGTTTTGGTTAAACTACTGCTGCGACCTGCAGATAGCTGCTGTCTTTCCATGGCTTGCCCAGCCACGTGTGGACCAGGGGGAGCAGTGTGTGTGCTGGAAGGGGTTTCACAGGGAGTATCTCTTCGCCCCGTATGTCAGCATCAGAAATGCCAAGGCGATGAGAAAGACTTGGCTCCTTTGCCAAGTGGTAGCAGATGTTCAGCTTCAGCACAGGAGGAACCAGGAACACGGAGTCTGTGTGTGACCTCCTACGTTTATGTACCGCTTTGGGGCGGGCGAGGTTGCCTCTTCCAGGAATTCCCTGATTTACGAGGGCTTCTGGTGTGCGCTGCTTAGGATGGGAGGGCAACATCTTCTGTCTGGGGGCAGATCAGAGCTGGGTCGCGTGAGAAGGGCAGCGTGAATGAGCCTTTACTGGAGCCCTGCCACCCAGTCTGCTATCAGACACCTCCCCATGTTCTGTCTTGGCCTGGAAATGCCCTGCTGAACCTTATCTTCTCCATGGCCACTGCATGCACTGGCCTTGCTGGTGCCATCACAAAAGGTTTGGGATTTATTTTGGGATCTAATGTCTCATTTCTCCTTGGACCTGGAATCCCAGATTTCTACATTCACTTAGGAGCAGCTGAGGGGCAGATAAATCTCTGTTCGATGCTCATATTTAGAAGCATGTCTCCTTTCCAACATTTTCTGAAGCCAGATGAGTACTGCCATTAAACATCTTCTCCAGACTGTTGCCCCAGTAGCAGGTAACTTGCTGCCTGCTGGCAGTGCAACGGCTGGAAGAGAGCTGTGAGGCACCCCAGAGCTCTGGGACAGGCAGTCAAGCCGTAGCCACAAGCTGTGCTCTGGTGCACACCTACGAGTCTCCTCGAATTTGTGAAAAAATAGCTTCAGGAAGGAGGAGGCGTGGTTGCACCCACAGCTCTAGGCTCGCTCGCTGGGCAGGGAGCAGTGCACCAGTGCAGGGAGGTCAGAGGTGGCCCTGTCTGCTCATTTCCCCATGGTTTGTGTTCTTAGGGCTCCTAGCTTTAGTCTCTGTTGCTGCCCTACTGACGTGATGTGGGGAGTGACCTTACTGCCATCCACGGGAGGTGGATTTTGCAGGGCACGCTGGCTCTGCCCTCCAGGCACACACCGATGGATGCCCTCGGTGCTGACTGGTACCTTTGCCTCCCCTTCCAGGTACAACCCAGAGTGTGCCCTCTCCCAGGTGCAGCCACTGGAGCCTTGGGGCAACACTGTTTACGGCTACGCCACGTAAGTGGATTTTGCTGTGCCCACATCGTGTCGCAAGAAAAAATGCTGGCTATGCTTGGTGGCTTTGGAGGCTTGAGAATGCCTTTCTCATGTTTCCTCTGCCTCTTGCCCTCTGTCTTTAGCATTTCCCATTTGGACACTTCTTTTCTTCCTCCTCACATTGCCAGCTTGCTCATCAGTTAGAGCTTACTTGTGAAGGTGACTTCCCCCCCACTGCAGAGAGGTAAAGACAAGTCATTCCCCTTGCAGGAGCGAAGATGCAGAAGCCTATGAGTTGCAGGACGGGGAGTTCAGCTCTGGGATCTTCGTGAAGTATCTGAAGAAACATATTTTGCAGGAGAAGAAGGTCACATACATGCTGGAGGATGTGTTAGAAGGTAAAGGAGTGCTTTTAACCTGGGCAGGAAACCACTTATTTCAACGGCAGGAATGAGAAGAGATACCAGCAGAAACCAAGTCCCAGCAAGGGCGAGACTCCCCAAAAATGAAGTTGAGGCTGTGCCCTATGCAAGGTCTTAGTACCATGGCAGCATGGACCAGGATGTTGATGTAGGGTCTGAAATGGCGAATAAGGAACCTGGAGTGACCCTTGTGCCTCTAAAATATCTCCCCCAGACATCGGCCGGGATCCCTTGGTCACAGGGAAGCAGGTGATGGAGATCAAACACACCCTGAAGGAAGCCCGCTCCCTGACGGACCCCATCCACCCCACGGGAGCGGCCGCAGAGTGCTGGGGCCGCGGCCACGGTGAGCCACAACGGGGAGCGGCCAGGCAGGGAAGGAGGGAGCAGGGGGGTCCCCACGCCCCTTGCAGGCAGCGCTGACCCCGCTCTGCTTCCCCTCGCAGAGCCACCGAGCGAAAGGGTGACGTTCCCCTGTGGGGTGCGGGCAGAGCTCCGCTTCCACCGGCCCTTCTGCAACGTGCTGTCCGTCTGCGCCAAGCTGCAGGATCCCCCGGCCCACGTCGCTGACGCCCACCTCGCGCTCCGCCAGCCCACCGTGAGTCCCTCAGTCCCCACTCCGGCAGTGGAGGGAGGGGTTACGGTGAGCCCCGAGGGCTGGAAAAGGCTGGGGCCACCTGAGAAAGGATCCCCTGCTCCCTTAGCGCTGCCTCTCTGCCAGTGCTTTGTGCTCTTTAAATGCCTTTCC
Source organism: Alectura lathami (assembly GCA_013399715.1). NCBI lineage: Eukaryota > Metazoa > Chordata > Aves > Galliformes > Megapodiidae > Alectura > Alectura lathami. The sequence goes on from VXAV01010430.1 coordinate 114,176, forward strand.
CACATGTCAGTGGCCTGCCTTGCTGCTAATGCATTGTGAAAAGGATTTAGTGCCAGCTTCGGTGCCTTGAACCTGTTATTCTTCAGGCTGATTTCTGGCCTGCCTGATTAAATTATTGCAGTTAATCTGATTGAGACGAAGAGCCTGTCTGCTTTCTGTGTTTGGAAGCGCATCTGGCTTTTTGAATGATGCTGTCTTAACACACTGTGCTAAAATAACTCAGTGCAGCAATCCATCCTCATGCACTTGTTCCCTGTTGAGCTGTAGCTTCCTTCTACCCTTCCTCACACCTTTCGTAACACCTTTTCCAGAGGCCTCCACGCTTTCTCTAAGGATTTAATTCCCTCTGCTGCTCCTTCCTCATTCTCTGTAGTCTCTTTGCTGAGGCACAGCGTGGCTGTGCCGAACTTTTCCGCCCTTCTCCCTCACGGAGGGATGCTCCCCTAAAAACCTTGTGGTCCCTGATGCGGAGCCGTGCGTCCAGCAGAGGGTTGGAGCCTGATCCTACCTGTTACCTGACCCAGGTGAGGAGGATCCCTGTCCCCGTCCCGGTCCGTGGCAGTGCTGGCCCACACTGACCTCCGGCGGCGTCTGCTGGCATGGCAGCATGCCCTCATGCTGCGCTGCCCCAGCAGTCGCCCACAGCAGGGCCACGCGGCTGTGGGACCAGCCCAGAGGTGCAGGGGTGTCTGTAGGAGGGCTCCTGGCTCCTGTGTGTTTGAAGCCCTGGGAAGGAGCCCAGGGAGACATTTGGGTGGGGAAGTGGCATTTGTTTTACAACATCTGGCATATGCTGCCTACCTGAGTGACTTCAGCAGGGAGCCTGGGCTTCCCCATTTTTTTCTCTGTGCTGTTTAAACACCTGCTTTTGAAAACTCTTTCTTATTTTCAAGTTAAGCCACTTGACCTAACGGCCTCCCCAGTCACCTCCCCATTTTATTTGGAGTATCTGAAGTTCTGTCCTTGCTGATTCCTGGGCATCATCTTCATTAAAGAATACATTCCTTCATGTGGAAACATTTGTCAGTGGCTACAAATGGAATAGGAATATTAATTTTTAAAACCCTTTTCTCCATTTCCTGACTTCTACCCAGCCAGAAATGATCAAGGAGACTAATGGAAGGAAACACTCGCCTGCGTGCACTGTAATTGGATTGTGGGTTGGCACAGGGGCTGGGAATTTAGCAGAGTGCAGATACCTGGGGATCACAAGCTGCTGTCAGCAGAGGAGCTTTGAGTCTCACACGTCAAGGCTTTAATTGATCCCTTGAGATTAGGCCGCTCCTTGCCCAGATAAATGTCTTGAAGGTCACCAGCCCTCGAGGGCTGGTTTTGTGAAAAATTTGGGTAGGCTGGAGGTGCAGTCTGATGGCAAGGCTGTCACTTAGCAGATGCAAGATCCAGGGATCAGCAGCATAAGGATGGGAAAGGGTGATTCTGGGCAGTCCACAACCACTGGTGCAACCAGAGCAGGGCAGAAAACTCTGCTGAGGCTGTAAATGAGAGCTCCCAGGTTGGTGTGAGCTCTCCTCGCGACTGCTGAGGTTGGAGCACTGGGTTCAGGACCCTTTGCCCCCCAGGTCTGTGCCAGAGAGAAGCAGCGAAGCAGCACATCTTACCGGGACATTCAGCGTTGGGGACTGTCCCCCTTGTGGACGCCGTGTGCTTCACCCCATCCCAGATCCCTGGTGCTGCCTGGCTTTTCATGCCCCAGCTCGAAGAGTTGGTGGTTCTCCCGTTGCAGGAGGCTGGCAGGGTAGGCTCACCCAGGCAGGGCTGGGTGCCCCTCCTGTCCTTCCGTAAGCAGCACAAGTTCAGCAGCATCGGGCGAGGCGGAGGCTGGGTGTTGTAGGAGCCCTCTGCTCCTTTTTGCAGTCCTGCTGAAGCCCCGTGTTGTTGCATGTCATCCAGGCTGACATGCAAGGAGAAGGCAGGAGAGGGCAGTGTTTATTTGCAGAAGGTGCTCTGCGCTGCAGCCTGTCTCCTGTTTCGCTCAGTTCAGGCTGCCCGAAGGCTCCCTGAGCAGGAGAGCTGCTCCATCTCCCCGTGAGCAGTGCCGGCCCTTTGTTGGCACAGCCGTCGCCCTTTTCGCCAGCTCCGTTCGCTGCCCTGGTCTATCCTACACACCCTCCAGTTTATCTTTCCAGTAATGAGTCGCCAAGTGCGGAGGTGGGATTTGGCTTTGCTTTACACAGAGATAAATGCTTTTTCTTCAGCCTGCTGGATCAGCAGCAGGGGGATGATGGCCTTTTATCCCGTTCTGCCAGCCTTGCAGGCAAAGGTGACTCAGATGCCTGCAGATCCCAGCCAGCATTTGGGATCCAGCATTTTAGCTTCCACCCTCAGCATTCTCCTGGCCAGAAACAAATTGCTTTGGCCTTTTGCAGGCAGCAGATCAGGGGAGGTTCCAAGAGACGACTGCTGCTGAAGAGGATCTCAGAGAGAGGGAGCTGTTCTGGGCAAGTTTGAGTAATTAGGCAAGAACTGACAGCACCCAGCACAACTCAGAGCTCCCTCCAGCTATGCCTTGGGGATCTCCTTGCTCCCTCAACACACCCCTTAAAGCCACAGGAGGTTGTGATGCCAGCTGTTGCTGCTATCTAAGCCGCTGGAAATCCCATTACACCACAGATTTCCTGCCCTCAGGGAGTGTTTAGCTAGGTTTTCCCACTGAAAAGCACAAGGCAAGTGTGTAAAATCCCTTTATTTCTGCTGCTTGCACTCTGTAGTACTTCCATTAGGGTACACCATGTTGCCACCAGCCCAAGTGTCAAAAGCACAGCCCAGCCCCAGGCACTGCGGAGAAGCAGCATGTTTGCTGGGCGGTTGTGCCTCTGTGCCCAGGCTGATGCTGAAATTTCCTTGCATTTCCTTTGTCTTCCTGACCTAGGAGGTGGACGACGTGACCAACCTGGAGGAGAGCCGCCCGGACCAGGTGGAGTCTCTGCTCACCTCTGTTTACAAGCGGGAGGAGCTGGACTGCGTCTTCCAGCTTTGCGGACTACAGAAAATCCAGGTAGAGTGCGAATCTCTGCATTCCCTGCAGCCCCACGTAACGGGGCTGTTCCTCACCCCTCTGCCTCCTGGCTCCGTGCAGAAGGTGCCCAGCGTCTGGGGTGTCAGAGTGCATTGCTCAGATTGATGTTGGAAGGGCTTGTTGGTCTCCAAGGCACAACAGCCTGCTTCTTGCTCTTGGTTCTCTCTGTCTTTCCACACTGGCTGGCCAGAACAGCCAGAGAGGCTGTTCCTCGCCTGTAGCGGCCTCGCAGGGGTCAGACTGACCCGGATGTTTTGGATGAAGGATATGTCACTTGGCACTGTGCTTGCTGGAGGGATGGGCTCGTGGGCTGGCCAGGAGCTCGAGCAGCAGGAGTCTTCATCCCCTGCTGTCAGAGTGCTACTGGCAAGCCTGAGCCAAACTGTGCACACTTTGGCACACTTCAGAAAACTCCCAAACTATTTAGAATCCACATGAGAGGCAGAATTACTGGTCCCCTGGCTTGTCTCTTCCAGCATACTCTCTCTCTGCAAATAGCAGTGTGCGCCTTGTTTCTTCCTTGAGTTTTTTCTCTCTCCAGCACCCAGCCAGCGGATCTTGCCAGGTGCTTATCTGCTCTGCTCCACACAGGCTCCCGAGCTGCTGTGTGGATCTGCCTGCAGCGAGCTCCGTTAGCTCAGTGTGGTGTGTTCCTCAGCATATGGCAGCTCATTCAGCCCTTGATTATTCCTGGAGCTCTTTCCTTGAACCTTTCCCAAGCTTTTAAATGCAGACGTGAGAGCTGGACCCTGTGTTGCCTGCCAGGCACGTAGGAAAAATCTCCTCCTTGCTGCATGAGACATCTCTCTGATTTATACAGCCAGGCTTCTCAGGCACGGCCCCATGCTAGGGCTTCACGTTCAGGGAGCTAGCTGCCATGAATCCGTTATTTTCTGATTCCTTCACCATATTTTGTGAAGATTTAAAATAGTGCTAGGCTGCAAATGGATCCCAGCAGAGCGCTGCTGTTTTAAAATGGCTTTTTAAAATTTTTTTTAGTGCCATACGTGTTTTATTAAGTGAGGTGGCCTGGTCTCAGGACAAGTCCTGAGATCCAGAAGCCACGGCTCAGGCCCTCAAATACCACGGGTGCGTTTAACAACTCGTTTTCTGTGGCAGCAGCACTGCTCCAGCACACCACAGCATGGGGCTGTGAGCCTGCCGAACACACAGCCGAGTCTGTCACGTGTTCTCACTGAGCCAAAAGCTCTGCTTCAACTCTTACCCCCAATTCACTTTGCCTCCTTTGCTCTCCCCTTGCAGACGGACGTGGTCCTGCAGTTGGATTTGCATTACACCCAGCTGAGCACGAAGCAGAGGACTTGTGAAAGCCTGCAGAAAATCCTTCCGAAATCGCTGCTGGGGCACTTTTTCAACCAGAGGAACCACACCCAGCCCAGCTACCACAACACTGCCGCTTGGGCAGACCCCACGGGGGCCCTGAGGACAGGTGCTGGCCGCAGCTTGCCCAGCAGCAACCCCTCCAACTCCAGCAGCGAGCCGGAGGAGAACGACGAGAGCAGCCTGAGCGAGCTCTGCACGGCCCTGCTGCGGGCTGGCCCCGGGCAGGACCACCCCTGAGCCCTCAAGCGCTAGCGCAGCAGAACCGTGCTGCCGTCCAGCCTCAGCGATCACCCTGTCCAAACGAAACCTTTCTGGAGGCATCACCGAGGTCTCACTGTCACCTCCGGCGGAGGACCCGGCCACCCGACAAGGCGCATCATTGCCAGGCAAAACCCCGTTGGGTTTTGCAGATATTTTCTGATATTTTCTGCAGTTCAGGGTTTGCTAAGCAAGTGCCTGAAAGCAAGCGTTGCAGCATTAACTGTGTTGAGGAACCCACAAACATTACAGTCCTGCGCGCCAGCTGCTGACTGTTCCCGCTTGTGCAAGGGGCACAAGGAGTGACCAAGGGACCCAGATGAAGCTGTGCCTCTGTGTCAGCTTTCCCCTGGGGCTGCACTGGGGTTTTGCCTCCTTGCAAGTCCTGCTTGTGTCAAAGCAGGTTTTTAAATTATGTGTTTATATATTTCTACTGAATATATTTATATTTGGAGCAAGAAAATTGCTTGCTAGGAAATGCAAGCGTGCCTCTTCTAGTCTGTTACGCAGGGGCATACAAGGGTGTTAAATCCTCTGTGGTCCTGAGTTCCTCCGGTGCAGAATCCCCTATGTGTGGGAAGTGGAAAAGACCAGGGTGGAGGAGGAAGAACCTCAAAAAAATTCAGTATTAGTGGAACTATTTTTTTTCTAAGTGAAAAATTTTTTTTCTCAGTGTGCATTCACTGTGGGCAACCCAAAGCACTACCTTCTGTGGAGGACCAGCCGTCCAGAGAGAGCTGCCGGGGCGGAGGGTGAGCCTGAGTGGGTGCAGCCCCTCTCCCTGCCTGCTCCTCTAGTTTTTATTTAAAAATGGTTTCAGCTGAACTCCAGGTGATTGCTCTGCAAGGGTGTGGGGGGGGGGGAAATCGAATAGTACAGCAGAGGCCAGTGATCCCCGTGAGATGGGATCTCCGTCCTCCACCCTGGAGGTCAAAGATTTCTTGAGAAGCCAAGGATGGTGCATGCCCGAGCTCCCTCCACTGCCTTGCTCTAAAAGAAGGAACATTTTCTAAGTTTTGGTTCTTCTTCAGCAGCATGTCCACGGTGGGGATTTGCTGTTGCAGCATGGAAAAATATGAAATGCTCCTTCCAGATAAACCATCCTACAAGTGCTGGAAGCCCGTCCGAAGAGAACAGAGGAGGCTTTTATTCTCCTCACTGTGAGCGGAGCCAAGGGAAAGAAGAGAGGCCCCGTCTGGCTGAAGTCTAGAAAGTCTCCTAGGAAAAAACGTAAAGCTCCAAAAAAACAAAAATACAGGATGTAGTTTAAATAAGATGGAGTGATAGAGAAACCAAACCAGAAAATAATAAACTAATTCAAGGGAGAACCAAAGATTAAATCAACGCTGGCAGCAACTTAAGAGAGGTCAGTGGGAACTGCTGTGCAGGCATGTGGGAGGAGCGCAGTGTTTAAAGGGAAGGATTACACACACCCTTCTGGACCGTTGGGCAAAATGTGTCTCTGGCTCGTGTCATTATGGCAAATGTCATCTCATGTGAATGTTAATCTCATTCAAAGGAAGGCCGTTTATTTTTTTCTAAATAAAACACTATTGGTGTTTTTGGATGCGTACTTTCATGTGGCTCTAAGTTAATGGTTTTTGGTTTTCCCTCTAATTGCCAGGGTGTGTTTTAATGTTGCCCTAATGCGTTTTATGCTTTGAACCCTAGCTTCTAGGCTGTTCTGCCTGAGGATTGTTTCTTTGAGGTAACTGTCTGCTGAAGTGTGGATTTAGAAGGTGGATCAAATGACGTTAGCTGGGATGAAATAGTGTCCGATGAAATGTGTAGGTAAACCATGCCAGCATTCGTTGGGAACTGCCCATCTCCTCGGTGAGGTGGCTGGGCCAGGCTTAGGAGGCCTCCTGTCCTGTCCCCAGCTGCAGGCCAGGACTCTTCCCTCTCTGCAACATTTCTGCTTCTCCCAGGAGACCCCGCAGCCCAGCCCAGCCCTACCACCACGTTTCCACGCACCCCATGGTGGAATGGACGGCTCACTCACCATGACTCTCCTTCCCTTGACCATGTCCCTCCCGATCTTCAGCAGCAGCCCTTGGGCTCTCCCGGGAAGGGGTAGGAAGGAAGTGGCAGCGCTGCTCATGGCATGCCCATTGCTGAGTAGTCCTAGTCCTTGAGTAGCCTCCTAGCACTGGTGATCGTCCTGCTTTGAGCAGGAGGTCAGACCATGTCCCTTCCAACCAGCGCTTCTGTGATTCTGCTACCAAAAGAGAATACGTGTTCTGAGTGACTCTGAGCTGCGAGCAGACTGGGAGATGCAGGACTGCCTTTGCAGTGAAATATCCCTGCTCCCTGTCCAAAAAGCAAACAAGGACATTGCCTCGGCTCAAGTGGTTCTGAAACTTCTTCAAAATACAAACGACGAATAGGGCAGGTCTAGAAAACAAGGGAAAGGCGGAGAATCAGCTCATGTGAAAATGTAGGATGGTTCAGGTGCAGTGGTTCCAGGCTTCCCCGAGAAGCAGATTGTTCAGTAATGCAGCCAGGAGGACGGGGAGAGTGAAGTCATCCCCCGTGACGGCAACGAACCCAAGACTGCTCACGTTAAAAGGGTCGATCTGCGTTCAGGCAAGCCCCTTCTGCAGGGCGCTGGGATGCCTCTTGGGAAAGCAAAGATAGGAGCAGGTGTGCTGAAGCCTGCAGCCCACGACTTTGTTAATGGCGAGAGAACTATTGCTGGCACAGCCTCTTCGCACGGTCGCAGTGTTCTCTCCTCTATCAAAGATTATTCCAGTGACTGCTTTGCCATTGTTACTAATCACTTGAAATTGGGTGCATGACATCATGTGGCATCGAGGAGGAAAACATATCACCAAGCAAGTGAGACTCCTTGACGTGCTTGAAGTTGCTTCTTATCTTCACAGCTTGGATAACCTTTTGCATAATAATTGACAATTTCAAATATCTTGGCCATATCACCCCCTCAAAGAGCCGGAAGGCACTCTTTGAAATCACAGGCCAGACTTCGTGCACACAAGAAGCACCGACGCGGTGTCACCCGATAACGATGAGCTCACGTCTCTTTGATAAAGCTGTCTTCGCCGAGTTGCATTTTCTTGCCGTGGTGTCAGGAGTAGTTGATGAGACAGACGTGTTATTAAGTGGTAAAAATAAACAGATGGGAGAGGCAAGTGAGAGATTTCAGCGATGGCTTTCCAGAATGTTTCAGGAAAGAATAACCTAAATTGCATTCCTTAGCGGAGATGAAAAATACCAGGTGCTTACACAAGTGGTTGTGGATCTCGTACATCGGTGGGGCTGCCTTGCACCCGCTGCAATGCCTTTGCCTGAAGGCCAATGCTTAGCCAAAGAGCAAGGGTGGTCCTGCCAGGCGTGACCACAAGGCCCTTCAGTCCCAGCCTGACCTCGACCACGACACTGAGCAGCTGGTGGACTTGGAGGAAGGGTTCTGGCCCCGACCTGCTTCTTCTCTGGGTGCAAAGCCATCCTAGTGGGTGCCGATGGATGTTTGCCTGTGTGCTGACTGCCTTGCCTCCCACTGGGTGTCACCACCCATTTTTGAGCCCCCTGCCTGTTTTGTTGCCCATCCGCACCCACCCACAGCATCTCTTCTCCACGGCTTTCCATTTTGTCTCACCCCTTCCCACCGCATGGAGGTGTGGGAGTTTGGCCAGGGCTGCATCACACCCTGCCCACCAGGCGAAGGGCAGAAGACCCCAGGCAGGATGACGATGTTCCTTCCTTTAGGAGTGCAGTGGTTGGAGCGTTGTCTCCTGCAGAATTGTGGCACTGGAATAGTGCTGAGTGGCAACACCACGAGTGTGGAGGAGCCGGCCCTTGCATCTGGGTCCTTACAACAGCAGGGCCGCTGCCATCTCCTGCCTGCCTGTTGTATCCTTCTCTGTTGCTCAATATCCATTATGAAATATTAAATCAGATAAATACCTTTGGCCTTTCTGGATGATAAGAAAACACATTGTTCTCCCTCCTAAAATGCCGTTGTTTTCACTGGAAATGCTAATGGGATTATGTAAAGGTTACTTCAGCCTCCCCTCAAGTCTGGAGACGTGGCAAAGCACTCCCAGTGCCCTTTGTTTATGCCTTCTTAATGACTGCTTCTATCTCCAGGAATCTGAGGACTCTCAGGTGCTCACTTACAGGGTCCTTGGGCTGCTTTTGGAGGAAATTTCCTGGAGAAGATAAACGTATCTGCGCTGTCACGTTAGAGAACAGGAGGACAGCTGGTGCAGCAGAGTCCAGCAAAGATCTGAGCTGTACATCTAGGTGTTTTGCAGAATGAGCATCTGGGAGCACGCGCCCCCGGGCCCGATGTGATCCTGCTGTGCGTCTGCACCGCTGGAGCTCCAGCTTCTGCCCTGCTTTCCTCGAGGCATCCGTCTGCGGGCCCGTGCCAGGATGCACGCACGGGTGCCCACAGCTCCTGCAATGACCAAGGAGCACGGTGCAGTCCCCGTTTGCAACCGCCAGTCTAAACTGGCCTTCAGCACGGCGTGCAGAAGCGACAGGCTGAGTAAGAAGTGTAGCTCACGAGCCAGAGGCACCTGCGAAAATACCTACAGAGTGCCCCTCACCCTGTTCTCTGAGAGGGTGCTTCCAAATGCTTGTTTTCCTCTAATTTTTTGCAGGTCCTTAATTTTTAACGAGTCATTTTCTCGCATCCCAAGCCAAGCGGAGAGCTTGGGATGGCCTGATAACAGAGAGCATGGAGATAAACGATCATAATTTCCAGCACCTGAAATACCAGGAAAGAATTGGTTTTCACTGGAGACTCCCCAACCCTTTGCTCTGCGTGGGCTGCTAAATGCATTGCTGCAAACTGGCACTGCCGTGAGGCTTGGTGTCAGAAACCTTGCAGCATCAGGCTCCAAGCTTCGAGCAGGACGTTGGCATGGGGACCTCCGGAGGATCCCCCACTTCCTTCAAGTCCTTCAAGAAACTGGCAAAAATCGCTGCAAAATCCAGTTTGGCTGCAGCCTTCTGCCTTTGTGTGCTCACCTGGAAGCTTGTTTTTGGTGAGAAAAAGAAAAAAAAAAGGAATGTGGCCAGCGCAAGGACACCCCTGCCCATGTCAACCAAAGCTTCACATTGTGCTGTGTCTTTTGCACCGTTGGTGGCAGAGGATGGGCACGTGTGCTGATACCCTGTGGGCTGCCAGAGTAGCAGGATGCGGATCCACATTTTTCCTAAAAAAAGTCTTTTATTAGCTCACTGGTGGGGGGAGAACGGTACTTCGGGAGCAATTGCGCTAAGTGTGTTAATGGATTAATTTGAGAGGAATAAGAAGTGGTTCCTGGAGAGCAGCAGGGCACGTCGGCTGGAACAGCCAGGATTACAGCTTCCAAAATCAGAGGACGGAGAGAAATGGAGGCTGCCACTGCACGCTGAGTGCTACAGCAGGTAGCAAAGGGCACAGGCACAGAAACGGGCGCATCCCTGGGGTTCAGCAGAGACACGAATTGAAAATCCTGTTGCTAAAAGTTGTAATTCTCTCTTTCGAAGTTATTTTGTTGGTGTCCCCGGAGGATCATGCCTGAGAGGTCAGAGACGGCGCGGCGCAGCTGCCTGGGGAGGACAGACCTCTTCCTGCTGGCGGGGATTTCTGCTGCACGTTGGCTATGCAAATTCAGACAGCAGGTTTGGCTCTCTCACCTAATTTCACTGAGACCATCTGAGTCCTCCCATGGTGGAGAATTTCACAGCGTGGGATGCACACGGAGGAGATCAATCGCACCATGAATGCCGGGCACGTCTGCAGAGCCGTATGGACAGGGTTTGCACGTGGTGCTCCAGCTCGGTGAGCTGCTAGGAGTCTGTTCTCGGTGATCGTTTTGGTGACGTTTGAAGGGAGAGGCTTCAGAGGACAGTTCTTTTTCAGCATCTGTATCATTTTTTTCTGGTGAGGTCCCACATGAAGGTGGCACAGGAGGTTCAACAGCAGCGCTTGCACTTTCTCCCAGCAGAATCAGTTCGCCTAGTGAAATTCTCACTAACCTCATAATCTCATTTGCTCCCCGAAGTCCCGCTGCTGCTGAGTTACTCCCATACTTTCCCTTTCTACAGGTCGTGTACTAATTAGACACCTGTGCTAATTAGAGAAAACCAGAAATTTAATGACTAACACAACACTTTTGAGATCATCTTTAGACTCAGTGACCCATGTGGGGCCTTCCAGCTCAGGATATTCCATGACCCTATGATTTTCCCGTGCACTGCTGACACAGCAGAGCCCCTGAATTCCCTCCCGGGACTGCTGAGCCCCACGGAGGGGGGCTGCTGAGCCTCCCATGGGAGGATCCTGCTCCTCTTCCTGAAGTACCTGTGTGAGGTACATCCCTTTGTGCCAGCCCTGACCCTGCAGGATCTAGCCCCAAACCCAAGGCCTCAGCTCGGTGAGCACTGCAGGGAAATGCAGAAGTCTAGGTCAGAAAAGTGACCACCAGACCTTCCTCCAGACCTTCCTCACTGTGTGTTGCGGTTTGGCCACGACATATGGCTGTGGATTCTGGTCGTGGGATCTAGCAGACCAAACCCTCTCTTCGAAAAGTGCCATAAATTCGGGGTTTTGTAGGCAGCAGTGATGGCAGAAGTGGTGTTAGAAAGGACTCGGTGCAGCCTGGGAGGAGTTGTCCTGGGGACGAGGGATATGGAAAGAACATTCACCAGAGTCGCCTCCAGCCCTGTGTGTCACCCACAGCACAGTGGCAAGGCAAGAAGCTCCAGGAGAAGACTGGAAGAAGAAGTTTCCAGGAGAACCCCGCCTCCTCCCACGCAGGCAAATTCATTCATTGCTTGTTTCCTTCCTGCTCCAAAGCTGTAGGGGATAATTTTACCCTGTCTACCCCGCCATCATTTCACTCTTTGTCTTCATAGATGTTTTAATGAGTCCTACTCAGCCCTTTCATAGGAAGAGGGCTGGCTGGTTTTTTCTTTGAATCCTGCGATGAAATAAGGCTGCTTATTCATGCCTGGCTCCTCTCCACAATTTCTTCTCGCAGGAATCGCTTCTGCTTCCAGGTAGGCTGCAACACGAGTGCTTAGCACATCTCTCTGCTGCGCCGCTATGAGTCAACGCGAGTTCAACCTTTGGGAAATTGTTTCTTGAAGGCCAGAGACATTTGTTTGCCCTCTCCTTAAATGTCGTTGGCTGACACGTCACAGCAAGCGCAGCCCGGTGCTCGGCACCCTGAGTGACAGCGCAGTGGAACCGATGGCCTGGCGATGCCTAACAGGATAAAAAAAAACATGAAATACTCCAGTGTCCACAGTTAATGGGGTCAGAGGAGGCCTGCTGGAGACAGCTTCATCTTCAGATGGCTTTTGGCTGTGCTAGTGCAGTCCTTTCTTCCCTTCGTGGTCCCTAGGGTTTTTAAGGCATAAAAAATAATAAAAATTCAACAGGTTGCACGCAATCCTTGCATGACACCTGCAAACATGAAATCATACATTCCTCCAAACGCATCTGCCTGGGAGAGGGGACAATCTGCAGGCAGTGGGATTTAACCTACTGCCCTCTTCCTGCCTCACCTCCCAACCCGGCCTCATGGACTGCCCACTCTGCGTCAAGCGTCACGTAGGGAAAAATTCAGAGTTTATTGTGACCAAGGGCTCTGCTTCCCCAACACATCCGTTTCCCCAGACATCTCCAGAGGGTAAGGATGGAGCTGGCAACACAGATGCACCTGCAGCTCCATCCATCTCTTTCTGCGAGCGTGCAAAGCAATCTCTTGCAGTCTCTTAGTGATGCTTTTCGAGGCACAGCCGCCCTGAAACTGCTGGGAGGGTGCTACAGGCAGTCTGGGACACGGGGCTCTCGTAGAAGTGTTCTCCTTGCGGGTTTTGTCAAGCTTTGGTTAATTTTCCAGGAAGGGATGCAGCGAGGTTTAATTTCTGGATCTGGTGTCTGCATCAGATCTCTCCAGGCCGCAAAGTGGTTGCGTGGGGCAACTGGGGGCACCCCCAGCCACTCTTGTCCCCCTGGGAAACAGGCGGAGGATTGTGCAAGGGGCCTCAGATGTCCATAGTGCACCAGAGCCTGCAGCTCTTGTGGGTGAAGGAAGCTGGCTCTCTGCAAGTTATTCCTCCAGTTGTCTGGTCGAGCAGTGAAACAGGTTTGCTGTTGTGCTGGCGAAAGCCGCTGGGGGAAAGTTGCGCCGGTGCCATTCCAGCAGCCTGCCAGCAGATCTCGTCACATCTCCAGCCCCAGCCGATGGGAGTCAGAAGGACACAGGGCAAAAAATAGTTATCGCTAATCCTGAAATGTAAGGATTTTTCAGAATTAGGGTTCTCATCGCAATTCCCAGACTCCGTGGGATACAGCGCCGTGTTCCGTTCGATTTGGTGCAGGGATGGGTGTGGGCATCCAGAAGGGGAGATCCTCCCTGGAGTGCCACGTTGGCTGGTTGATGTGCACGCCAGAAGCCAAAGGGGGAAAAATCAGTTTGGGGCGATGCAGAGGGCATGCCCTCGGAGGCGGGGAGACCAAAAAGCCGGAGTGAAAGGTGCAAATGGTTTTAAATGCGTACAGATGACATCTGTATAATTAATTACCATGATTTAAGCTGCACCAATTTTTTTTTTTTTTTTTTGTATGTAGATAACGCCGAAGGCTACGCTGTTATCTTAGGCGAATGTTTGCGTCTGGGGATTCGTTCTCACCCTGCCAACAATAAGCCTTCCCCGGAGTTTCTGAAGCATTAATTACAGTTTTGTAACACGCAAGTTTTGCAACCGGCTCAAGGTAATTCTCTGCAACACCGAGCTCTGACAGAAACAAATTAATGGCTGATTTGAAAGCTGACAGTTGCCTAGGCATGAGCGCTCACGACTTTATTACGTTTGTGATGTATAAATAAAGTCGCTCTCGCCGTGCCTGCCAGCCCGGCTGCCCACATACGCACACCCTCTGCGAAGAACCCGTTTCCCCCAGCTAAAGAGCAAGCTCGAACAACCCCGCGCAGGAGGAGAAGCTGAAGGTACAACTCTCAGGCACAGCCGCACAACGCTCGCGAGTGTTTTGTCTCCTCTCCAAAAACACGGGGATCAAGCACTGAATTGCTGCTCCATTCACCAGCCCACCTGCTCCAAGGGGAAAAAACCCCAGCCTGAATCCTCCTCCTCGTCCCACCCCGTAGAACCAGCTCACACTGCAGCGGGAAGGGTGATTCCTTCGGGCGGGGACTGCCTTTCCTCCTCGGCCATTTGGGTCGGAGCTAAATCCCCATCCGCATTATATTTCTTAATTAGCACAATCACTCAAATTACAGCGGCTTTCCTGCAAGCCACAACGTGCTCAGGACTGCGGCAGGTCTCTATGAATCGTGTAAGAACTGCCAGCTGCCTTCGTAGCTACAGCCTACCGCTCACAAGCGGCTTTTCATAGAGGTGTGCTAAAAATATGGGTACCAGTCGTGATTTTGAAAGCGTTTTCTCTGTACAACTTCCTTTGCCGTTTCGTTCGTCTCGGGGGAGCGGCTATCACCTCCAGAAGGAGAAAGGAGATGACAGTAATTCAGCCTCCTCTTCTCCAGGCTGAAACCCCAGCTCCCTCAGCCTCCCCTCACAGCAGTCAGGCTCCAGCTCCTTCCTCATCCTCGTTGCCCTTTGCTGGACTCTCTCTACGCTGTCTGCGCCTCTCTTGCACCGTGGGGCCCAGCATCGGGCCCAGCACTCCAGGTGTGGCCTCACCGGTGCCTCTCAATCTGTCGGTAATTACAGAAAATATTAAGCACAATCCATTACAATGAACCTTTTTTTTTTTTTTTTTTAGGACTTAATAACGTGTACCCAAGAGTTTTACAGTTAAGAAAGCCACAGAGCAATTAACACCACTAGTCAGTAACTCCTACAGAAGCTCCTTAGGACCAGCGGAAAAAAAAAACCTAACACCACACTAACGTTTGCAAGAAGAAGGGGGGAAGATGAGAAGTCCAAATCCTTTAATCTAACAAAAAGAATCATAAATAAAACTACATGAATGATGCCATGGGACACATTAAGACAATTAAGGAGGAGTAATTAGCAATGTGCCTTTCTAGAAAACAGGTTACGGGGAGCAAATGCTAAAAACAGAGACGCGAGGCGCCTCAAGAAGTCACCGACGGCAACACCCGGAGCCGGGCTCGCGGTGCGGTGGAGCCCAGCGCTCTGTTCTGGGATGGGTTCGTGGGGGGAGCAGCGCAAACACCGCTCCCGCGGCGAACGCTGCGGGGTCAGTAACTGAGAGGGGCGACCGGGGGTGCCTCAGCCAGCTTCTGCGGCGGAGCAGAGCGCTGCGGGAAGGGTGTTACCTCTGACAGGGCCGCGGCCACACGGCCAGCGAGCCGGCAGCCCTCCAGCGCGGGATATTCTGTCACCCTGCGGCTCCGCGAAGCGAGCCAGCAAGCGAACAACGCCCAGGAGCGCGGCTATAGCCTCGGGCAACCAGAGCCAGCGCGGCGGAGCGGCGCGGGCCCGCCCGCAGCGGCCCGGGCTCCGCGG
>VXAV01010430.1:130114-143958 GCA_013399715.1 Alectura lathami
AGCTGGCAGCGTGCGCCCCGCGCCTCCCCCGTGCCCGCTCCCGCCATCCCTGCCTTCCCCCGGCACGCCCTCCTTTGGGAGCCTGCTTCTCCTGGACCCTTGGCGGACGGTTTTCCGTGGTACCTAACTGTCGTCTTGCGGATTTAGAAATAGGCACTGCCTGCTTCCAAGGTGCCCAGCCTTGGTGTAATTGCAGTTTCATGCTCTCCTATTAGGTGGCAATCCTGAACTTCCTCCTCGGGCAGAATGTTCCTCGCTGCTTACGTGCTGCAGGTCTCCCAAAGTCCCCGGGAATAACGCTAGTGCGAGGTTTGTACGGCATGGTGCCTCTGGTCCCACGTGCCTAGCCAGAGCAGAAGCCCTGGGCTTTGCTGTACCACCTTGAGCAAGTTAATGGATTTTGGGGATGGAGACATCTAGGTTCCCCGCCTCCTGGAGAAACGTGCTGTTTGGAGGTTGCACGGTGCAATACATACATATTTTTTACTCCGTGAGTCCTTATCTCTGCTAGTTTTACTGATCTGTCCCGTTGCTTTGGAAGTGTCAACCTCCACGTCTGTTGTAGGCAAGTAGAGAAAGCTGGCCCCCAGGCTTTGTTTTTAAGGCAGGTCTTCAGCAGTGGAAGGAAAAAGTCCTTATTTTCTGCTTTCTGCACAGTCCACTTTGTGGAAGGTTTGGGTAGAATTTCTTCAGTATGCGTGTTCTGTTGCTGGTCTCTTAATAGGCTCAAAGATGCATACAAAATCAGAAAATGCGGAGTTTCTTCCAAGGAAAGCTTACTTTGTAATGCTGCAGATACCTCGGATTTATCTTGTTTTGTGTTTTAACATCCAGAGATGTGGACAGATGTTTGCGGGCGAGAAGGGAAGGGTCAAGAGTGATTGGCAAGCTGATTTTTGAGTGTATAAAACCATAAAACATCGTTCTGGCCTAGGCGTTTGCGTGCCAGAAATCTCAGCAGCGGAGCGATGCCTAGCTCCTGCCCAGCTGGCACCAGTTTTCCCACTCAAAGAAAAGCAAAGTTTCGGATCCACGCTTTTGGCCAGCTGCAGTCAGCTGTGATGTTTCTAAACTCATTATCGGCTGCTGGTGGTTGGAAGCGTGTGGACAGTCAGCCGGGCTCCGGGCCTTAGCGCAAGGTGCCCTGCCTTGCTGAGGGGTGTGACTGTGAACTGCTGCAGAGCCCTCTGTGGACATTCACATTCGTGGTTTAATTTAAGAAAGAGAACAAGCTGAAGCTAAACCACAGCCAGCTGCTGTTCAGCCAAATAAATCTCCACAGAGTGTTTTGGAGTAGGTTAGGCAAAGCAGCACCTCCAGGGCTTGTCTGTAGGCGCACTCCAGGACTAGTGTGTCCTCTTGTGCTGTGCCGTGGTGATTTCTCCGGGCCCAGCTCTAACAGTTGCTCCCTGCACCAGCGGTCTGGCAGGAAGAGCTGCGTTTTGTTGGGTTTCAGTGTGACGTTTGACAAAGTGTTTTTTTTTTTTTTTAACCCAATCACAAAGAATGAAAGCAGCCTGGAATCAGCAGCTCCCAGCCTTTTGGGAAGGGATCAAGCAGCTGCTTCTTCTCCCCCTGCCTTGTCCCAGGTTGTCTGCTCTGTCTGCCCCTCTGCTTCCAGCTCTTCCCCCTTTTTTAGGCTCTTGCCACTCCCTCCATCTCCCTCACTTGCTGCTGGCTCTGGCAGCGCTGATGCAGCCCAAATCCAGTGAGTGTGGCAGGACTTACTGTGCCTGTGGATGCTCCTTGCCAGGCAGGATCTGGTGCTCTTTGACATTGTTCCTCCCCGTATACATCAGATCGCTTAAATGTGTTTTTTAAATGAAAACATGTTAAAATAATGGCTTGTGAAATGTTCAGGAAGTCTGTATACTGCCGTGTTTTGGGAGGACTGAGCTCTTTGGATACAGCAACCTGTTAAGAAGTCAGCAGTGGTTGCTGCTTTTTGGCTCCCAAAACATGCCAAACAGCCCCAGATGTAGCAATGTACCTCTGAATCTTTTCTGTTGAGGCTTGTGATGACAGTTCCTGGAGCAGTGAGGTCTCGGGGTGAAAGAATGTCCCCTCCATGGGCTTGGTGGCACGTAGAAGATCGTGTTTGGAGCAGGGGACGACTGGTGAAGGGGCTGCTGTCTCCCACTGCTTTGCTTGCAACGCCTGGAGCAGCTCTGGTTGTGTTGCAGGAGGGATTTGAACAGCTCCTGTCACTTGTCTTCTCCCTCGACCTGCGGAGGCGGGTGACGACACAAGTTAAGAGCTGAGCCTAGTGAGAGCCCCTTGGTTGGGGGAAAATGCCCTGGTGGCTGCAGTTTGATCTAATATGGCCCTTGGTGGGCCTGCAGAAACCAGGGTGGGGTTCCCTTCCCTCGAGTGCTTTCTTGGCCTGAACACCTTTGTGCTAGGGACAGTTGGTATCTTTGGGTGTAAGCGGTCAGCCTTGGAGCCGAAGCGTCTGCCGCAGTTTGTGTTTGGGGTCGTTGTGTTTTTTGTCACATCAGGCTCATTTGCATCAACATCTTACAGAGTTTGTCCTTGGGAGGAATATACCTGACGAAGTGTTTTGCTTTTAATTGTAGCTTTCACCATGGGGGACATGAAAACCCCAGACTTTGATGACCTCTTGGCTGCTTTTGACATCCCTGACCCAACCAGCCTTGATGCCAAGGAGACCATCCCGTCAGCCGGGGAGGAGAACGAGAACCACCTGAAGTCATCAGGGATCTGCATGGATGAAAACGTGGCCTTGTCCCACTCCCTGCCTCCCTCCGACGCTCCCGTTGTGAGCGTGATTGTGAAGAACACGAGTCGCCAGGAGTCCTTCGAGGCGGAAAAGGAGGGGAATCACCTGGGGACCAGCCTGCTACACAACGGCTTTCGCGGCTCCGATCTGCCCTCGGAGGCTCACGCGTTGGTGCATAGTTATGGGAAGTTCGAGTCGACTTTTATTAACGGCGATAGCTCGAGAGGTTACTCTGACAAGCTGGAGCAGTCCAAGTCGGAGCCTTTGCCAACGTTCAGTCAGTTCAGCCCGATTTCCAGCCCTGAACCAGAGGACGCGTTCAAGGAGAACAGTGTTGGTGATAAACCCAAACATGCCCAAACTCCGTATTTTCCACCTCCTTCCATGTACGTACCAACAGGAGCTTCAGTCCTGGATCACTTTCGGAAGGTACCAGAGCCCGAATTAAGCATGTTTGATCAATACTGTAAAAAAGAACAAAAGATGGAGATCCACTTCCAGCCAGAGGGCAGGCTGGAGATGGGCAGGAGAGAACACGACAGAGCGACGGAGAGGTTCGCGGAGTCGGGCAAGGACTTGGTAGACACCAATAGCTTCCTTGGAGAAGGCTTGGTGTTTGCAGACCTCCCTCACAATAGTTTAGGAGAGGACAAAGGCTCCGTGCCTGAGCTGAGCGTGTCTTCGTCAGTGCCGCCTCGCCAGAGGTTGAAGCCAACTCACTCGAAGCTGTCGTCCTGCGTGGCTGCGTTGGTGGCTCTTCAGGCCAAAAAGGTTGCGTGCATCCCGAAAGGCGATCAGCCCAGCCTCACGAAGGAACCCGGCCCTTTTAAAGACGGGATGAAGGGAAGTCCAAAAATGCCCAAGTCGCCAAAGAGTCCGCGCAGCCCCTTAGAGGTGGTGAGGAAGGCCAGCAAGCAGCCTGAGAGCCCTCGAAGCGTGTGCAGCGACAGCAGTGGGAAAGGCTCTCCTTCCATGGCAGCCGGCTCCCCGCCAGCTATTCCCAAAGTTAGAATCAAGACTATCAAGACATCCTCTGGTGAAATTAAAAGAACTGTAACTAGAATTTTGCCTGAAAGCGATGAGTTAGGCAAATCTTTGGAGGAGTCGCCTCTGGAAACCTCATCTGCTGAAGAGTTTGTCAAATCTTTCCCTTCCCCCGACACCAGTGTGGTCATGGAAAGCGAGGCTAGCAAGAATCCAACCAAAAATGGGGCTGCTGTAGCTATCCAGCTGTCAAACGTAGCGAGCCCTTACACCGATGCTTTGAAAACAGATCCTGCTGCAAGCACCGCGTCCCTCGTGTCGTTATCTCCGCTGCCCAGCTGCGGCGGCGGTGCCATCAAAGTCGGTGTCGCGGGGCAGCAGCTGAGCAAGAGGCAGCAGCAGCAGGGCATCGTGGTGCAGCCGTCCAGCGCGGCCGCCTCCAGCCTCCTGCCCAAAGCTGTGCACTTGGCAAATCTCAATTTAGTTCCCCACAGCGTTGCTGCTTCCGTTACGGCGAAGTCGTCCGCGCAGAGGCGAAATCAGCCTCAGGTGACGCAAATGTCCGTGCCGCTGGTGCATCAAGTGAAGAAAGCTGCTCCTGTCGTCGTGGAGGCGTTTAACAAAGTCCTGCACAGTGCCAACCCGGTGCCAATTTACACGCCAAACCTCAGCCCTCCACCTGACACCAGTATTAATTTACCTGCCTCCGGGTTCTGTTGCCTGGAATGCGGGGATTCGTTTGCCTTAGAGAAAAGCCTGACTCAACACTATAGCAGGCGAAGCGTTCACATTGAGGTCATGTGCACTCAGTGTTCAACGACGCTCCTGTTTTTTAACAAGTGTAGCCTGCTTAAGCACGCGAGAGATCACAAGAGCAAAGGCTTTATCATGCAGTGCTCTCAGCTGCTGATGAAACCAATTTCCTTAGACCAAATGTTTTCGCCCCCCGCCAGCTCTCCAGCGTCCTCGGCTCCTCAGACTTTGCACTCGCCCTCTCCTTCGTGTAAACCCAGCGCTGCTTCAGGAAACGGGGCTGGAATTCCTGCTAACGCTCAGCCAGCCTTGCCTCTCTTCATGGACCCGTGGAGGCTAATCCGCCATGGACTGAAGTGTTTGGAATGTAACAAGCAGGCGCAGGATTACATTGCTTTAGCAGCTCATTACCAGAGGACCTCAGAAGATAACGAGAGACTGGTAAGTTGTCCTTTTAATGTCATTAGGTAGGTCTCTGAGTTGGAAGACACCGTCCTTCAGGGTAAAAGCGTTGGAACATTTAGCATTGCTTGCTAGCCCTCTTTTTACCCTTTTATTACGGGAATGAGAGGAAAAGGGCAGTAGGGGGACTGTGGCGATCCTCAGGCATCAAAGGAAGGTGTTGCTGGAGATCAGAGATCCCATGGGTGAGGGGTGCAGGCAGGGCTGGGTCCCCTCTGGAAATCCAGCTGATGAGTAGGGAGGGGATGCTCCTCCTTACATCGCAGGACCCGCAGTTTGGTGTGGTTGGGCGTTGGGTTTTTTGTGATGCGTTTCCTATTTTTCTTGTGGGATTGCCAACTCCAGAGCTCCTTAAAGAGGAAATAAATCTCTGATGGTAAGTATTTTTAGACTGCCATCAAATAACTTACTCTGTAACTTAACCAAGAGTTTAAGCCTCTCACTTCCAAGTTGGGCTTGCTAGATACGAGATTATTTTTGAAGTGTTTTTCTGAATATAGCTTGGAAGGAGTTGAGGAAGAGGGGATATCAGAGCTGGCAGAGCCACCTCCTCCCTGTTTTATCTTCCCTTCCAAGGGGTGCCTTCCTCCTCTTGCTCCTGAGTCCTTTTTCAATGCATCTGCTCCCCTACCGAATACCTCCTGGTGCTCCCTGCTCTTTCCAGAACATCTGTTTCAGCAAAGCTGCTGGGTTTCTAAGGGAAATAAGACCTCAGCACACTGAGGCATTGATTTAGAAGTAGATGTATTTGGGAGGGGGGGGAAGCTGTTGTTTCTTAAAGCTAACAAAAATTGCACCCTATTATTTTGGATTTTTTGTGTTTTTCAATGCCTTGCTCTGTGCTCTCCTCGGGAGGTAAGAGAGTTTGTGTCTGAATCCTGGGATGGAGTATCTTGATATGTTCAAAGGAAAGCTGAGGCAGACTTGCATGTTGTTTTTCAAAGCTTTTGAAGACAAATCCCTTTAAATTTGCTTGTAGCAGAGCAGATCCCCGCTGTGTTGCTACCTAAAGGTCATCATCAGTGATTATTCAGATACCTGCTTCTGGGTTACTGCAAGAAGAGGGGTTCTTGGGAAGGCTCAGTGGAAGCGTAAGAGGAAAAAAGGGCGATGTTAGCTGAAGATGAAGGGTAGGAGTGGCATATTTGCAGCTCCCGGGTCTGTGCTAGAAGACAGGAGACTCCTGACCCATGGACAATAAGCTGGGTTCGTTTTTGTTGAAGGACGTGAGATCTGGACTGTTAGGTGTGCACCTGCCGTGGTTAACGTGAGCATAACCCGAGACGGAGAACAGGCTTTGAGGCACTCAGGTGTGTTGCTTTTAGCTCAAATAAACCCCAAAACCCTACAAAACCAGACCTAGTGTAGAATCAGAATGCCTTAAGTGCCTTGCCCAAATGGACTGATTGGAAGGAAAAAAAAAAAAGTCTCCTACCTCTTAATTCCATATTTTCGTGTACCCAGTTCCAGGTTGCAGTGATGTGAGCGAAGGATGAGCAGCTGCAGTGAGAGGCAGCAGTGACTGGGTTGGAGGGGGGGACGGCTTAGGCTGGCTTTGCTCCACGAGGAGACTCATCCTGTACCGACACTTAAGGCTTCTCACTTTGACTGGACTTTCTTAGCATGCCTTGGTGATGTCTTTGTGTTTCCTCTGTCTGCTGAAAAGGAAAGCAGGGCGGCTGCTGGGCGCAGTTTGTTCCCATCAGTGGTTTGGAGCAGACTTTGTCCCATCTTTCGGAGTGGCCTTGGGTAAGGTCCATGTTAATGGCACTGCTGACGAGTTCCCTAGGTGGGACCAGATGAGAATGACCTCCGTGGATCCTGGTTTTGGGGGAAGGAAGGGAGATGGCTGCGCTCTGGACAGCAGGGAGAGGAGGAGATTTGGGGCTGCTGTGAGGAACACAGAGTGACAGTGCTGTGATGGAGATGGTGGAATGGAGAGAGGTTTAGAAAAATGATTGAGAGCTTGACCAAAATGTTACGTTTTAGGCTTTTAGTGGTGACATGGCTGCAGGTGTTCAAAGTACTGCAGGGAAATCCAGCTGGACCTGTCTTTAGGTAAAATATGTGGAAGATGAAGGCTGTCAGAGGCCAAGGTGGGGTCTCCGTGGCTCACAAGCTGTTGATCCGCAGTGGAAATGGGAAGGCCGAGGTTTGCTGGAGGTGTGGTTTGAGTTGATCGTGTTAATGGATCACGGTAACTCTACCATTTCTGGAAACCTGTAAGACCAATTTAGCAACTTTTGTGAGCTTGTGGATTGAGCCACTTGATGAGATCCGTTCAGTGCTCTTCTTCTGCAGAATTACAAACAAACAGCATGCAAGCTTGAGTTCTGGTAGGTGGGATTTTGTTCACCAGGTGCCACGCTGCCTGGAGGAATTCTGCTTGTCCGGGTGTTCGGAAGGTGATGGCAGATGTTCCTTGTAGCTTCAGCTTTTTTTGGTCTGACTACAGAAGTGTTACATTCTACAGCAAGTTTTTTTGGGATGAATTATAACGAAGTAGGTGATAGATTGTGCTAAAATAGCCTGCTAAATATGTTCTGTAATTCGTTTTTGGAGGATGAATGTGTAGATAAAATTTGCTGAACCAACAAGGAATCACTATGCGTAATTGGGGATATTTTACAGGAGGGATGCTGAATAGGAATGGGATGAAGCAGCTGAAAATCAGAATGTGTTGGGTCACGAGAAGGCTCTGAGTGAGCGGGCTGTGCGAGAGATTTGTGTGACTGCGACTCCAGTGAGGGTCTTGTTAATGGTCCCTGCTGCTGCGTGCAGTAACGAACCTGGAGATGGCGTGCTGCTCGGTGTTTGCCGGAGGAGAGCTGGAATGAATGAAGAATGACCAGGGAAGTGGAAAATGATGTTCTGAGGGGAAATTAAAAGACATTTGAGTTTAGCTTGATCTGTCATGATGGATCTCCTTCAGTACCATGCTAGGCATGATATTAAAGCGAGGGTTATGATGCTTTCGCTCTTCCAGAGCTTAAACTGTCAGAAATGAAGTGTTTTCCCTACTTGTAAGGATCACCCAAAGTGGCTTGTCAGCATCAGTGCTTCTTGTGGCCTTCTCAGAACTGAGCTCAAATTCCGGATAAACAAAATCCTGTGTGCAGCTCCTGGTGCATTCGTCACCGGTCTGCTTTTCCTTCCAGCAGCCTCACGCGCTCTCACTCTGTGCATTCAGTGTGGTGTTAAAGTGGGGCTGCTTCAGCCTACGGGCAGCACTGGCGCAAGAACAGGCTGGAGCAGATGTGCATGGGAAAGCAGGAGGTGGGTTGGCATCGTCGGAGGAAGGAAACCTGCGAGAGGCTTCCAGTAGAAGTAGCGAAGAAAAGATGGGAATTGGTTTTGAGACCGAGCTTATTTTGGGTTTGGCAAGGAGAGAGCAGTGCACAATGAGGTGCAAGAATTCCAGTACGTTTCGACCCTCTTGGGCATAATTCTCCACCTGCTGGCAACCAGAGACATGCGTTTTTTTTTGACTTTGCCACCCAAAATCCACTGAGGCAGCTAAGACTCAAAGTACAAACTGTAAAAATGAAGGCCCTCTGACTTTGCTTCACCTTTGTGCTGTTGTTCTTTCCTCTCTCTTTCTTCTTCTGTCGTCCTTTATTTGCCCCATAAGAATTTTTCACAGAGTCGTGACGTATCCTGTGTGTGCACCACCTACACTGGAGTTACCTGAAAGCAGTTTTAGTACTGCCTCTTCCTTCCCCCTCTTAAATCAGTGCTTTATAATTTATTGGCTAAAACTTGCCAGAAGTGAGACTGCATGCTGCACCAGCAAGAAAGCAGCCCGTAGAGGGAAGGAGGCTCCTTCCCCCTTGTTGTCCATCCACGTGGCCCCTGTGACGCTGACAGAGCTCTGTCTGGGGACAGCCGGCGAGGGCACAGGGCATGGTGGTGGCCTCAGTCCTGCTGGGGAAGGGTGCGAGGAGGCGCCTCACTGAAAGGATTACACGTGAGGAACTGGGAGCGTGTGTGCAGCTGCAGGGCTGCGACCGACAGAGCTGCGGTGGGCTGGCGGCCCTGACTGGAGCCGCGGTGCGGGCTCCTTGGGAAGGACGGGCCGGGAAAATGAAGAGAAGGAGTTGTCCTTCTTGTGAAGGCAGCTGGGTTTGTGGGTTAGGATGAACGCGAAGGCTGGTCGGGGCGATGTGGGAATGGCTGGCGGCTGTAGGCTGGCTGACCAGGGAGAAGGGGGCGAGGAGCAGCCGCACGTTGACGGGGCCTGGGCCTCACGGGGGGGCTGCAGCCACCTCTGTCGGAGGGACAGCACAGAAGGGCCTGGGCGGTGCAGGAGGTCCCTGGGCAGCATCAGCGACAGCCTCCTGACTCGAGAGAAAGGGGAAACAGTGAGCAGAGGCTCTCTGGGTTTTGTAATAGCGCTGCGGTAACGTGAAGGTCGTGGGCAGCCTTGGCTGCGGCGTCCACGAGCTGGTGGAGCTCAGGATCCTGAGGGCAGGGAGGGGGGCGAGGACCAACTTAGTGGACTTCAGGAGAGCAGGCTTCAGCCTCCTCACAGATTTAAGCTTGCTTTTACGTTGCTTTTAGGGCTTTAAGGCTGCTGTCACAAGAAGAGAGAGGGGACACATGCCATGTTGCCTTAGGGGTGGCCCTGGTGACTTGAAAGTGAGGATGTGAAAGCCCAGTGTCACCCAGCAAGGGGTTATTTTAGCAGCTGGGAGCTTGGGTTTTGCAACGCGAGGGGCACAGGGTTCGGTTGGCAGGTCGAAAGAAAAGATGCAGAAACTGAAATTCTGAAAATTATGGCTGGGATCGTAAGGAGAGCAGATCCTACCGACAGGGGAAGTTGAGAATTCAGTTGATCTGAAGCAGCACCGTCTGTATACGGGGTGCTTGGGGCTGGACTTGATGCACGCTCCCTTACTGAAACTTGAACAGACTGCTTTTAGGGTGTCGGTTTGGTTCTAGATTTTTCTACTAGCCGATAACTAAGTTTCTGTTGTAGTTTTTTCTCATCCAAAAGCTGAACATGCTAATGAAATGCTACCTAGTCATTTAAAGAAAGCCTTGGGAAGGGGTGCATCGGTTGCCACGAAGGCTGCAGAAGAAATTCTCTGCTGCCCACTTCTGCTCACGCAGGTAAAACCTTTGTGTAGCAACATTATAAGCCGTATTATTTCAGTAATCCAAGCCAGAAATCGTCCTGCAGGCATCTGGGTGGCTTGGAGAGGGCGACTGCGGGGTGGGCCAGCAGGAAGGTGCACCAGTGGGCGGCAGGGAGGTGCCGAGCTGGCGCATGCTGGGGCTGCAGGCTGCTGAAAGCGACCACAGAGCAAAAGGTGACTGTGAAGCAGTAATTCCCTGCTGATTTCTTTTTTTTTTTTTTTTTTTTTTTTCCCCTAGAGCAGGAGCATCCTGCTAATCTCATCTCCCTTCTCAACCACCTGCGATGCCTGGGTTGCCCCCTTCAGTTCTGCAAAAGCAGAAAAATGACAGCTTGCAGAAGGCTGGATTTGGGAAGAACTGGGGCTTGGGGGCACCTCTGGAGGGGGATTTTTGGTTTCAATATGTAAAGGACAAGTGCTCTTTAAAACATTTGCATTCCAAAAATATCACTTCTGTTCCCCTCTGTTTCGCTCTGAGTCTCAGTGATTTCTGTAACGTCGTTTGTCCGTCTCCTGCGATTTTTCCCATGCCTTCCCGTCAGCATAGCCCCACGTTTTCAGCTGAAGCTACACCGTGGTCGTGTCAAGGAGGATTTTTGTCGTCTGGGGATGCCTCTTGCATAAATGTGACCTTTGTCAGCATCCCTTAGCTCTCTGTAACAGCAAGGAGGATGTGAAGCTGGGGTAAATCATCCCTGCTTGCACTGTCAGCTGCTTTAGGGCAGCAGCAGGGTCAGTGGCGCTGTCTCTGTGCAGGCGCTTCGCAGAGCAAAACTGGGCTTTCGCTTCAGGTCTCCTGATCTGCAGACACCTCTGTTGCTGTGGGGTTGGTTCAGTTTGTTTCTTCATCCTTCACTCTACTTCAGTGAGTGTCGGGTTGTTTTTTTTTTTTTTCCCCCTTTCTGAAGAAGCTAATAAATAGAAATGGGAATAAAATTAAGGAT
The DNA here is from genome assembly GCA_013399715.1 of Alectura lathami. NCBI lineage: Eukaryota > Metazoa > Chordata > Aves > Galliformes > Megapodiidae > Alectura > Alectura lathami. Next base: position 141,136 of record VXAV01010430.1, read on the forward strand.
TCTGAAGTGGCAGAGCTTCTGAGCGTTTTCCTGTGTGTGTGAATGTGCCTTGTGGAAGAAAAGCCCAAATGCTGTGTGGCAGGCAAGCTGGAATTACATAAAACTTGCAGTAAATGACTCTTGATTAAAGTGTAGGTTATGGGAGTACGTGAGACGCACAGACGTTACACAACTCAAAATCATATCCTGGTAACTGCTGTAGAAATAACTGGCTAATGAACGTCTCAAATTGCTGCCAGACTTCTTTGAAGAGTCATGGAAAACTAGGAGAGAGATAAAAATGTGACATCTGGAACCGAGTTGCAGTTTCTCCTACAAAGCAGAAGCATTGCAAAAGAAACAGTCACTCAGTCTCCAAGATGATTTTTTAAAAAATTTTTATTAATTCCTGACATCTGATTTGTTTTATTTAATTGCTGCTGAGCACTGTGCCGATGTTTTCACAGAAGCACAGGACCTGTTTCCTGTGGTGGCAGTGGCCAGCTTGCAGGCTGTCACTTTATGCGGACAGTTAGGGCAATGTGCATCGCTTGGGTTTAGAGACAAATAACTGGCAGCTGCTGTTTCATTACCTGGCACTCCTCTGTGGTCTTTCTGTGCTCTTCTTGGTCAGCCCTTGCTGGGCTACCAGGATAACATCAGCAATCTTTGCTGTTTCACTGGTTGTTGCCTTTCCCCAGATATTTTGGGAGTATTTTGGAGAACCCAAATCCCTGCAGAACTTCCCTGGAGCCTTTCCTCCATTAACGAACCGTGCCTTTATTCCTCTCTTAGAGCATCCAAAGTTATTTATCCACATGTAAGTCGTCTTCTGCTGTGCCCTGGCAGCAGCCATTGGTGTTGATGCCTCCTGCTAGCTCAAAGTCAGAACCGAATCAGCCTTGACAAGGCAGGGTTTTTTTTGGATTTGGGGAGAAAGTATTTCTTGCTGTGTTACAAGGGCAAAGGTGCTTTCTGCTAATTTGTGCTGAGTCTGCTTTAAATGCTGGGAGGGATCAAAGTTGAGGAGCCCTGTTCCAACAGTGCCGAAGAGCTTTATTTCCCACTGCAAATCAGTGAGGAAAAAATGCCATAAAAGACAATAAGGAAAGCTGAGAGCGCCTTGAACATCAGTTCCTTCTTGTAGCTCTTCCTTAGCAATCCGAGAGCCAAAATGCTGCTTGCCTAGAGCTCCCAGGGACGTTTTAATTTCCCATTTTCCCTCTTCTGTTTCATGGCTTCAGACTGTGGCTCAGCAGTGCTGCTGATCCCTGCTGAAATTAGGGGGCTCCTCCAGCGCTGGGGAAGGGCTGAAATGCTCCTGAACGTGGCTTAGGTTCGGGTGTGTGTAGGGGTGTCCTATGACTGCTGCTTCCACCCGTGCATCTCTTCCCTGCAGAAACCTTTTCTGCTGTAAATTTCAAGGCTTTTGGACTGTTTGGTGATTTCTGAAGTTTCCTCCTTCTTCCAGAGCCTAACTTCTTATTCCCTCCTCTACCCCAACGAACCTTTTTGGACTTGTAGCTTTGTCTGTTATAATAAATGGCATTTTCTGTTACTTGCAGAATTTTGGGCAATGCAGAACAGAACGATGCAGTTCAGTTACCCTCTTTGATAACCCGTGACTAGCTGCCTGCTGCAGCTCATTCCCCAGCTAGAGCTGGGAGTCGTTTTGCACGGCTTCGTTAGTGACGGGGGGGATTACAGCTCCTGGAGGTACCTGCTACAGCTGGAAGATACCTCGGATGAATTTTGGGGGAAAAAGCGCACAAAACGCCCAACTAACAGACCACTTTCTCCCACCAGACGTGCCAGGTGTGCCAGATGATGCTGCCCAACCAGTGCAGCTACTGTGCCCACCAGCGGATCCACGCCCACAAGTCCCCCTACTGCTGCCCCGAGTGCGGGGCCGTCTGCCGCTCCGCCTACTTCCAGGCCCACGTCAAGGAGAACTGCCTGCACTACTCCCGCAAAGTCGGCTTCAGGTTGGTGCAGCCGCCCAAATGCTGGCGCTGGAGGTTGGGGCACGGAGGGGACGACAGCTGGGTTGGAGGGGTTTGGAGCTCTTCCCTGCAGGGGAAACAAAAGAGGATGTAAGGAGGGAGGTTTGCCATGGGACGGAACCCGTTGGGTGTGGGAAACAAGCGAGTGGAGTGGAGGGGGGTTTCTGAGAGCAGAGATGATTTTGAGGCAGCGTTAGGCTGCATGGTGCTTGCACTTAACTTCAAAAGCTGCAGACGGTGCTCTCGGGACTGGTGTCTCCAGCCACGCAGATCTTAGTCCTCTGCATCTCTTTAAACATCTCTTTAAGGGCTGAGCTTACGTCAGCCGTAACTCAGCCGTAACGCGCTGAGGGATGTGTGCTTTCACAAGGGGGTCGATTGTTTTATTCCACGTCCCTAAAACTCTTCTCATAGGCAGAGAGGAGTGGAGGAAGGCTCCCGAAGTTCTGGATGCAGTGGGGTGTGTGCGCATGTGTCATCGTTTCTGCAGCCACATGGATTGCTTTAATAAGAGGCATCGCTGTTCCCCGCAAGCCTTTCCTGCTTTGTGTGTGTAGATCACCCCAGCTCATGCTGAGATGCAAATAATCCAACGGAGATGAGTGATGGCCTGGGTGACCTTTTAAAATTCCCTAACATTTAGTTTTTTCTCCGATTGCCATTAAATACTATGAAATACAAAGTGAGTAGGGCAATTTCTGCTCCTGGAGCTGCTCTTTTAAAACGTCTGCAAGCTCAGGAAGCCTCCACCGCACGGTTCCTCCTAAAATCACACTTCTTGAGGCAGTTTTCTTCCAGCCATGAAGACCAGAGACATCTCCAGCTGATTCTGAATTTAATT
>VXAV01010431.1:0-30612 GCA_013399715.1 Alectura lathami
GGGAATGCTTGATCACTCAGAACAATTAACACATGCCAGGGCTGGATCAGCGCTTACTGATTGGAGAGGATAGATCTGTTAAATTCTGCTCCCACACGAAGATGCTGTGTCCCAGGATGCTCCCCAGCTTCACTGTGGGCTTTCTTCCTACGTGTACTGCAGTGTACGTCACTTGGTTCTGTACACAGCTCATCATAAATGAGATTAATCCCAAGTGGGGACTCACTAAAAGCTGCTGTTGTCCCAGAACTCGTTTCATACAAACAAGGACTGGGAACTGAAGATTCAGCGAGTCTTTTAGGCTGGAAGGAAGATCTGCTTAAAGCAGCTCCAACTGGATCAGGCTGCTGAGGGCCTTGTCCAGCTGAATGTGAAATATCTTCAGGGATGGAAATCCCCCAGCCTCTCAGGACTCCTGTTCCAGTGCCTGATGACTTTAGAAGTGGAAACTTTCTTCGCTGTACTTAATCAGTGTCCTGTGCTCCAGCTGGCGTCCCTTGCCTCTCATCCTATCACAGCACCCACAGAGCAGAGCCTGCCTCTGTCTTCTCTACCCTCCCATGGTGCAGCTGAAGGCTGCAGGACACCATCCCCTTCACCACCTCTTTGTAAGGCTGAACAAGCCCATCTCTCTCTGCCTGTCCTTGTATGCTGTGCACGACAGCCCCAAATTGTTTGTCATCTCTGTGCTGCGCTTGCTCTGGTTTGTTGGCATCCACCTGGCAGTGGGGAGCCCAGATCTGGGGACGCTGCTCCAAGTAGCCTCACAGGTGCTGAACAGAGAGTGGCCTGGTGGCTGTGCTGCCTCTGACACAGCCCAGGATGCAGTTGTGCCTTCACCACGAAAGCAGTCTGCTAGCTAGTGCCAAGCAGAGAGGGTGCGGAGGTCTCAGCACAGTACCTCGGTGCTTAGCAGGGACATCCTTGCAGTCAGGTGGGATAAAAGCTGGGGGAAACAACAAGCTGTGTTTTTCTCACTCTACTTTCTCATTTTTGTCCTAGATCCCTGAAAGCTGTAGACCCAATATGGAAGAAGGAATCTCTCTGTTCTCTACCTTGCTCAACAACAAGCATTTTCTCATTGTTTTTGTCCACGCCCTTGAGCAACAGAAGGACTTTGCAGTTAGAGACAGGTATGAGCTTCAGAAGACTTAGTGAACGGCCACGCTGGCGGCCAGCTCTGACAGGTGTGCGCGCCCCGCGGGAGGCTGGCACGGGAGCCTCGATGGCCCTGGCTGCTGCCTCCCAGGCTCTGCCCTGAAAGTAGGCGCTGTGGCTCCTGCCTTGTCCCATGAGGCTGCTGAGGGGACGGAGGTGAGCCTGTCCCGTGTCCTACATGGACATTTCCCACAGGCCTATGGCTTTTAGACACTGATCATCTGTGCTGTGTTTGAACCAGAGACCTGGCGGCTGGACAGGACTGATTCGTTGCTAAGCTGTAAGTGATCCAGCCGCCATCTAGAGCCGTGCATTTCAGCTGAAGGTTGAGTTACACTGGCCTCCCACTTGTCTTTAAGAAAATCTACTCTGTTTTCCTGAGGAGCATCAAAGCGAGCAATGCATGGCCTGCTCATGTAGTGGTTGTGTCCCTGAACACTTGGTTTACTAGTGTGAGTGTGTGAGCTGACCTGAGGTCCTGCAGCACTGAAAGAGGCTTTGAAGTTTAGCACCACTGAGAGAGTTCATGAAAATTGTCAGAAACACCATCTTGGTGTTAATTTTGTTTATGCTGGCTGGCAGATCAGTCTTGTTGCCCCAGTGTTTAAGTCATGCACAATTCTGTTCTTCAGGTGTAACCTGGCCTCCCTGCTTACTATTGCATTGCACGGGAAACTGGAATATTACACCAGCATCATGAAGGACCTGCTGGTGGATCTAATAGATGCTTCAGCTTCCAAAAACCCCAAGCTGATGCTGAGAAGAACTGAATCTGTAGTGGAGAAGATGCTCACCAACTGGATGTCCATCTGCATGTACAGCTATCTCAGAGTAAGAGAACCAGATCGGTGCTGTTGTAGGTGCAGGTCTGATAGGGCATGCAGGGGTAACGAGGGGCGTGTGAGTCAGCTGAGGAACTGAATGCTTGCCAGTTTTGCTGGTTGCCTTGTCACTAACGGTTGACAGACTTCAATGGATGGAATGTTCGAGTGAAAAAGCAACTGGAAGTTTGATTGGTGATTTGGTGAGCTCAGCCTTAGTGGCAGGCTTCCTGGAGCGGCCTGCCTTCGGTAAGTGTCTGTTACCATGCTTGAGAAGAGAGCCGTGGGGGAGCTAACCACAATGGCTTGGGGCCTGGGGAGCAGTTCCAGCTATTTGTTGTTTTCTCGGACCAGCTTGCCTAGCCTTGCTGATGGTCGCCAGCTTTTGTCCTGAGCACAGGGCCCCAGGAGGGCATGGTGGCGTGGGGCCGGCTGCCGAGATGTCGGAGCCCGCCTGGGGGTCCCTGCACTGGGGCGGCCTCGTGGGGCCGCGCTGCCCGGAGCGCTCTTAGCGGGGGGGCGGGGGTGTCTCTGCGGAAGCGTGACTGTCTTCCTACAGTAACCAAAAAGGAATATATTTGGCATCTCAGAGCATCTCCATCTGCTCAATGCTTTATCTCCAACGCTTGCCAGCTCTGCTCAGAATTTCCCAGAAGAATTGAGCAATAACATAATTGATTCCACAGCAGCTAATTGGAGGACACCCCATTATCCCCACAGGGGAAAGCCTGGAAAAGGCCTTTTAAAAAGTCTCTTTTGCAAAGTGTTTGCTATAGCCACAGAAGCAATACTGCATTGCCTTCGTACATATCATAATGTCTTCTGAACCCAGCTGAAGATTGCTTTTGTTCTAAAGCCTGTGGCTTTGTAATTCTTAATTTTTCTTTTTAGCTCACAGAATTACGTACTATAATGAAAGAAAAGTCACAGGAACGAGTAGGGTTGCCTGTGCCACTGGAGCATGGCTTTCCAGACTGTTAGAGCAGAAAAGAGTGAATTAGTGATTTATTTATTTTTTTTTTAATCTTTTGGTTCTGTGCCTGTAGTTTAACCATTGGGGAGAAAAAGTGCTGATCTCTCCTTTTGGAGAGTGGAGCCCACATGTGAGGCATCTGATGTCGCTCCAGTTCTGCTAAAAATGGACATTGTACAAGAAGGCTTTCTCAGGGAAAAAAAGAGGAAAGAAAGTGAAGCGTTACCACAGGGGCTGAGGATGCAGGCGTGTTACAGAGCCAAGGGCACCGCAGCTCCCAAGTGCCTGCACCCCTCCTGTGCCCGCAGCAGGACTGAGGCTGGGGCCAAGGCTGCCGGTGTGGAGCAGTGCTGGTGCCAACCAGGAGCCAAACCCTCACAGGTGTCAGGGTGGCACGGTCAGGGAGCTGGCGAAACGAGGGCCCAGCCAGGTTAGAATCACAGAATAATAAACATCCCGAGCTGGAAGGGCCCAACAAAGGCCATGAGGTCCAGCTCACAGCTCCACATAGGACCACCCGAAATCCAAACCCTGTGTCTGAGAGCGGTGTCCAAATGCATCTTGAGCTCCAGCAGCTTGGGGCTGTGCCCTGGGGCGCTTGTCCCCTGCCCACCACCCCCTGGTGCAGAACCTTTTCCTGACACCCAGCCTGACCCTCCCCTGGTGCAGCTGCATGCCGTGCCCTTGGAACAGAGAGCGAACATCCACCAGAAGAGTGCAACGAACATTTGATTTCCAAGAGGCTTGCACGTCACAAGCTCCTCAGTGGAGGTGGGGGGCTCACTGGAGGCGAAGCTGCTGCCTGCTGACACGGGAAGGAAGAAGAGGGTGGATCAGACAGCAGCGTCCCTGCAGGAGAGGGCTCCAGGCAGGCGTGAGCCGCTGCCAAGTGCGGGGACGGAGGGGTCTCAGCGCGGGCCTGCAGCCTGCGCAGAGCCGGTGCCGTCCCGCTGCAGAACGGAGCGCGTTGCCCCCGGAGCAGCCCCTGCGCGCGGGCAGCTCCTAGCTCAAGGCCGCGATTTAAATGCCAGAGGCAGTCAAACACCTCCTTGTGCCTTGCATCCTGCTGGGTCAAACCGTTGCCTTCAGAGAGGGATTGCTTGGTTAAAAAGAGCGTACACCGCCGGCCTGTAGCACTGTGCTGTCAGACATGTGACGGTGGGTCTGGTTCTCGTTCCTGAATTATCCCCATTAATCACGTCTATTCGAAACAGCTGCTGCAAAGGTTCCTGCCGTTGTTCAGTGGAAAAATTCCAAGGGCTTGTATTTTCCCTTGTAAGTCAATGCTACATGCTCGAAACATTTGTTTCGTGTTAATGCTCTGCCTGACACTCTGTCCATTTGTGTTCTGGGCAAAAAGATTTGAAGGAGCTGTCTTCAGCTGGGGAGAAGTGGCAGGCCACAGTCGCTCGTGGCTGAACATGCGGAGGGCACCTGAAGGCAGTGGAGTTACCACGCTGCCAGGGTGACGTGCGTGCAGGAACTGTCACGAAGAAACGGCGGGAGGCTTGCTCCTTGGGGTTGGAGTCAGAGTACTGAAAACTTGCAGCATCTGCACAATTGATGCAGATCTCAGTTTCTGCAAAACTGTGTGAGAATCACAGATAAAATGATCCGTGTCTGTACTTTCTGCTTCTACTTCAATGGAAAAGGCTGAAAAAAACCTTCCCTGTGCGATACCTTGGTTCTGTTTTCCCCAGCCCCTAACAGGATCGGGGAGCAGTAGCTACATGAAAGTAAAGGACCTGGAACAGCACTGAGATCTGGGTCCAAACTTCCCAAAGTTTTGCAAGGGGAGATGGAGCTGAGGTTTGATTTGTTACACTGTACAAACAGATAATCATCTCAAAATTAGCTGGCACCTGAGATAAGCAGCCGTGTTCTGTTTGCCCCACCCCAGCCTCCCCAGGACTTTTTGGAAATGGCTGCAGCGTGTTCCTGGGAGGACATCTCCAATGGCTGTCGGCCTTGTTAACGAGGCAGCGGCAGAACCCAGTCTGTGCTCTGAAGCTCTTTTTCTCCCGAGCGTATAAAACCTGAGCCCTCCCACGCTCACCGTGCGTGAAGCGGTTCAAGCAGTGCCAGCCTGAGCTGTGCTTTCCATTACTGCGAGGCTATTTCGGAGCCCTGGGTAGCTTTAAGAGCCTGTAACCGTTCAGTCAAAAATGAAAATGAAGTCTCATTAAAATGCACTCACAATAGGAGAAAAAAAGGCCCCAGTGTGTGTTTTTTTAAAATAACTTTTGTCCTGAATCAGCACTGATCTCTTCTGGTTAAACTTCCTTTCTCCCAACTAGCCAAGTCCAAAGACAGTTTTGATTTGTTTCCAGATGAGTTTTCTGAACAATACTTGAGGTTTCCGAGCTTGCCGTTTTATCTCTAGTCCCTGCCTGCCAGCCCTTCTTTCCCCTCTTTGAAATTTGCTGCCTGATTAACACTTTCGCAGATTTCCGTAACATCCCACGGTTCCTGAGTCTGAAAGCCAAGAAGACAAACAGAAATAGCATCTAGCAGGCTGAGCACTGTAGTTTATTTCCTGTGCAGCAAGTCCTGAGGACAGATCATGCTCATTCGCATTGCGGCAGGATCTCGAACGCTCGTGTCACCGGCTCTGGTTCTGGGCTGCGCCTTCCACTGGGCGTTTACGTTTGCAGGGAGGTGCCATGCCATCGGCCTCAGCCCGGGCAGCGTCTGCTGGTTTCAGGCTCTAAGGAGCCCCTGTGCCAGCAGGACTCCCTCGGGCTTTATGCAGTGGTCCGCAGCCCCCTCGCCTCCTTCTGTGAGGCACCAGAGCTTCCCAGGGGGACGGGCAGGCTCTGACACCCAGCGCTGAATCTGGCCTCGGGCTTGTTCCTGCCACGGGCATGGCTGGCGCGAGCAGAGCTGCTGCTCACGGCAGGGCTGCTGCTGCAGCGTGCCAGTGCCTCGCGCACGGGGCCGGCGTGGCAGCGCTCCGGTCCCATCGCGCTACGGTGAAAGCAAGTCGTGAAACCTGGAGACGTCTCGGTGTCAATGTAATACCCTTGCCTGTTGTCTCGTGAGCTTGCCTTTCTCTCAGAAACCAACTTTTCTTCGTGCCTTCCGACACCTTCTCCACTCTATTCACTCTGCCCGGCTTCTTGGCCCCACGCCTCCACGTGTTGCCCCGCTCTCTGGAAGCCGCCTTTCTCCAGCACCAGCAGCTCTGCTGCAGAACCCATTCCATGCAGCGTGCTCAGAAGGAGCATTGCAGGAAGCCATTAAATCCCAGCAGAAGGCCCAGGGAACTTCCCCGTATTCATGGAAAACATTGCCCTTGGAAAACAAACGCACGCCCTGTGGCACAGATGGCACGTGCCCACCTACAGCCCTGCCGCAGCCTTAGCGGCAATCGCGCTGAATGCAGCGAATCAAGATTGACATCGAACTAATTGCTGTAGCAATTATAAGGCAATTAGAATATAAGAATCACCAAGTCTTAATTAAGGAGCAGATTGAACAGGATTTAGCAGCTCCTAGCTGAGAAATATCAAAATAATTCGATATCTGTAGTCCTGAGTAGGATTTCACGTGGCAGGAGTGGCTGGGGAGGGGTGCGGCTGGTGTTCGGAAAGCACAGAAACACGCAGTAATTTGCATTGCCTCATTTGAAGGAAATTGCACGTGAACATTAGGGAGAATGGGATGTACTCCAGTACTGTAATGTTTTTTAAGAAAATAGCTTATATTTTACTTGCACATCAGCCTACCACACAGAAGTGGATCAGAAGCCTGGCATTAAGCCATGTAGCTGAACCGCGTCACAGAGAGCTGGGCCCTGTTATGTTTTTTGTTTTTATTGCAGTGCTGTCACAATTCTCGTCTCTCCTGCAGGACAAAGCTTGACAAATGCAGGGAGTTAGCTGCTGTGTTTGCTTGCTGGAGCATGGGAACAGCTGGGTTGACCCTGATCTTTCTCTTTGCTGCGATCAGGGCTCTGCTGTGGTATGAGAAGTATGAGTGCTGCTTCCCAGGGCCACAGGCAGACACAGTGGCCTCGCTCCCATGGACTCGATGGCAAACCAGGCAGCGCAAAGAGGACTTCAGACAGGACCTCTATGAGGCAGTTAGCACCCAAATGTTTCTCTAGACCTGGATTTCTGGGGGGCCTTTTGTGCAGAGCCTGCCCCACCAGGTCTGGTTTGCTGACATGGGTTCTCCCCTTTCTCCAGGAGACAGTCGGTGAGCCGTTCTTCCTGCTGATCTGTGCCATCAAGCAGCAGATCAACAAAGGCTCTATCGATGCCATCACGGGGAAGGCCCGGTACACCCTCAACGAGGAGTGGCTGCTGCGGGAGAACATCGAGGCGAAGCCAAGGGTGAGTGTCCCGCCTGTTGCGGGTGCTGGCTGTGCCGGGGGCTCGTCCCCGGCGGGCACGTCGCTGGCGTCGGGCTCCTGGCTGCGAACGCGGCTTGTGGTGGCTGCTTGTTTTCACGTGCAGCCCCTTGTGGTCACTGGCTCAGATTAGAGGCGGAGGGAGGCAGGAGCATTTGTTCTGCCACGTTCAGAGAGTTAAAGCAACCAGTTTGCCATTCCTGGCAAATCAACATCTTCCTTCCCAGTGCCAGGGTGGTGGCCCCAGCCCCATGTCCCAGGCTGCAGGCAGGCTGTCACCGAGCAGTGCTGGAAGGCAGTTCTGCACAACGCCTCCTGCGGGAGTCAGGCAGAGGAGGGCTGTGCGTGTGCGGGGCTTGGTTCCCTTCGGTGTCTGACACAGTTCAGCAGATGCCTTCCCAGAGTGTGGGTCAAATCCTGCTCTCAATTACCCGGCATAAATCTGGAGCAGCTTCACTGAAGTCAGTGGGTTACCCCAGATGTGCACCACCATGACTCAGAGCAGGTTCAAGCTCCACATCCTCTCAGATTCCTGTTACCAACTGACCTGTAAATTTACAGTGCAGACTGAGAGGGGTTAGCAGCAGGGCGCACAGTATTAGCTTTCCTGGCAGAAATGGTAACGTCATAAGTCTGAGCAGGGGAAGCATGGCTGCTTCCTGCTTTGTCTGTAGGAAGAGAAGCAAAAGTGTGAGCAGTGCGTTGGAGGAGGGGGACCGTCTGCAGGGCTGGTGCTAACTCACCAGCAGTCCCCTGAATTGCTGGTAACCGAACTTCTGCTTTAAAACACAACCACACAGTATACAGTGAAGAATCATCTTCAGTTGGTGCTGTGGTGAAAAGCAGGCTTCGTCTGTGCGTTCACGTTGTTCTCAGTGCCAAGGGAGCCTGGTGTGTGTTCTGATACTAGAAAGCAGTGTTTGCAAAGGAACCTATAGGCTGTGAGAATCCCAGCCAGTGGCCTCACGTTTACCGGGTGTCCTTCCAAGAGGCAGCCGTGCTCGCACACCAGTGATGCTCCTGGCCTCTGCACAGCCTCCAGACCTGGCCTTGCAGGTCAGGTGTGGCACAAGACTCAGTATGCAGAGTGCTTAAAGCATATTTCAGTGGCTCGTTGTGTCAGGGAGAGGCAGGGCAATGACCCTGGCAGTCCCATCAGTCACCAATGATAGCCACGGAGCTGAGGACATGGCTGGCGCCAGGGGCTGACCTTCCCTCCCAGCTCAGGGTTGGGCTCTGCACCTCAGGGCTAGGGCCCATTAGCAAGGGCGTGAAAGCAGGGCACAGTGTTGCTCGCCGTGTCCTTCTGGCTCCATCAAGAGACTGAATCTTTCAGTTGCCAGGGGCTATAAATCAGTGCTTCCACTAGCGGTGAAGTGTGGATGATAGCCTTTGTCCAGCCTGACTTCAGCAGCGTGTGGCCCAGCGTGCAGCCCAAGAGCTGTGTGGGTACCGTGGGAGCCAGCTGAGCTGGGCAGCTCGCCCCGCTCACCCCTAACGTGGCCTCTGCCTGCAGAACCTCAACGTCTCCTTCCAAGGCTGCGGGATGGACTCCCTGAGTGTCAGGGCTATGGACACGGACACACTCAGCCAAGTGAAGGAGAAGATCCTGGAGGCCTTCTGCAAGAACGTCCCCTACTCCCAGTGGCCAAGAGTGGAAGATGTCGACCTCGGTAGGGAGCATGGCCAGGCCATACGTCCAGACAAAGGAGCTGCTGTTGCACACTAGCTCTTGGTTTCTGTCAGAGGGTGCTGGGTGGAGAAGCACTGGTGAGAGGGCAGGCTTAGGCCAACCTAAGGGTGATCTTCAGGAGTAAGTGGTGGGAGCAGACCCTGATGGGCAGAAGAGAGCTCTGTAACTAGAAAGAAGCTTTAGAAAAGCCCGAGCTGAGCAGAGGGGTGCTTGGACTTGCACCCTTTCAAGCCTATGGTGTTAACTCCAGAAGTGGGATCCTATCCTCTGAAACACTTCTGGCCCTGCGCATGAGTTCATTAGTACCCAGTGGCCAACTCCTTATCCCAGAATTTAAGAAAGATCCAAGCCCAATGCTGGGAGGAGGAAACCACGCTGGCCTCGGTGCCTGCATGCCTTGTGGTGGGCTGTGAAAACACAACCTGGCTGGCACAAGGAGCCACAAGGTGTGAAATGCAGCGTCGTCAGTGCCAGCGGGAGTTCTCCCAGAGGAGAATGCTGGTGCAAGATGGCCCTCGGGGACCAGGGGAAGAGCTGCTCCTCCCCAGTCCCTCTGAGCAGAGCCTTTGCCACCATTCCGAGCACCATCCAGCCCCGTGTTAGCCCACAAACCCCCAGGTTTGGGGGCGGATGCACACTGCTGGCTGTGCAGAGCCATGTGGTGCTCTGGCAGAGCCCAGCCGTGCTGCACTGCTGCCCCCAGGCTGGCTGCTCACTCCCCTCTCTGCACAGAGTGGTTTGCCACCAGCACCGACAGCTACATCCTCCGGGACCTCGACGATACCTCGGTGGTGGAGGACGGCAGGAAGAAGCTCAACACGTTGGCACATTACAAGGTAAACCTGCCGGCACTGCAGAAAAGCTTTGCTTCCTCGGGTCCCGCCTGGCCTCATGGGCGAGTGGTGGTCCCCCTCCAAAAATGGGATTATCAGGAACAGGCAGGAAGGTTGCCATAGCTCCATGAGAGCTTCCGGGGAATAGACATCTGCCCTGGCGAGAAGCTTGTTAATATTGCAACACACTGGAGCTAATTAAACACTCTTCATGCAAAACAAGTTATTACTGACAACAGAAAGAGGAGGAAAAAAGAAAAACGTTCCTATTCCCCACGGCCACCAGCTTGGCTGATTAGTATCACTCGGCTTTTGATCCATGCTCCTGCTGAAATCACAGCGCGACTGTCACTGCCGGCCCTCGGAGCTGCGGCCGGGGATGCCACTGAGGAGCAGAGGCCAAAAGAGTGGGGCAATGTGGCGAATCCAATTGTTCTCTTGACCAGTTTTCCTTTTAAAACTAAATGAAACCAGAACATTTTATTTGATTTCCCCATTCCTTGGTATGCCTGGAAGCATAATCCTCACTGGTCTGTAACAGCGCATGGAAAATCAAAAATGGAGCTGAGTGCTTGTTAATGTTATTGTTTGTGTACCAGCGGTGCCGCAGAGCCCCGCTGCTGGCACGGTGCCCGCTGTGCCGGGAGCCAGGCGCAGAACAAAGCGATGCTCCCTGCCCAGGGAGCCTGCAGCTGCGCTCAGGTTCCTGCTCCCTTTCTGGGAAGAGGCAAAGCAGCGCCTGCACAGCTCAGCACTCTTTCTTCTTCAAGTCACCTGGTGTTGACATGCCAAAAGTTTATCTTGGACACATGTATTTGCCCGATTCCCAGCAGACTGGAGAACATCACAGTCTTGTATTTGCACTTTAAAAAGCCTTTCCCAGGAGAGCAGCACCATTGTTGCCAGTTCCTGTGCTGGTCAGCAAGGACGGGGCGATCACAGGGCACTGGTGGCTGGGCAGCCAGGACCCCAGGTCACCCAGGTGCCGGGGTGCTGCTGGGGTGTGGTGCCAACGTCAGCTGTCCCTTCTCTGCAGATCCCCGAAGGGGCGTCCCTGGCCATGAGCCTGTCGGACAAGAAGGACACCACGCTGAGCAGAGGTAATGCCCCTTCCTTCCCCTGCTGCTGGAACGCGGCAGAAGCACCCGTGTGCTCAGAGGGCGTCTCCGAGGGGACGCCGAGAGCTGGCAGCTGGTCCTTGCCTGGGTGCCGCGGTGTAGTGCGAGCCTGTGCTGAGAGGTGCTGGGTGTTGGGGCGTCCTGGGGAAGGCAAAGCGCGTCTGACACGGATGGAGCTTTGAAGGGCGGTTTTCTGACCAAGCTGCTGCATCTCTCTTGTTCCTCACAGTGAAGGACTTGGACACGGAGAAGTATTTCCATTTGGTAAGTGTCCTGCTCCCAGGCTGCCAGCTGGTGGCCGTGGGGGTGGCGGTGCAGCAGAGGGTGGGCGTGCGAGCGCAGGGCAGGGTGCTGCTGGCGTCCTGCTGCATGGGGGCCGAAAGCTCTGTGGTGCTGCACCGTGTGGGTGTTAGGACAGTAGCTGGTCACACGTTTCTTTTGGCAGCACAGTGGGGGGAGCTGAGCACTTAGCCTGGACTGACGTGTGTTTTGGTGCTTTCCCTTTCCGAAGGCTGCCCGTTAACAGATGGAGGGGGCTGTTGCTGTCGCCCTGGTGCTGCGCACGCAGGCTGCAGCGCTGGCAGCAGCGGGCCCTGCTGCACCTGAGCCCTCGGCTGTGGCTCCCGTCAGCCAAGGAGGAGCTGCCCCGCAGCAGGGCCGTGCCTGGCAGCGGCAGGGGGCTGTGGTTTGAGCTGACCGAGACCCAGAGAGTGGTCGGGGCAGGAGGTGGAGCCAGACAGCCCAGAGCTTGCTGCAGCTTGGTGGCCTGAAAGATGCTGGGAGTAAAGGGGACCAGTAAGGCTGTTGGGCGTGTGCCCTGATCTCTCTTTTCACCTGCAGTGAAGTTTCTGGGCTTCTGTTTTTTCAGGGTATGTGATGAAGGAGGAGAAAATCTTTTCAGCCTCTCTGATATGAACTTAATTCATCTCTGTGAGCTGAAACGTCAGATGTGACGAACAGGCTGGAGAAGTGGTCATTAGTTTACTTCAGAGAGCAGCAGGAAGGTTATCAGTCGAAAAGCTGTAGTACTGTGGGACATAATAAAAAAATTACCCAGACAGCAAAATAACTGTTGTGGCCTGCTGCAGCTGTCGGCAGCCACGGAGAGCTCAGAAGCGTGATCTGAGGGTGGAGCAGCGCTGCCAGGAGCGTCCCGCACAGCCTTGGTCAAGTCACCTGGCCGGAGCTGCTGGCAGCACGCCTGCTTCCCAGGGCTGCGGAGATTTATTAGTTCCTGCTTGGGCACCGCTCTGAAACTACGAAGTGCTAAATGCTGTAAAGCTGCTATGAAAAAAAGTGTTATGGGCAACAACGGTATTTTATAGCTTGGTGCTCTTCTTTTTTTCTACTAAATTTTTCATGCTCAGATAGAGTGCAAACACACAATGCACGCACACATGCACGCAGAGCAAGAAGGCAGAAGGGGCAGGAAACTGAACGTGCGCATATGAAACAATGCCAAGGTGTACTCAGATGGCTTGCTAGATCATTACAGAGCAGTAATCAACTGACCTGGCCACTGGAGTGTTTATTTTTGTGTTTAAAAAGGCTGGGGTAGGAATATTGGCTGATTGTTCCTGCATTTCTTCCAAATCTAAGAAAAGCTGCTTTCCATGGAAGCCTTGTGCTTTGTCTGGGAGCATAAACTGCAGCCACACAGGAGCACTTCACAGAGAGCAGAAAGGCAAGCAGACCAGCTTACAGAGTGAGACCAGTTGTTTCATTTTCTTTGTCTAGACTGAGACAGACAGTAAGGAGGGCAAGAGAAACAAATGTCAGAAAAACGGACTATTAGGAATTACCTTTTTAAAGCCATATAAGGCCGTATCTGTAACACATAACTGCTTTTTAGTTAGGTTGTGTATGCAGCTGAAATTCTATAGCTAAAGGAAAATTCAGTGTGGCACTTCAGGGAGGAGCATTCTGAACAAATGTCTTATGTTGGGCCAGGTTCTCCCAACCGATGAGTCAGTTGAGCATAAGAAGTCCCACAGACAGAGCCACAGGAAGAAGGTCCTGCCAGAGATCTACCTGACCAGGCTGCTGTCTACAAAGGTAGGAGTGGGAACCCTGCCACTGAGGGCAAGTGGGATTGCTGCTTGTGGCCTGTAGCAAGAAACCTAATCTAAGACAGGATAGCTGCAGGGCCAGAAACGCTCGGGGGGCTTTTGGGCTCATCTGTCCTGAATGTTTGGAGAGGCTGCTGGGCTCCGCTGGCTCTCTGGTGCCTGTGGCCTTCCAGAGCTCCCTCTGAGAGCAGCGCTGCTGCGGGAGCCTCACACCCCCCCCCCCCCCCGCGNCGGGTCTGGGGGCTGTGTACATGAAAGGGATGCTGACTGCCTCAGGGCTCGCAGTGCACAATTCAGACCTGAACCCGTCTCCCTGTTGAGCGATCCTGCTGGGAAGAGGGATGGAGGAGGAATGTCTGTGCGATCTTAATTCAGATTTGAACTTCCCCACTCGCTGTGAGTGCTCAGCTCCAGCAGTTGGGCTCCCAGCCCATCTTTAATCCCAGCGTGGTGCTTCACTGGAGCACAGATCACAAGAATGGCCAGCAGTCTCCAGTCTTTTTTGTATTTACTGTGCAGAACAATCACAGATGTGAGATCGCAGCAGTAAGAAAGAAAACCTCAATGCCAAAAGAAATTAAACCCAAATGGAAGCTAATTATATCACTATGCACAAACAAACCTTTCCCTGCTTGCTTCAGCATCCCGTTCCTCCTGTTGCTCAGCCAGCTGGCAGCCAAGTATTTCCCCTGGTGCGCAGCAGTCACAGCCCCACACGCCGTTTTTCGGCACACAGGTGCTGCTGCCTTCCGCAGGCTCCATCGCGTGTGCTTGTCCCACAGGGCACGCTGCAGAAGTTCCTGGACGACTTGTTCAAAGCCATTCTCAGTATCCGAGATGACAAGCCGCCTGTGGCCGTGAAGTATTTCTTTGACTTCCTAGAGGAGCAAGCAGAGAAAAGAGGGATCACAGACCCTGACACTATGCACATCTGGAAGACCAACAGGTTTGGAAGAGAAGACCTCTTCTTTCCTTCCTTCTCTAAGAAGCAGCAGCTGTGAAGCCTTGGTGTCCTGGATTAATCATTAGGCTGCTGAAAGCAGAACCAATGAAGGACTTGGAAAACAGGGAGGGGCTGAAAGATGGGAACAAATGTAGGCTTGGAGAGCTGTGAACAGACACAGAGCTCAGGGGAGCAGAGAGCTGAGCTGGAAGAGGAGGCATAGGCAGCTAAGGGGCAGAAGGAATAGGCACAGTAAAACAGGTAACTGAGGAGGAACAGAAAATGGATGACAGGAGACAGCAGAGGTGTTACCTGTAAGCACTGAACGATCTGAGGTAGGGTCCAAAGTCGCATCAGGTCTTAAAACATCGCACAGATTTTAAAATCAGCAGCTGGCTCCCTTTCGTTTGCCTCCTGGCTTCTCAGCCCCTGGTGGACTTTTCCTGACTTACCTCTGCAGCCAAGCTGAGGCTCCCGGGCACTCAGAGGACTCGGGAGCTGGTGCTGTGACAGTGTTCTGCCGGAGGCACCTAGCCACCAAGAGCAGCCAGGAGCGGCACTGCAGGGTGCCATGAGCGGCAGGAATGGCGTGGGAGGGTCGGAGTGAAGGGGGAAACAGAGCAGGGAGAAACCAGGGGGGTTAACCAGGGAAGCAGGTACGGTGGATGCAACACGGTGGAGAGGCTCCGCTCTTCTGAGGCAGCGGGGCAGTAACTCTTTCCAGCCCAATGTGAAAAATGAAAAACAATTTGGCTAGTACAGCAGGCACGCTACAGATCTGCCTGGCCTTCATGACCTTTAATTGCCAGTAGAGCAAAGACCTGTAACAGATTGTACTCCTCAGCTGCTGAGGAGGGGCAGCACACTGACACCACTGTATTGTGGCCCAACGAGCACCAAAATAACTGGAGAAGAAAATGGTGAGAGGGCAGGAAAAAATACATATGAAATGTGTTTCCTGGGGCCAGGCTTACCGACAGAGCCAGACCACAGTTACTGTCAGGGAAAATGGAAAGGGAGCCGACACCGTTGCTACAAAACCAACTGAGGAAGCCTGATTCAAAGCTGCAGGCAGGCAGAACTGCTGCTGCCTCTCCTGCAGCACGCTCGACTCCGAGCTGCTGGCAGAGCACGGGCACATGCTGGCCAGGGTGAGGCTGCACATGAAGCCTGCTGCCTGCACCTCATGCTGCAGCCTGAGCAAATGTCTCCAGAAATAGGGCATGTGCTTGCCCCTCTGGCTAGGCAGAGGAATGTACACTGCCGGGATGTCATTAAATAACAGAACCTGGCTCCTTGTTTTTTTCCTCTATTTCATTCACATTCTGTTATCGTCTTTCCTGCATTTCCTCTCCTCTCCCTGTGGAGTTCAAAAATTCACCCGGTGTGTGTTCCTGGCTTGTTTCCTTCCCAGCCTACCTCTGAGGTTTTGGGTCAACATCCTGAAGAACCCCCAGTTCGTCTTCGACATCGACAAGACAGACCACATCGATGCCTGTCTCTCTGTGATAGCCCAGGCCTTCATTGACGCCTGCTCCCTGTCCGACCTGCAGCTGGGCAAGGTACAGGCTGGGGGACCGTCCCACCCCTGCTCTGGCAGTCATGGACACGAAATAGCTTGGCTGGGAAGGTACTGTCAGAGGTCACCGAGGCCTGGCCTGCCCCCAGAAGTGGGGCCGTGAGCCACTTGCTCAGTTCCATGCAGCTGAGTCCTGAGTATCTCCCAGGATGTGCCCTGAGCGCGGTGGTGACACCCGAACCTCCCCGGCATGACAAGTTCGCCTGGCAAGTGCTCTGCATCACCCCTGGGCGTTCCCCTGCCCCAGAGGCCTGGTGTGTGACGTAGGGGGGGCCCTATGGCGAGAGCCAGGCGCTCCTGAGCGCGTTCTCCAGGCCGGGGGCGACAGGAAGGCTTGGCTGGGAGAGATTAACGCTGAAGGAAGGTCTAGTGAGTGCTTGATTTTTGTTTGTTTGGGTTTTGGACATTTTTTTGCAAGTGTTACGAAACACCCACAATTTGTCCTTGTCAGGCTGTGGATGAGGGGAAGAGGGGTCAGCTAGAGTCAGACAGCAGATGGAAACATTTTTCAGGAATACAATAGCGTAAGTGAAGGAACTGTTGAGTAATGTGGGGAGAATAAATCCTCAGCATGAAAATCAGCCTGCATGTACATGCAGTACATCAGTGAATTGGCCAGGCTGGGTTCTTCCCCCAGTCACAGGGTGTTGGGTAGCGTTACTTCTGATACTGCTAACATGGGAGTAGATTGACTCTACACATCTGCAGTGTGCAAACGGTTAACACAGAGTGGACAAATCCGACAAATTAAAAAATAACTCAAAGAGGAGTTAGCATGGGTTTCTGTTGTGTTTCCATGGGGGAAAAAAAAAAAAAAATGTTGTAAGCAGGCTCTGTAACTTGGCTGTATTCCTGTAATGCCTTATCACTGGGCTTGAAAGTAAACTGCTGTGGGATCTGGTGCCGCAGCCTGGTGCCCATTTCCCCAAGGCTAGCCAGCCCACATATTGCACAGCAGCTTGCAGTTACCCCAGCTTCCTTATTTACTGCCTGGTAGAGCCAGAGACGCAGTCTCCATGGCTGAAGCCCTGCCATGCTCGTTTTGTCTGCAGATCCTTCCTCCCCCTCTCAGCGTCAGGGAGCAGTCCCTGCGCTTAAGTGCTAGGGCAGTGGGATGCGTTGATCTTCCTCCCCTCCATGTCCCAGAGCCTGGGGCTCTTTTCCCTTTGGGATAGGAGGCTGGAGTTGCCAGGTTCATTCCCAGGGTAATGATGTCAGCAGGGCAGCATTGCCTCGAGGTTAGAATCATTCATGCTCGTGTCTGCAAAGAGCGCAAGTGGGGTTATGCATTTACTGGTACAACTCACTTGTGCGGCTGGAAGGTGACAACTGCTTTGTCCAAGCTGACATTAATCAAGAAAACTCAGTATTTTCTGTTAATTACTTTACATGCGCTCAATATAGGTCAGGCAGGCTCAGTTAGCCAATGTAAAATAAATCAAAGCTACATTAAAAATCCAAGAGCAACATTTCAACTGACAAAGTTCAGCTTTGTTCTTCAGTTTAAATCAAGCTGGCTGCTCAAGAGACCAGAGTAATACATTCAGAGGCCCATCCTTCATTACCAGTTTCCACATGTGCCACGGACCGCTGGTGGATTGTCTAACGCAGTTGTTACACGTGTCTGTGGCACATCACCTGGCAGCAAACCACCCCACCTGGCCCGTGCACGCTTTTTCCTCTGTCATTGCTGCAAGTTAAACATGTTCCGTCAGACCACCATCACTGGCACTGCAGCTTCAGTTCATGCCAGGAAGGTGGGCAGTGGGTGCCGCATGCAGAGGGTGCTGTAGCTCTGTGGGCAGGAGGTGGCTGCCCACGGCACCTCGACGCGTCTGTGCAGACACCGCTGTCAGCAGCTCCGCGTGCCGCGGTGCATCCCACCGTGTCCCGTCTGTTTAAAGCCAGGACCCCAAGACTTGGCTGTTTCCTGAACCCAGCTGTAGCTGAAGGCCCTGTCTGATGGCCAGCACTTCAGTCCGACAAACAGGATAAGAGGTTTCCAGCCAGAAACAATACGGTCTCTTATTTCAGTATCTCGCCCCCGCTCTAGGACTCCCCGACCAATAAACTACTGTACGCCAAGGAGATCCCGGAGTACAGGAAGATCGTGCAGCGATACTACAAGCAGATCCACGACATGCCGCCGCTCAGCGAGCAGGAGATGAACGCACACCTCGCCGAGGAGTCGCGGGTGAGACGCGCCGGGGCTCGGCCAGCACACGCTGCACCGCGCACGGGTCCGGTGCCCTGCTGGAGCCAGGCACGGGCAGGCTGCAGTCAGCTCCTGCTTAGAATGGCGTTGGAGGCAGCAAACAAGAAAGGATATTTTGCCTCCAACTTCCAGGCACAAACTTCATCTGACCTAATTCCAAGCATCTTTAATTGCTGCCAGAGCCGCAGTAAACATCCATGAGTTTGCTTGAAACTAACTAGCTTTGGCACCATTGGGAGTTTAAAACAAAATTCAGTGCCAAAGAGCCAGGAATTTGGAAGCGGCTCTCCGCTGTCCCCCAGCTCCCTGGCCAGCTGGCCCTGCATCCCGGGCAGACCTCTGGCAGCCAGCCGTGGCAGCCGGCCGATGGTCGCTGCCGGCCCTGGTACCAGCCACAGGAGCTGGCAGCCGCGCTCTGGACCCCAGCGCTGCCAGCAGCGTGCCGCGGCTCCCTCAGAGCCCAGCTGTCTCCCCACGGCGCTCTAGCCTCAGCCACAGAGTGTGTTTTTCCCTGGGCGTTCTTCTTGTGCTGCCCCATCCTTCAAAATGTCTTTGAGCACTGATGGGTAACCAGGGCTATCACCTGCGGTCATTTAAGGCTGACTTCAAAATGACTAAGACCCTTTCTGATGTAAGCAAATGCAGCTTTCTTAAAGGAGTAAGGCAAAAGCCCAGCTGCATCAATTCAACAGGAATAAAAATAGCCAGTCTAAACCTCCTTGTAATCTCGTTAGTGCCTGCTGATTGGGCTTGCACTTGCTTGCTGCACCAGGTTAACATACCTCCCCTCTTTGTCCTGTCTTCATGCAGAAATACCGGAACGAGTTCAACACAAACGTTGCCATGGCTGAAATATACAAGTACGCCAAGAGGTATCGCTCCCAGGTAAGCGAGTTGGCTATCCTCGGGCCTTGGATTACCCACGGAGGGAATAACAAGTGGTGTTTTGTAACCAAGCAGTTAGCTGCCTGCATCCAGTCCCACAGAAAAGGGATTATCTTTCTTTGCATAATCCCATGCACTTATGTAATACATGCACATACACAGACGCATTTGCTCTCCCATCCCTTGGCTGATGACTTCTCTGAAGCAAAGGCCAGCTATTCCCAGCTGCTTTGAACAGTGTTTGGCCAGGTGGGATTGAAGCAGGGCTGGCTCATGTGCAGCCCCTCTGGTGCTTGCAGCGGGGCAGGGCACAGTGGTGCAGTCCCCAGAACTCGCCACCCGCCGCTCCCTGAGGGCAGCTCTGGTCGGTTCTGGTGCTGCAGCACACGGCGGGTGCAGGGGCTGTCCCCAGGGCTGGACACCCCGTGCTGGCTGGGATTTGGGGCTGGTTTAGGGGCACGGGGCTGGCGGACGGGAACCCTTGCACTGCCCTGCCCCTCATGTGCCTGCGTCTCCTGCAGATCGTGGCTGCCCTGGACTCCAACCCCACGACGAAGCGCACCCAGCTCCAGCACAAGTTTGAGCAAGTGATTGCCCTCATGGAAGACAACATCTACGAGTGCTGCAGCGAAGCCTAGGCCAGCTGCAGCCCGGGAAGCAACTTCTAGAGTGCACTGCTGTAGGGAACCTGCCTTGCCCGTGGATACGCTGTGGGCCACGCCGTGAGGGTCATTCTCAAACCAGCCTTGTTGTGGCGGTGGGCCTTGCCCGTGGCCAAAGAGCTCCCTCACGCATTGAGAAGCCACAGGACACCCTCGTGAGCAGCTAGAAAACCCTCTGGTCAACACTGCGGCACCCATAACTCACTTGCTGTTGCAGGCCAGAAATGGAGACATGACGCCTGTGGCAAGCTCAGTGCACCGCTTCCCCCTGATCAGCTCCTGAGCAGTCAGCTCCCTGCATCCCTGTCTGCAGGTCCTCACGGACAAGAGACCAGGCTGCAGCAGCCGTAACAAAGGGTAGCCTCAGGGAGTAATGAGCAGAGATGGCACCGGCTATAAGAGCAGCGGCAGAGCTCCCTTCCTTCCCCACCATCCCTCTGACATCCGTGTTTCTCTGACACCACGGACATCAGCTGTTCACTATTTGCTGCATTCTGTGTATTTTTGTGCCTTTTAGTTTTTGTATTGTCTGTGCAAACATAACCACCCCATCTGAGATTTGGGCAGCACAGGGAAGTGGGGGCTGAGATGAAGCAGTTGCTTCCTAAGTAGCTGAGGCCTGCTGAAGGCACTTCATCCCCTGATGGAAACAGCTGTTTGCTAGCCAGAGGGAGTGTACTGCACGTCACTGTGGGAAAGGCTGTTCTGCCTTCCCCGGGTTCCCAGAGCTGGTGCACAGTGAACTGCAGCCTGCAGTAGGGTAGGCAAATACCCACTAACGATCCGCTCTGCAGCCAGCTGGTCACAGGCATCACTTCCGCCCAGGAGCAGGAGACCAGACGTCGGTGGGTGGGGGGAAGGCCCTCTGCCCTGCACTCCACGCTCCCCACCTCACCGGCTGCATACACAGCTATGGCACTGACTTGAGCTTGCATAGCAGGACAGCGCTCTGGCGGAGAAGAACTGAGCCATATGCAGGGCAAAACAGCCAGGTATCATCCCCTCTCCCTCTGCCTCACGCTCTCCAATATCGCCCTACAATCATCACCTAAAACCGGTCAGTGCTGCAGAGGTGTGTTCCCAAAGCAGCTTGTTTTGCTTGCCTTGGACCCAGCACACCGTGGTTATCCCAAGATAATCCCAAGATAATCTTGGTACCCAAGAGCAACAAGAGAGTGGTTTTGCTACATGTTCAGTTTTTCAGCCAACAAAGGCAAGGGACTAAACCTCATCCCCGTGACAGCATGATGCTCACACAAGCCAGCAGAGCAGGTCACACATCATAAGCTGCAAACAGCGGTAGGAAGTGTCACGCTCCTTGTTACACTGGTGTCAGCGGGCAGGGTCCCACTGCAGGCAAACAGAACTCATCCGAGACCCAGAAACCTGACTGCCATCCTGCAGCTTCTGCACCAAGGCCCTTCCTGGGGCCGCACCCCGCCCACGGGTGCCCCGCTTTCCTTTCTGACAACTTTTCTGCAGCCAGGGGAGCCGTGACTGCTCTCATCTCCAGCATCGCTCAGGCCCCTCTTTAGAGGCTGGGCCACGCGTGTGAGCCAGCATTCCCCTGCAGGCAAAGGCAACCTGCCCATGCCCATGAAAGCTAAACCCAGCTGTAGCTATAGGCACCACATTTTCAAACTGCCAAATATATATTAAAAAAAAAGTTACTACCTCACTCCAGGCAGGGTCTTAAGGTGAGCCTCCATTACTCATCCAGCTGGCAAGGATGCAGCCTGGTATTAGGTGACGCTGGTCCACCAGAGCTCCTCCTGGGTGACTTACTGCCACAGCCAGGCAGCCCCCATCCCATCATTTCCAATAACGCATTTGTCAGGAGTTAGAACATCGGAATTGTGTATGTGTATATAGATATCTATTTTAAAACAAATGACAGACTTTATCCAGTATGTTAAAAGGGGGTAGGGAGGGGAAGGACATTTTTTTTTTTTTAACTACAGAAAAAGTACATACACTGTGGAGGTTTCAATGTCTTTGCTGAGGATGTGGTTTCAGAATAGAAACTAATGTAGCTGGGCTACATTTTATTTTGAAAGTGATTTCACAAAAAAAAAAAAAAAAATCTTGATTTTTTTTTTTCTTTAGAAACTGTGAATAGTTGCCAGAGATATAGACGGGCCCAGTACAGGAAAGGTGAGGGTGAGAAGGATCAAGGCAGAGAATGTTGAGCTTGGCTGGAGGCGATGAAAGGGCCATGGAGCAATAGCCCCATGTTGTTACAAGGAAAGAATACAGGTGAGCCAATAGCGAGCATAATTCGCTTCCAGGTGATGTGACTGGGTCATGTATTGGGGCCTATTGCTTTATTATTTAATTTTTTCCAAAGCAAAAAAAAAAAAAAAAAAAAAAAAAAAGGAAAAAAAAAANAACCATTTTAGAGAAACAACTTTAACAGAGCAGAAGCTTGAGGGTTTGTAGCGTTGCCTGGAACCCAAGCCCTTTGTAACATGTTTTTAAACTTTGGCATGTGTTGTGGGTGTAGTGCCCTTACCTGCTGTGTAGTGGCAGTGGCAGACTCTTGGAAAAGCCTATCTTTGTAATAAAACAAGGTGCTGACACCCTGCGTAGCGACCTTTCTGCCCATGTGCACAGAGGACGCCCAGCGAGAGAGGCTGCTGTCTCCTGCCCAAGGTGCCTCCTCTCCCACCCAGACCTTGCAAGCCACTGTGCTCCTTGAGCACGGAAACGCGGCGGGGGCAGCTCGCCGGGCGCGCAGCAGCTCCGCGATGCAATGCCTGCGGTGCTCGGGGTTGGCAGCTCAGCTGAGAACCACCTCTGGGGTGGGTTTTACCCCCTCCAGGCCGCAGCAACTTGCCACTGCAGCTCAGCGCGTTCCACAGCTCCCACCGGAACAGGGACTGGTGGGGGAGGTCTGAGGTCCGTGGGAGGACTCAGCTCCGTCGCCACGCTGAGTCCCGGGGCAGGGTGCCCATATGCTGACAGGTGCTCTTGGCCCACAGGTCTGCGCCTTATCCCAGCACCAGGGAGCCCCTGCAAGCCCTCGAGGCTTCTGGCTTCAGCACCGTGAAGGCAGCCCCAGCCTGCAGGTCTCGATAACCGTGGCATTGCTGAAATCCTCTTGCTTCCACCTCCCCCTGGTAAAAGCTGCTCTTTCCAGAGACCAGAGGGATTTTCTTCTCCTGCTAGAAATTTGATTCTTAGTAAAGCTAAATCCAAGCATTTAATTATTTGGCTGCTCTCAATGAGAAAGAGCCTTGTGTTTAACATTCAGTGCCTGCTGAGAGAGGACACAGCTCCTACCCTGTTCTGCTGCAGGACATTTTCATGCTAGCAAGCAGCATTTTGTGAGGTTAATGATCACTGAGGGTGCAGCTGAGCTCTGCGTGGTTATTCCTGCAGCATCCCTCACCCTGTCCCTGAGGAACAGGAGTTCAGTTTCATTGAAGTTACATCAACATGGCCAAGGCTGAAGTTTAAAAAGCAGTTAGTTTGCTCAGCTCTTGCTTAAGCCTCAAGGCAAGGCCAGAAGCCTTGGAGGGCACTGACAAGGCCAACTGAAGATTAGCCAAATCCTCTTTAGGAGGAGAGTTTTACTTTCCACTTATTTTCTCCTGCCTAGGAGGACTGTAACCCCTTGCATTATCAGACTGACCTTCAGAAGAGCTCTATTTCTAGAAAGCAGGAGAAATTCAGGCATTTGAAAATATTATATGGAAGTTTTCATACTTTGACCAACAGAAGCTAGCAAGAGAGGTTTTGAGGCAGGTACTGTGCACAGGCAGATAACAAGAGCATGAGCAATTCCACAGTCTGCTGCAGACACCCCAGCCTCTTTCCTGAGCCCTGCAACACCTCTATCTTACAGTGGTTAGAGCACCAGCAGCACTCCTACTGCTGCGGACCCTTGGAATGCACCCGCACCTGCTACCCAGCCCTCCTCTAATCCAAGCTCAGCCAGGCATTAGCACAAGGGCAGCCAGGAGGGCGAAGCCAGGTGCCCACCCCGTACCTAGGCTGTGGGTGTCACAGCCCGCACCAGCGGGACTGGCCAAGCCCGATCTTCCCAGAGCCCTGGGGTGCCATCACACTGAGCCCCGTGGCAAGCCAGAGCCCCTGCCCGGGCCATTGCCTGGCACTGGGGCTCACTGCCAGTCTGCACGCAAGCAGTTCCTTAAAGCTACCCTGGCACTGCCGGCTGGCCAGGACGGCTCTCGGGAAACCCCTAACCTTACATGCAACGCCAGCCAGCAGCTGGGGACACACAGGGACAGACATGGCACCTCACAGGAGCTGGGAGCTGCAGCACCAGCTGACCATCACCCCAGGAGTCTGTGTGCCATCCCATCCCACGGAGGGCAAGGACAGGACCAGGCTGGACTCTGGGTTCACCCTGGGCTGGAGGACATTGGCCTTGGGAGAAGGGCATGCAGGGTAGTGGTCATGCTATTTCCATGATGAGTCAGACAACCTTTATTAGTTTCAAATAAACAGAGTTAAAACCTGGGGTCTAAAACCAAACTTGAATTCCACATGCCCAGACTTGGCTGGGGACCGTGCTGTGCTGCCAGATACCCGGGACCCCTATGGCACCTTCTTGCCGGCCGTGGCAGGGGCTGCCTTCCGTGCTCTGGCCTCCGCCTGGCCAGCACCGAGGGCTGCCCGGGGCTGCCTTGACTTGCCTTGACCTCCCTTCTCCTTAGGGGCAGCTTCCTGCACCTCTCCAGGCACCTTCTCCTTGCTCTTGCTTTTCCCCTTGCTTGCTGGTGCCTTTTGGAGTCCCTTTGCCCCAGCACCCACGGGGCGATCACTATTGTCCCTTCCCACATCCTTTGCAGCAGAAGCTGCGGAGGCCCCTGACTGCCCCTTGCCAGGGGCCCGGTGGGCCTTAGCTTCCTTGCTCCTGGGCTTCGTCACCGCTGCTGGCTGGGCCTGCAGGGAAGAGAGTGCTTCAGGCTGCCGCCACGCCACCAGCACGGGACAGCACTGGCCTCCCCAGCCTCGCCACCGGGCCGTACTCACATCTGCAGGCTTCGCCCTTGGCTTCTCCTTCAACGCTTTTGGCTTCTCCTTCCCTGCTTTTGGCTTCTCCTTGGCAGCGCCTGTGAAGAGGGGGTGGCGGATCAGCCTGGCAGGGACCCCTTGGCAGGGTCAGGGTCCCCACAGCACCGCCAGCCTGGTACCGTGTCCTCCTTCGCTCTCTGCCACCACAGGGGGCTGGGCAGCCTTGGCAGCCCCTCTTCGTCCCGACTTCGGGGCCTGTGCTCCGGCAGGGTCCTCCTGGCCTGGCGTCTGCTTCTGCTGCAGTTTTTTGGGAGCCAGCTGGAGGCAGAGGGGCAGGGTGTGGGAGTGGAGCCGGGCAGTACCTCAGTCCCAGCCCCGCGGCTCACGGCCAGCAGCCCCCACTCACCTTGAAGCGGCCGGTGGCCCCCAGGGCGGAGGAGTTGCGGGGCCGCACCAGGTACCCACGGCTCAGCCCCGTCGCCAGCGCCCGCTTCAGCAGGTACTTGAGGCGCACGGGGTCCACAGCAGGGTACTTGGCCAGGATGAAGCGCTTGATGGCAAAGACCGAGACGCCCTTCTTCCCATCCTGGGCTTGCAGCGCCTCAATGACCATGTTCAGCGTTGGGGGGTGCTGGCGTCTCTGGCCCTGGGCGAGCAGACCGGACAGCCGGGCAGCACCGGCAGCTTTGGCTGCGAGGGAGGCAAGGTAGGCAGCATGGGACCAAAGCGCTCACAACTCCCAGGGCTCAAGCCCTCCAAAGCCAAACAGGCACCACCAGGCTCACCCCCACAGCTTCGCGGCAAAGACGACTCCCAGCGCCCGAGCCCTGCAGCTCCCAGCAGACCTTACCTGGCTGAGGGTCCATAGTAGCGCACACACCACCCCCAAGCACTCAGGCCCAACAGACCCAGCTCTGCTCATGGGTTCTCTGCACCTTCAGCTCATTTATCTGATTAGCAAGGTAACTGCAGGGGCTGGTTGGCCATTGCTAATTGCTGCAGTGGGAGCAGGTGGCTGAGCAGATGAGTGCTCTTGCCCAAATCTTTGTGAGGAGTTGAAAGGAGAAGGGACACACCTGAGCTGATGGTCTGGAGAGGGACAAGAGACAGAGGACTTGCAGGGAGGTGGCCATGAGTGCACAGTGAAGCACCCATGTGTTGCTGGTTGGTGGGACGCAGGATGGCGGCGTGCTGGCACCATGCCCTGTGCCCCGCAGGGTGGCTGGGGAGCCCAGTCTGTGTGCTGGGGCCCCTTGGTGCAGGATGGCCCCATTGGGAAGTAAGGGCAGTGCTGCACGGGGAGCCCTGTGATGGGAGGGAGACATGAACCCCACAAACAAGAAGAGCAGCTACTTTGTCAGCTAGCAAAGCAGGAGGAGTAACAGGAGTGACTGTCCCAGAGTAGCCCCAGGCATGTGCTCACGAGTGGGGCACCGTATGCGCCCCTGCCCGCCACACGCTGCCACGCCTGGGGCAGAGCGCTCCCAGACCTGCGCACACACAGCCCTGGCACGTCCCTCCGCAGGGGCCAGCACCGCAGCAGGGTCAGGTGCATTCCTTCCAGCCACCTCTTCGCAGATCCCACCACCACCTCTGCTGGATCTGTGATGCCCTCAGCACCCACCTGGGCTGGCAGGGGGCCCCAGCCCCTCGCTGCCTCTGCTCCACCAGCAGCAGCCGTTGGCTGGGCACGGCATGGGGCGGCAGCTGACGGGCTGCGTGGGTGGGAGAGCCCCGCTGCCGGGCCCTGCGTGCAGCACAGCCTCGTCAGGCAGCAAGCAAACACCAGCCCCTTCCTCCTCTTCCCTCCAAAACCAGCTCACAGATTTGAAGTACATGAATCAGACATCAGCCTAAACACTGAATTATTCATAAGCTGCTAATCTTCAGATTTCACTGAATATGCAGAAGTATCAATAAAAAAAATAATGAGAGAATTGTACTTGCAAATTGCTCTTTATTAAAGGTTTAACTTGCATAGGTTCTATATGTTCCCTATTAGACCTTGCAAAGCTGCATAGGATTAGAAATCAGAGAGGATAATAATGTACAAAAATAGTTCCAAATGTTGATAACACTGAACAGCGAGAAAAACATCTTATTTGTGTAACGGAGCTAAAAATAAAAATGAAGAACACTGGTACAATTGCAATATGCCATCTTGTGCTTAGAACATATGTCGGCGTCTCTGAGCCATATGCTCCCAGGTCTTGCCTGCTATAGCGCGGGGGGAAGCTGAGCAATGCACCAGCCCGTCCTCAAAAGCACAAGCAGTGGCCAAAGCCTCCTGTCCGCGCTGGTGCAAGCTGGGCTGCAGCTGAGCAGGGAGGGAGGCCTGGGCATGGCCCTGGGCTGGGGAAGTGCCTGGGGATGGCTGGTGGGGAAATGTGTTCCTAGGGGAAGGGTGCTTCCTGCCAGGGGGCATCAAGCAGGGCTGCTGCCGAGCTGCAAACACCAGGAGCACACCGTGGTGCCAGCGAGAGGGAGCAAGCACGAGCCCTCCCTGAGTGCGCTGAACCACAGCGGCACACGACCATGTGCCGTGCTGTGATGTGCTGTGCCCTGCTGCCAGCTCTTGGGTGGGATCTGCACCATTGCCTCGGCAGCACGGAGGGGTCCATGTGCAACCCCCCCCTCGCTCTAGAGGTGTTGCGGCACCTCCTGGGCTCCTGAGGTGCTGGCGGCAGGGCAGGGCCGAGCCTGGCACTGCCAGCAGCGGGCACCTTGTGTGCCCAGCCTGCCCCAGCACAGCGCGGCGCGGCGGGGCTGGTGGCTGCCAGGCTCCGTGCACAGCAGCAGAGCCAGCAGGGGCTTGGCCCCTGCCCCGCAGCACCTGGATGCGCCCAGGCCCAGCGAGGCCCTCGGGGTGAAGGAGGTGGCGGTGGCTCTGTCATGGCCCGGGGTTTGCAGGGCATGCGCCCGCATGAAAAGGAAATCAGCCTGGGGGGCCCGCATGGTGCAGGCAGGTGTGAGCTCCCAGCAAATGAACAGAAAAGCACAGATTTACGCCAGCGGAGGAGCTAAGCCTTTGCATTTTAATTACAAAACGTGTGTACACTTTCACAGCCTTGTTCCCAGGGTTCCTATGTTCAGGAGAGGAGCCCGCCCGTGGGGCCGGGGCGCAGCAGGGCGGGCGGTGGCAGCAGCAGAGCTAGGCTCGTGCTGCAGGGCAGCCGCTGCAGCGGGGCCTACGCAGGGGACACCTGGCTGGTGGAGACGGAGGAGGTCTCTGTCTTGCCAGCAGATGTGTCCTCGTCACCCAGCGGGTTCTTGCCGCAGCACAGGGTTGTGATCATGCAGTTACGGAACTGGAAGAGAGGGGAGGTGTCAGAGTGAGGGCAGGGGGCCACGGCAGGGCTGCCTCCGCGCCAGGCCCCCCTGCACTCCGCAGGGCAGAGCCAGGGCAGTGCGAGCAAGCCCAGCAGTGCCCCCAGGGCTCTGCCCCCTGGGGCCGCCGCCCGCCTGCCCGGCAGCGGGATGTCACGGCTCCCGCAGGTGTAGGCTCCCAGGGGCTGCAGCAGGGGCCACACGGAAGCCTCCAGCATGGCCACAGCGGGAGCACCGCACCAGGTGAAGGCCCCTTCCCGCTCCCCTGGGTCAATGCGTGCACTGCCCTGGTGGGTGGGTCAGCGTGAACCTGAGCTGCACAGCGCGAGGGGCGAGCTGCGCTGCCACCCTCC
Source organism: Alectura lathami (assembly GCA_013399715.1). NCBI lineage: Eukaryota > Metazoa > Chordata > Aves > Galliformes > Megapodiidae > Alectura > Alectura lathami. The sequence continues at coordinate 27,967 of VXAV01010431.1, forward strand.
TGCACAGGGCATGTCACCTGGAAGCAAGCTCCCCTCTCGGCTCTGAGCTGTGCCGCAGGTGCGGCAGTTCCCAAAACGCTGCGAAGGGAACGCCCTGGCATGTGGCAGTTACCTGTTTGTTCATTACGATGTAAATCACGGGGTTGTAGATGGAAGAGCTCTTGGCAAAGAATGCCGGGATGGTCATGAAGATGGGCCCAAAGTCTGACCCTTGGTTGGTGAAGATGTAGAAAGCGACGCTGGCGTAGGGGAGCCAGCAGATCAGGAAGGCGATGACCATGATGATCACCATGCGGGTCACTTCCTTCTCTGCCTTCTGGGTGGTGGCGGACTCCTGCTGCTGGGCTGCAGCCTGCGGGCAGAGCAGGGCGGTGACGGGGCTGGGAGGGCTCGGCCACGCGGGATGCGGGCTCAGGGCTGGGGCAGCAGAGCTGCCTGCCTCCGTGGGGGGACCCCTGGCCCCGCTTGTCCCCAGTCTGGAACTTGGCATGGCCCCTTCCTGCCCCCGCACCCGGCCCACCCGCACAGGCAGGTACCCACCTCCTTCACGGTGCAAACCAGGTTCCCGTAGCAGAAGAAGATGACCGTCAGCGGGATCGTGAAGTGAACCACAAACATGTAGATGACAAAAGACTCGTTGTTGATCTCTGGCTTCAGCGTGTAGTAGTCAATCCCGCACGAGCACTGCATGCCCTCGGGGATGTACCTGTGGGGTGCAGGGGAGGTCAGCGCCCTGCAGACGCCTGCAGACACCCGGACCCCACACCCCAGCACCCTCCCTACCGTGACCAGCCGAACAGCGGGGGGGCCGCGCACGCCAGGGCCATGATCCAGGAGAAAGCCACCCCCATGATGGCGTGGTTCTCCCCGAAGCGGAAGTTGCTCATGGGCTTGCAGACCACCACGTATCGTTCAATGGCCAGGACGACCAGCGACCAGAGCGCGATTTCACCTGCACCACGGAGAGAGGGATGGGGATACGGGGCCTTGGAGCAGCAGAAGGACAAGGACGTGCTGAAGACCCCTCACAGCACGTGAATCTCCACCCGGGGTTCAGAAGCAGAACTGAACAAAGGCCAGGGGCTGGTGCAGCAGGAAGGCATCGGAAGCCACCTCCTCGCTGCACTGCTGACCCCCAGCAGTAACCACCGTGGTGCTGTGCTTTGAGATCCAGCACTGGATCCAGCACCCAGGGGCCTTCGCCCCGCACTGAGGTGCAGTGGGCACCCATTACCCCTGGGTGTCCACTAGCTGCCCACAGCTTTTTACTTGACGTCTGCTTCTGTCAAAGCCTGGCTGGCACGGGGAGGAGAGACAGCTTTGCTAGCCTGCAGCACCACGCACCGCATCAGAGCGGGGAGCAGACGGCCCCACGAGATGGGAAGAACAAATTGCCATCTCTCAGAAAGCAAGCCAAGCAGACGTGCAAATCCAGCAACTGCAGAATCTGCTGTTGGTTACTCGTCATTGCTACACTTCTTCTCGGGGTACGGAGCAGCTGGCTACCAAAGTAAGGTTTAAAAAAACAACCAAGTGCCATTTGCAACTTCCTTCAGCTTCCACCCTGAAACCGTGCAAATGCCTCAGCCCACAGCAGCAGCAGTCTGAGCACCTTCCAGACACCACACATTTTTCCAAGAGCATCTGGGTATCCTCCCACCCTCTCCTAAAATCTAGGGAAATTTCTGGCACACGTTTGAAAATTTTGGAAACTCACCACCCAGTGTAGCAAAGAAGCCTTCGATGTAGCACCCTGTTACTCCAAAGACAAAGTACCCGTTCATCGAGGTGTACATGGTGGTCGTGAAGCCTCCAAAGACCATGAAGAGGTCGGCCACTGCCAGGTTCAGGAGGATGTAGTTTAGAGGCGTCCGGAGTTTCTTGTGCTGGATGGTAACGTACAGCGTGAGGAAGTTGATGGGGAAGCCGAGCAGGATCAGCATGAACATGTAGGCAGCCAGCGCCGAGAACTTCCAGGGCTCAGCCAGGTAGTACTGGGGGTACTCGAAGGGGCTCCGCACCACCCCGGTCTTGTTGGACATGGGCACGTAGAAGTCTTGGCCCTCCGTCCCGTTCATGGCTGCGGTTCGTGAGGTGCCTTCTGGTCTTACTCAGGGGCTCTTTGTGTGCGCGGGGGAATCGCCTCCGAAGTCGGGCTCCCGCCACCGCTCAGCCTTTGCTGTCCCCGGGGAGAAGTGGCTGCGCTCGCCTCCGCAGGGCACCCCTTATAAAGTGCCCCCTGGGGTAAGCTCCGGGCGTTGGTGTCAGCGTGATTAGGGCTTAGAGAATTATTAATCATAATCATCCAGGGGTAATTGGCTTTTCGGGGAAGGCATTAAGGTGACACCTGTTTCTGGCCCACGCTGTCATTGTTGGAGACCACGGCTCGTGGTCATACATAAACAGGTGGCCACAGGCATGTGGGGGCCCCGACCAGAAGGCAGCTCCGCTGGCAGGGCCCCGCTCTGAGGCACGGCTCCTTGGCACGGCCCACCCCGAGGGGAGAGCACTCGGCCCCTGTGCCCAAGGCGGGCGTTGCCCCCCACAGCCCAGGCTGGGCACCCGCAGCCCCCACAGCCAGCGCCCAGGGGTGGGACCAGCACCCTGCCCACGGCCGCGGGTACACGCACACCGCGCTGCCCCTCG
>VXAV01010432.1:0-39808 GCA_013399715.1 Alectura lathami
GCTAACCTGTTATGCACTGGAGTGAGACCAAGCCCATGTTTCACAGAGACATCTTTATTTTCACATTTCTGCAAGTATGCAAGACAATGATCTTTGTCTTGGGATGTGCTGGTGGATATATTATACCCTATATAATGAAGTTTAGCGAATCTTTTATATATGTATATATATACACATATATATAGCTGAGTAAAATTTCTTCTGCATTTCTCCATGTGCCAGAATGGATGTCATCAACAAAGCCGAGATAAAGGGACACTGAGAGGTTTTATTTTTCTTACCTCTATAACAAAACAGTGCTTGCATTTTCTTCAGTGTAATTACCCATTATCTGGATGTAACGAGAGAGAAAACATGTCTATAAGCTTGCAGTTTTTACTATTCCAAGATGCTACCAGTGATGCATGTAGAATATTTTAGAACTCCTATTTACACCAGGGCCAAACTAGCAGATAGCTGTATGTCAATGCACCAAATATAGAGCATCCTCTAATCAGTGATGCAAATAAATCATTAGCATGTAAATGTTACAGCAGAGTTCAGCAGTTTAACAGCGTCTATGCAGGTAAATTTACAGCCAAATCTCTAAAAGTGAGACTGTTGTAAACACATTTAACCTCACAGCGTCCCTTATGAGGAAACTACATACTGAGCTTACAAAAGAACACCCCCCTAGAGATATTTTCTTTTTATTATTAAAAGCAACATTTTTAAAACTATTTGACAAAATTTAATACAAACTGCCATCAGATAATAGCATTTGTAAGAGTGAAGCTATGCGCTGCTGCTCCATTAACATGGCTTTAGTTAGCACAATTTATAGTAAAGCGCTTTTCCATAAGCCTTGCATGGGACTTCCATGAAAGCTTAAAAATGTTGTTTGGCTGCTGCTACCATCTTATCAGGGATCACACATGGACACAAATGTTTTCTTCTCATCACGTGTCACAGCCGGGCAATGCCGAAGCTCTGCCCACAACGCTTGGCCCTTCCATCCCTACACCCTCAGGTTTACAGCTTGACTGGCAGTTGCTCACAATATCACAAAGCATTCAAAGCAACAGGAAAATGAACATTAACGATAACAGACAAGTTACTCTTTTTTTTTTTTTGCATCATTATTAATCACATTCCCATTTTCAGCAGATTGCTGCCTGAAATGCATGTTAGAAAGGCCTTTTCAGAAAATGCTGACGTGAAAACGCAGATTAATGCTTATAACTAGTGAAACAGTCAGACTTACAATTCAGACATTATTTAAACATCCACAACTTCAAGAAAATTTGCACAGCTGATAGCACTGACAGACAGTCTAACGGTAACTTAGAAGCCAGCATAGCAACTGCCTTCCACATCCTGGCAGTAGGATTTACGATGATACGAGATTAGCACAGCACACTATGTTTTATTTAGAAAGCCACAGTAGTAAGCATTTGCCGTAAATATTGCAAGCCCCATTTATGAGTGATGAGAGGCTTTGCAAGCTGACAAACTAGATCCACCAAGAACATAAAAAGCAAACCCAGAGACATTTCCATGCAGAGTACGACTCTCACAGTCGCTGGATCTCTGTCATCTGCTGGCTGGAGCACACGTGCCATATGCAAATATGCCGCTCACAGAAAACCCAGCAGCCTTCTGGGCACTGATGTATAGGAGCCTCTGGCTGGTATCAGTGGGATCACACACAAACAGGATAATAAATGGTTTCACAAAGGGAATTACGCTGTCACAGCCAGAAGTCACAACTAGAGCTATGTAAAACACTGCTGTTGTGTATCACGTGGCAAATCCTCCCACCTTGGCTACAACAGACTTCAAGGGGAGCAGAGAAGCAGCAACCCAGGACTAAACATCAGGTGTGTGCTGGTGGGCTCTGCTCCTCCAAGACCAAAATTGAAGCTGCTTATGCCTTGGGGCAGAACTGGGGCCAGCGCAGTTCTCAGCATCTCCCTCTCTGTCTCACGCACACTCATCATTACTGGGAACTGAGAACAGCCACAGCAGTGCAGAAAAGGAGGTGCTAAAAGTGCGGGGTCACTAACAGGAGCCTGGTCTCAGCAGGATGTGTTGTGAGTCACGGTTTCAAGTACATGGCTCAACCAGGCCACACTCAACCCAGAGCAGCTTCAGTCCCTAGGACACAGGTACCCATGCCACTGCATAACACTTCTGCTAGCGGAGACAGAAAACACAGCTGAGGCCAAATTCAGAGCGACACCAGAAATTAATTTAGCTCCAGAGACTACAGTATTACACACCTGATGTTTTTTTTTTTCCTGTTGAAAAGGGCATGTTCAAACTCTGAGAAATTCTCAGGCTATATATGCCATCTCACGAGCACGTTCGGAGCATCACTGTTAGCTGAGAAAGGCACTGTGCTAGCTTAATACAAATGCGTGTTTTCCCTTTTGTTGGGGGGGACCAATCAAGTTAGCTGCTTAGACTGACAACGGACAAGTGCTCCTCAAGCATGGAGAAAAAAAGCAGGTTACTAATTGCACCAAATTCTGTCATTTGCTGAAGTGATTTACAAGAAGAATCATGAAGGAACGGTGTAAGTATTGTGCATTATTTCAGCTACCGCTGATGTCTTTTTCAGGTGCCTATTAAATAAAAAATAAATGAACAACACTGGACAACTGGAGGACAAGGCTACCCTCACAGCACTGCATCAACTCTGTGAATCCCAGCACATCACTGGAGCCGCTGTGCTCCGTATGCTGGCTGGAAGGAAATAATTACTGGTATTTGCAGGAAAGGCAGTGAACAGGATAGACTGAGGTGTCATTCCTGCATGCATGCAACTTCCCTCAGTTGAACAGCGATTTTGATGCCAAGTGGTCAACTCAAGGGAATAAAGGGAAGACCACACAGTGTATGCAGAAGCACAGTAAAGGGGAAAGTGTCCCATCCTGAGGAATAAGCATAGCATTACACTAGTACTGATCAGACCTACTTCTATAATCAGGAATATTTTAATAGATTAAATTTTTATAAAACATAGGGCTACAGAAGTTAGGCATACTATATATTCTGTGTTATAAAAAACTTCCACTTATATAATATTTAAAATATATCCTTCAGTGCCAACAGTATATTTGTAATATAGTATCTGATATAATAAAAATATATGCTTACTAGACAGGAGCAATGTTGGACTATGGCAGGGGATTCTCCTTTGTGTGTGGTTCGAGCAGCTGACAAAGGCGGCTGTTCCCTCCTTCCCCTGGTTTCTCAGCCATCACCTGCCTGGAAGCTGCAACACCTACTTTTCTTAGAGTCCTCTGCAAAGCAGGCTGACAAGTTCCTCAGCTGACAAATCTACTGGGCATAATCCAACCTTGGTATAAATTGATTACACGATTCTTTGTGTTTTATTATAGCAAAAAAAAAAAAACACCACCAACAATCCTCCAAAGTAATGATCCATGTGGCATTAATAAGGAAACAGGACTTGTACAAGTCATGCAAATGCCTCATAGGATAAAGATTTTGCTGTAGAAAATATTAAACTACCCAGAGGGCCCGGCAGACATTTCTGACACTAATAGCAACCATGTAGAGCTCAATTAAACTTGCATGGCATTTCATGGGTGCCAAGGCCCTTACCTGGAAACACAGCTGCATCACCTGGGCCCTTTTCTGCCCTAGGTACAACTGGAAAGCTTAAATAAATCCATAGAGTACAAAACACTTTGCTTTCACATTCAATAAAAAAATACAAACATTCAAATGATGCATCCAGGAAGCACGTGCCAAACCACAGCAAAGGGACCGCTGCACACGGCCAGGGTGCTGCTGAGGTGCACAGTGGAGAACTGCTTGGTGTCCCACCACATACTGGGACTGCAGAAGGCGGCTGGGACCAGAGCAGGTGCTCATCTCCCTGTACCAGCCCTTGTACACCCGCCTGGTCCTCCAAGAACTACCATCACTGAACAGGATTTGTTTTGCAGTTTGAAACTGATGTGCAACATGTGTTTTGCTCCCTTCTGGCTAACCCTGGTGTGAAGTTCCTCTAGTTAACGTGTTCAGGAATAGCTCAGCGTGCTGGCACCAGTGCACATAAGAGAAGCAGGATCTCTGCAGAAATGGGGGTACTGGCTACATGGGCTGTCTGCTTAACGTCCTAGGTACATTTACTGTTCATTTCTACAGATTGCCCTGGTAGATTCAATTTTTTGTGTCAAAGCAGATTAAAGACAAGGCATCCATAAAGCATTTTGCCACATGGTAGTATGGACTGAGCTTTTCACTTGTAAGAGATGGCTGAGTAAGCTATCAAACATGTGTTATCATATGCAATCAAGCTTGCTAGATTAAAGCAGGACTTGTGGCTAGCAAACAGAACGCTGTATATTACTCATCGAGCTTCGAGCAGCAGCTCTCTCATCAGGTTTTATTACAGTATTTGCATGCTTCCAAAATTAAATAGAGGTCCACTGATGTCTCTTGGGGAGAAGAGATGGGATCAGTTGCATTCAGTTGCCGTTTGGTTGGAGATGTCATACAAAATCCTCACACATGGCTGAATTATAAAAAGCTTTCACCCAGAAAGGAGGTCTTTGTTACACACAGAGTCCAACTCCTCCAGCGCTCTGCAGACGTCACGTCACATCACATTCTCAAAGAGCTGCAAGGACTGCATGATATTGTCATCCTGAAAGCAATGAGAAGACACTTTCATGAAACCAGCATTGACGAGCACGACTTCTAACTCGGCATGGCACAGGAGGCGCTCTGCAGGGTCTACTGCAGGCAACAGGCTTGCTTCTGTAGCATTTTTCATCATCCATGAGCTTAAATCGATTCAGCAGGTAGGTCCTGACTCAGCAAAACAGTGCTCTTACTTTGGCACCTTAGCTGGTTTGAGGCATGCAAGCACAGAATTTTCTCATCAGCTTGGCTTTCGGCATGGGCTGTGCTTTACTGAAGAACAGCAGACACCAGCACTGAAGCTGGTAACATCGGTGCCCACTGCACTGGTCCTGAATACACAGATGTGTACTTGGCTCTATTTGCTTTAGAAGTCCAAATGAAACTGCAGGTTTTGAACTGCCCTGAAGGGCCAATGCCTCGCAGAAACACCTCCAGCTAAATACCAGAACAGGTGAAATCCCTGCCTCTCTGAGGTTCTGAGATCCAAATGACAGAGCTGGAGACTCTCAAAGGAAATACCAGATTGTTTCTCACAAAGCTTTGAGATTGTACTTCGAGGTAATAACCAGAGTAATACTAAAAACCAATTATGTTTTTCCCCAGGAACTCTGTTATTCCAGAGGTTAGAGTAACTGGCTGTAACACCCAAATAATTTCCCAAATTGGACATCTTCAGAGATCTATGGCACATCACTTCTCTCTCTTCTTTTAAGCGACCAACGTGAAAAGGTATTATCCTTACATCCCCCACCTATCCAATCTCTAACACAGTTTGGTGAGTATTATTACAAAGGGATGCCTTGCATGGGCCACCAGTCCTTCTCCAAAGCCATGCTATGAGTTCATTGCCCACCAGCTGCAGCCTCGGAAATAGTAGAGGTAAGCACATGTTTTTTTTTTTTTCCCCTCAGAGTGAAAACAACACCTTAGTGTTGCAAGGCTCCTATCTGGCAGGAAATAACACATTACAGGGCATCAGTCTGTGCAGCTGCTAGTGCAAGCATATCAACGGCAAGGAACCAAACAGACTACGGCAGGAGTATTTAACAAAATCTAAGAGTTCCAGCGGCTTCAATACTAAGACCACTAATCACACACTGAACACAACAAATATGAAAAACTCAACAGAAATTCTCAAATCAAAGATGAGGCCAAAACTATACTAAACAATTAGGAAGGACCAAGAATGAAGTAATGGAAAAAATCTGGCCTTGCATTATGCATCTGCTAACAAGGATTTTGACCCCTGAAATCCCTGTCTGAGAAAGTCCTGCATGTTGCCAGAGCCAGGTTTAACACAGGAAAGGTGGAAAGCCAGTCTAGCACTCCAGGGTGAGTGTTCTCACTGCCCAGGTACAGAGCTCAGGTCTGAATGCAGAACAGGAAAGATTCTCCTGGGCAAGTGAAATGCACAGGGGGCTGGTATGCAGTTATTTGCACCAGTGTAAACTTTCTAGAATGCAGAGGCCACTACTGTACTGATTTAACATTCACACAGTTAAATCACAGTCTAAGACAGACACTCAGCCAATTACACATTAATGCAGACGCTTGTCTTGGTGCTGGCTCTAAAGATACTAGCCAGTATTCATTACAGCCAACTTAATGTATGGAATCTGTAAGAGGGAGCTCATTTCCAAAACAACAACAACGAAAAAAAACACTGCTATGACAAGAGCATTTACTTTTAATACTTTACCTTGAAAATATCAACTGGTTTTGTAAATCAACACTGGATTACAAGCTCTTAAAAAAAAAAAAAAAAAGAGTGCTTTGGCTCTCAGCAGTTCCAGCAATATGGTACCTGCTAAAATCATCCAGAGGCAGCACATCAAGACAATATCAGCCTCTTTTATAAAATGCTGAGGAAGCATTATGAGCTTTCTGAAGAGTTATGTTCCTGTCACTGATTCAGGTATTGCAATTCACTCAGGAAAACAGAAGCACTGGCCACCAGCATCGGAAAGGAGAGGGCTCTCTCCTGTGATCAGTTTTACCCTGCTGCCCTGATCAGTTAGCACCACCAATTTTGAGACTTATTTTTTTTTTTTCCTTCTAGAGAGCAAAGGAAACCTGGGATCTCAAGCATCCGGTCCTTCCAAATGGAGTTTGTCTGAAGTCAAAACAAACACAATGGCATGACCTACACCTTTCATTGCAGTTAGAACTTTGTCCTTACCTCCTGACAGGATTCAATAAACTCATCTAAAGTTACAACACCATCCTTGTTTTTATCCATTTTCTGCAAAATAAAAACAAACATTTTTTTGTTTCCATAGATAACACTACAGTTATAATACCATATTTGATACATCTTGAATAAATCTAGGGCACTTGACCAGCCGAGATTGCAGACTCAGCATCACTGGTTAGATTTGCTGGCAGCTAAGGACCTGTTTACTCTGCTGTTTGGAGCACTTCGAGGCTATCTCCATCTATACACAGCAACCTCTGCTCATATTACGTCATTAATTTCTCCACTGCCTCACTAACCAGCATCCATATTCCTCTCCCTTTACGGTCAGTTGAGAGCAGCAGCACAAAATGACTGTGACACGTGCAGAGGGCTCCAGACATGCTGGATGGACAACATCCCATTGCAAAGGGTTGGGATGAGGTTGGGACCAGCCTTACAGTAAAGTGTACCAGAGAACAGCTCAAATGTTAAGAAATTATCATCAGAAATCAAGTACCTGGAAGAATACTTCTACGTGCTGCCTCGGAGCATCTTCCTTGAGCACTGGATACGTGTACTTTCCCATCATATCATAAATTGCCTTTACTATATCCATCATTTCCTACAGTAGTGACATGACAGCAAAAGCACAACAGGGAGATTAATAGAAACAACAGCATGCTTATTTATTTTACATCTCCTTCTCCTGCTACAGAACAGCACAGACCTCATGCTCATACTCGCTGTCACTCCCAAAAGTGCTTGTACATGTGCATGCAGATAAGTGCATCATCAGATAGAAGCTAACCTACAAAACCAAGTGCTGCTTTCTGCCTGTGCTGTGACTCTGCCATAGCCATGGTGAGGGCTCCTGCAGTGCCCAGTTCCCTCCTCTGAGCAGGCAGCGCTGCAGGACATCTGCTCTGACGCAGCAGCAGCTGGGGATGGTGCTCAGCTGGCACATTGCATGCTTAATCCTGAGCACTGCATCACCAACCCTGTCCTAAAGCTTCTCCTAAGGTCAGGAATCTTCATGGCAGCCACTGGGAAACTGACCTTTCTCCACACTTTGTCCAAACTGAGGCATGACTCAGTGACACGCAGCAGGAACTGCAAATACTCCAACACACATCAGTTTTGAGATAAACAGACCAAGATGTATTTGCAAAATTTTCAGGGTTCCATGCTCAAAAACAAGGCTTCCCACAGTGGGAACATGCAGTATGAGACAAGATAAAACAAGATGATAACACAGGATTTGGAAGCAATGCTGGGGACCTGCAGTGCTCTGGGTGAGCCTACAGCATACCTCCCACTGCAGCCAGAAACCCCTTACACCTCAGCCACCATCCCCTCCCCTTCAAAAGGTTGTGTTGCTCATAGATGTAAGCCAGGATTTCGCTCCACATTAGAGCTAGCCATCACAGCACCACGATATAGATAGAGAAGTATGTTGACAAAAGAATGCAGTGTTAAGATCACTCTCCACTGCTCTGAGACAGATAAACGCTCACACTGTTTTATGTACAACCAGCTGCATGTAAAAGTAATTGTGCTGTGCAACGCAAACTAGACAGCTCTCTTCAGAAATCAACCACGTTTGTCAGAAACAGCCTTACCTCCTTGTTTATATAGCCATCCTTATTTATGTCATACAGATTAAACGTCCATCTTAGCTTTTCGTGAATTGTTCCCCGCAACAGAATGGACAATGCCATCACAAAATCCTGGTTTAAGGCAAGAGAGAGAGAAATGAGAATTTGCATAAAATCCTTTTCCAAGTCTGCTTCTTCATAATGCCAGTCAAGACTTATCTTTTTAGGATAAATGTATGCTCTCTGACTCAACAGACATTGCAGCCGTTAAGATGACCAGAGTGGTGTCAACGAATGTGTACAAGGTATCCAGGAAAACTCCAAGACATTTCAATTACTTAACTGCAGCCACTGTAAAGGCCAAGTTTATGATATGGATTGGGCAGCTGAGCAAGGCTGGAAGGGCAGAAGATCTAACAGATGCTGCAGCTTTAAATCCTCCAAGCCTTAGGTTAAGATGTCTGAAAACAGTAGGAGCTTAATGGAAGACACATCCCAAGTCAGGCAGACCTGGATTATGCCAGCAGCTGCTCTGACCTGCCTGGAGCAGCACTGAGTGCAGCCAGGAGCCATCGCTGCTTCCTCACTACCCATCTGAAGCTATCATGCTCTAAATACTGCAGGGATGTAAGCGTGGCCAAGTTTGCCTGATTTCCACGAGCACTGCTAGTTTCTCCATTGCAACCCCTTCCTAGGAATAGCCTGCTGCAGGGAGCAGCCATGCAGGCTGCTGCCTCCTGGCTGAGCACAGCTGAGTTCTAACAGCAGCACCAGATGATGCTTTCTAACCCCTGACTGAGGGCAGCAACAACATGTGTGGGACAAAGGAGGAGGAAAATCCAGCACCTTCTCTGTGCCCACCTTGAGAGGGATGGCAAGATTCCTGACTCCTCTATAACACAGGGAGTCTCAGGTTTTGTTCTCTGAGAAAATACAGCAGATTGGGCCAGGTGTGATTCCCACCACAGTTACTCTGGGAAATATATAAAATAATCTGGGACACAGTATCCTGTTTGTATTTTTGTTTATAGAGAAGTTATTGCTTCCAATAACTTTGATTTGTTGTTTCTACTGTACAACAGCTCAGCAGCACCACTACAGAGATTTATTAATACAGGCAGAGCTTCAAGCTAAAGCAGCCAGAGCATTCCTGGTACCTCATTTAATGTACTTAGTCCTCCCTATGTTATCTCCATTGGCTTTGCATGGGGCAGTGCACCACTTTTTAGAGACCTCTGTTCTTTTTTACCAAGACTCAGAGGAATTGAGATTTGCTGAACAATATAAAAAAGGGGGACAAAATGCTTATATTTGACAATCACTAAAAGAGCCAGGTTTGCCAGGAAGGAAAGCTCAGCCCTTTTTTTTTTTTTTTTTTAAACACTTATCTAAGCATTTTGCTATGTCTCAGTACATTTAGGTTTCTGAAAGTCTCTTAATGTTCACCTGAGTGGCTGCTGTATGCAAAACTCACTGCAGCAATTGCTACAGGAACTCACACACATATGACAACACTCTCACCTGACATTTGATAAATAATTTGTCACACCTGGAGACTAACAGGGATTTGGGCCATTTGATGGCAAAAGCAGGACTGTCTATTATTTCCGGCTTTATGATCTCAGTAAACTGTCACAAATCTGACTTACCATCGCCCTTTGTTGCCAGCTGCACCCCTGCCACTGTGTGTGTGAGCTTTAAAGATGGCTATTTGTAGCCACAGCAACAGGCTTTTAGTTAAGGGGTGGATTAGGTTTTCCTTAAGAACCAAATACCTGAGATCTTTGTTTAAGATCTCAAATAATATTCAAAAATGTATATACCCCAGGAACACAAACATAACCTTGAAATGCAGGACAGCTGCAGAAAGCACAAGATTTACTGGCTCTTCTTCGATATCCAAATTATCTGTGCCACTCACTGGCCTCAGTTCACAGGGAACTGCTCTAGACCTCTCCTTCCTGGTACATAAATGTCTGCATTTTCTCCCTACAGGATTAACACTTCCCGCAGTACCACTACTATCTATGTTTCTTCAGTGAAAAGGAAGCATGCAATTCCACCTGCACAAAAAGGCTTCGCTAAACTGAGCGACACTGAAGTATCAGCTAGCTGCAGTCTGAAATCTCCAACCCATAGCCCAGCAAATCCTGCTAGTTTACAGTGAAGAATGGATGGAGAAGCTAAAACACAAAACTGAGAAAAAGGGCACTGACACCAGGATGCAAAACAATTACCTCGAACTTCACTGAGCCATTCTGTGCTGTGTCAAATGCATTGAAGAGATAATGCGCATACATGCTGGCATCTGAAAAACACAAAGGGCACTGATTGGTACAACAGTTCATTATACACTAATGGCTCTAGGCAACCTCCTTTTCTTTCAGTATAAAAACTATCCTTAAAGCATCATCAGATATTCTGTGAACTAGTAAACATTAGCATGCATTTGCATAAACCCCACCCCAGCCCCACCAAGTGCACAATCTTTTACTGCAGAAGACAATCTGGATTATGGTGCTGTGCTTGAAAGAATGAGAGCAAAAAACAGCACAGAAGCATATCTCCGGGGCAAATGGAGTATTAGGCTCAGCTGGAAATACAGCAACAGCACCAGAAGAGCAGTTGCACCATGTGTGTGTCCTCCCTCCACCTTTTGCTCTGTGTAAAATACAGCAGAGATCCCCAGGGACTGTCCAACCCCAGCAGGATCTACTTCCAGCAACAAGAGCTTGCCCCACAACTGTCAGAGAACAGTCTCATCTGAGACATCTCCATCCTTCTGATTCTTAACCTTCTGGTTTTAAAAAATCTTTTCTTTTGAGAAAAAGTTTCTACGAGCATGTGAAGGCCAGCTGTTATCCAAGAAAAACAGCACTGGTACGCAGAAAAATGACATTTTGTGACCTTAATGTCTTCACTGGGCTATTGTCTGCAATTCACACCACTCTGGGTACAACAGCCCTTCTTTTGAAGATGGAAGCAGCTGGCACTAAATGCAGGTCATTACCCCACTGCTGTTTGAGCAGCCATGCACTGCCTCACCTCCTCCATTCTTTGCCTCTAGCACACAGCATTAGTCAAGCCTGAGCCCTTGTACGCAATATGCTCTGTCAGGCACAGCCTAGTTCCCTGTGATGTGCAGTCAGGAGGAAGGACCCAGCACCTCTTTGCTCTGATCTCTAAGAAGTATTTTCATGTTTTGCCAATTCAGGAAAGTGTAGAAGTGTCCAGAAAAGAATAAATTCTTAAGTTACTGTCACCCACAAGGACAGAATATGCTGGACCCCAAGGAAAAAAAAAACCCTAGCTACTACATTTTTGAAAAAAAGATTCAGCTATGGAATAGCTCTATACAGGAAAAACACAAAACTTATTAGTGGGGCACTTTTTTAAAAAAAAAGTCCTATGAAGCTAAAAATGATTAACTGGAAACTAGAGGATTTTTTTCAATGGCACATAGCATACACTAAGAAATACCAGATTAGTAGCAATACTTGATAACGGATTCACAGAAATGAAAACCTGTCAAGGAGAGGAACACTGTGCAACAAAAACATCATTGCCAGGATGATGCTGCACAAAGTTTTTATAAAGCAGAGGCATTTCACTGCCTCTGGGATTTACAACTTTATCTGTACAACAAGCCATAAAAGTGAAAAGCCTTTGAGAAATCTGAAATCTCAGGATTTATGATGCTAAAAGTTACACAGTTTGGAAGCCAACTGAAAGAAAGCAGTGGAAAATGTGAAGTCACATCTGCTGTTAAACTAATTTATTACTAAGCACGGTTGCACTGCTGTCATCATTAACCAAGGGAAAATCACATTTCCAGGGAAAGGGACACACATATGCCCCCTAGGAAATCAAATCCATCCTGAAATTTAACAAACTTTCTGTAGGTGTACAGCTTTGAGGTGTACGCACGTTATTGTTTATAATACTTCTAGACACTTACATGAGGAACCACCTACTAACAACCTTCTGTAAGTAAACACACGCACACCCGCAGAAACCTCAGTGATCACTGCACAGTGACTGTCCTCTGCAGCTATTACAGAATAGGGTGTATTTGGGAAACCCCAAACACCGCATCTTTTTAACAACAACAACTGACAAACCCATGACTTATTTTTATTTGACATAACCAGTTAGAAGAACATGCTGATTCTTGATGTTTTTAAGAGGTAAGAGCATTCTGAAAGGTTTAATGATACTTCAACATTCCAGTGTTTGAAGTGACCCTGCCTTAATTAGCCACACGAGCCCCAGAAATGACCATTCCAAGTAGCTAGGTGTTCACACACAAACTAGGAACCACACCAAGAATTTTAGGGAGGTTTTTCTTAATTTGCAGGCCAAAATGAAGTCTGAGACCCTTCTTTGCTAGACACTACATGCACAGCACTCCAACTGCAGGGAAGCATCGGCATGCTGAAGGGAAGTCATTTGGCTTTCTGCCACCCGGAAAGCCAGTGCAGAAAAAGACTCCATCCTCAGCTTCCATCTCTGACTAGCACACTGCTCAGTGGAAAATTAGTTGGGTTGACAACTGGCCATCTCTAATGTGGGTTTGCCTTTATTCTTGTGATATAGCCTGTTCAAAGGGCTTAAATTAATTTTCTTATCTTGCTGGTTGTATTTTTGCTTAAGATCTTGCAGACCCTAAGCTCAACTCATGTTCCTAGCACAGAACATCTCAAGTAGCTTGGGAGCCAGTTGGCAATAACAAATGTTAAGGCATGCTTCAAAAAACCTGACGAAGTATTCCACTTACCTCCGTGAGGGAAAAACTGTGCATAGATCTGTTTGAATGTCTCTTCATTAACAACCCCACTAGGACATTCCTGTTGGAAAAACAAACAAACAAACAGAAATAATCAAAACCACAGCCCAGCTCTGTAAAGGTTCATTTGCAAAACTCTACAAGCCCAAAGAGAGCAATTATACAAATTGCATCCCTGTTCCCATAGGGTTCTGGATGCACAAGCTGTGCAGCTGAAAAAATTAAAATAACTCAGACTGCAATTTCGTCTTTAGCATCTCATAGACTTGCTTCACCATTATAAACATTAACAGTTCTCAGCAGCATTCAACTTGTTTTATTTTTATAAGACAACCTAGAAAGCCAGCTCATGCCTTCTGTCATACAAAGCCCTCTCCTAATAATTAGAGATAATGTTCCTGCCAACTAACACTTCCCCATCCCATGCCTCCACACATATTAATTCATTAATCCTCAGCATAGCACTGTAGCCAGATACCCTGACACGAGCTCCATGGGGGCTAACAGCACATACTAGCAAGTTCTTAGAAACAAGCATTAGCATAAGGCTTAAAAAGATAAGATAACTTTGACTTATCTCGACAATCCAAGTAAAATTCAGGAACAAGTTTAGCTTAGCTATGTGCCTTGTTCTAGAGGCTTTACCAAAAGAAAACAATAAAACTTCAACTCTTAAAAGAACCAAACTGAAGTCAAGTGCAGCTGTAGAACACAGCTCTCTCTCTTGTCCAGCCACCCTGAGCCACTGCCCATCGCTCTGCCTCCTCTGCACGCAGACTACATAACCTTCCCCTTTTGTGTTTTGAGTCTGAGCTCCAAAAGCCTCAGCTTGTTGCAAAGACTCGGTTTGCTTGACATTGTTTAAAACCTCATCCATCTTGTGACTCAAAGCATGCTTGAATTCAATCAGTTATATTTTTACCTAACCAGCACAGCTGGCGATCTGTTCCTTTCTGAAGCAGATCGGACTTGGTGCTCGCTGCTGTTCCCACACAGGCCCATGTGTCACAGAGAGCCCTGGGCCCCGCTACATACCTGCAGCTTTCAGCTACAGAAAACACTTCCCAGTTGATAACACTCTTTCTTACACTTTAACCCATCAACCCGTTTCAAAAACTGAACCAGAGCAAAACAATAACCTAACAACGGCAACGATCCTTCTTCACAGAGCACAGGAGGACAGCTACAGAAACGTCAGCTATCACCCGTGTTCAGAAATACCAACTGGCAGAGACATCGTGGCTCTGCGCCCTGCTGCAGGAGGTTGATCCGTTCACAGCTGCTCACACTCCTGAGCCCCAGATGACACAGCGTGCTGGAGGAACATGGCTGTGCTTTGTTTGAGAGTAGCTCCTCACAGCCTGGCAGCCCCGCGCTGCCATAGATGTGTGTTCTTGCTGCATGTCACACCTCGTGCTGCAGACCCAATGACAGGCAGAAACTTATTCTGGTAGCATTACAGGTTGTTGAATTTGGGATGAGCAAATTAGGAAGTCTAAGAAAATCCCTTTGAATCGGTGACACAAAAAGCCAGAGGAAGATTCAAGTCTGCGACTTATTGATGAGTTTCTCAGATTATCTTTTAAGAACAAAAAAGGACCTTGACAAGAAATTCTTCCATCATGAAAAGCTTATAAAGGGAAAAAGGCTTTTTTCCCATCCTCTGATCTGCCAGCATCACCTGCTGCTGACGTGCAGTCACTAACCACAGAGAAGGACAGAACAAAGAAATCACTTTATCCTGTGCAATTCACAGAAGGAGAGCAAGGAGGGGTACTTCAGGCAACACCAGAGGCAGCTCCTTAATCACAGGTAATCCATTCCTGTTTGCTCCTGAAATGAAGGCAATTAGATCTGGGTTCCTTCCTCCAAATTCAGAGGAGATTCTGATGTCTTTTACCTGCCATTTGGGTAGAAAGCAGTCAGTGCTTTGGGATTGATTTGAGCTTATTAAAGGATAATTAGTTGTTTGTTCACTGTCCTCCCCCTGGCTTGGTTTCCGTGCCACAATGGACACCCAGACCTGGCACTAAAGTCCTGGCCTTGCTGGGGCCACCCCTTCCCCAGCATCAGCACCCAGGGCTTGTTGCACGGCAAGAGCCTGAGAGAACCGGTGGAGCATCTAACAACAGGGGCAACGGGGCCAGACCCTGGGCTGTCTTTCATACAGAAAACTAACAAGGCTTTCTAACTACGCTGTAAGGCAGAACTCCCAGTTAGATGAGTACCCTCAAAGCTCTCCAAAGCTCCTGATAAAAGTCATTGCCTCGTTTCTTTGTCATGAGACAGCTGTCATTCACAGCTGGATGCTTTCCTCCTGACCACTGCAAGGCTTTAAGACAGTTCACAAACACAGTGACTAAGCACTATTTTCTCCCTACTTTCCACAACTGCAGAGTCCCTCAGATGTCCCCCAGGCTGCACCACCAGCCCACGCTTGCTGAGCCCCAGCTGCCACCCAGGACCTAGCGGTCCCCAGACCAAAGCACATCGGCACAGGGCAGGCACAGCCAGAGGTGCTGCGCATGCTCCCCTCACAGAGGGGAGGCCTCCCCTCCTGCAGCAGTTCTGGCCGCTGTGCCCGGTTACATTTTCTGAATTACCACACAATCCTTATTGCTTCTGATGCTCCATCTGGAAGCCAAAAGAAAGTTTGCATCAAACCTCCAGGAGCGCAGCACTGACATGGATCATCCTGTTTAGCTCTACATAACTGGATTGCTTTCAGACACATATGCTAGTAGCAATTCATTTGCACTTAACTGATCACAGTTTTGTTCTGTAAGAGTCAAATAATGCTCAAGAGGCCTCATTAGTGCTACAGCACAACTTAATACAGCTGACTCAAAAGATCTCTCTCCTGTGAAAAGGAGCAGGTAAGATTTGTGCCAGCTAAAATTCCACTGAAGACAGCAGAAGCTTACTCACTCAAGAGAAGTTTCTTAGCAGTGTGAAAAAGCACGGTCCACTCAAACATACACAGGGCCTTCCTTCAATAGCAGTGAGTTAGATTTCAGGTAAGCACCTCTTTTTTTTTTTTTTTTTTGTAAACCTAGGAATTCTTTCAAGACGTCTAACACGAGAAGTGAACACTTTTTTGTATTGTTGCCAAGCACAGAAACAATCCCTCATTTTCCAAAATCTAACTACTGAGCATTGGCATTGACAGCATGAGCCACGTAGATGAATCGACCTTCTCTGACTTCTCTCAAAACCACAAAGGAGCTGAAACCACATTTTGGAAAAAAAAAAAAAAAAATTACACTTGCTGTTCTTTCTTCTGCTAGCATCAGAAACTAGCCTCATTGATTGCTTTCACAGATGTGCAATGCAGATGAGCAGGGATTATCAGCAGGACTGGGGGGGACGGAGGTGAAAGTAACCTACCCAGTCTGTTCACAGTAACTCAGCCATCATAGGACAAGGAGGACTGGAGGACTTGGAGGATCACACTGTCCTACACTGGAGGAATTAAGTTACACTTGACCAGACAGACTCATGCTCTCCTTCAGGATCCCAAATCCAGATTTGCATCTCTACGCAAATACACATCCCATACATTTTGCTGCCCTTCCTGTGTTCTCTCAGAGACAGGGTATACCTGGGGAATTATGGTAATACCAAGGCATCCCTACCTTGCTCACACTGCTTGCTTTAGTCTTCAAAAACCTGATTTGTTACAGATATAACATCTCACACCATGCTCATTTACCTACCGCAGACCTGCTAAACTTATTGACACTGAAGCGAAGCCAGAATATCTCCAAAGGTCCTTCAGTTATTTGAGTTTGGTGTTCTCTGATTTTGTGTTAGAAAAGTATCCCTTGCAGCTAGCAGCCATTTCCCCTAACAGGGCAGAACCTCCCAAAATAAACAGAAAATCCCATAAAGATCCCAACCCTCTATAAGGAAGAAACCCCTTTCACAATGGGACAAGAAAGATGAAGGCAAAGAAAGAGGGAACATCTGGCCAGAAAGCCTGGCTAGTGTGCTCTGCTTTGCTGCAGGGGCCAAGATTCAGAGTTTGGTGGAAGCCTCCCTCAGGCCAGTGCGGAAACGTGACCAGTGACGCACCAGGAAGAGACTGAGGCCACAGTTCATTCCAGCTGAATTCCTGGCTGCCACCCCGTGCCCCCTCCCCCCCCCCCAAAAAAAAAAAAAAAAGAAATCCAAATCCTGCCCTTCCCTTATTCCCTCACCACCTCCCTGGGGCAACTCTTCCTTAGTCCAGAGACTCTTGTGGGTCAGCTCCAGGTGCATGGTGCATATCAACTTATCATTTTGTATTTCAGGATTTGTTCTCTTTGAGCAGTGTGAATGGCCAGCATTTATTTTTAATGCCACAGAGAAAAACAAAGAACAGCAATTCAATGCTTTGCTGAGCAGCTTTACTGGCTGCAGAAAAGTAATTGAAAACCTAAAAGCCTATGAGCAACTTTGAATGGTTAGAATGACTTCCTCTAAAACTCTGGAGCTACACACATCTTTTCTACCCTAGAAATCATGTATTTTTAGAACTCGCTTGTGCTCAAGCAACCGACAGCTTTTTCTGTAACCTGATCTGTCAGTGCTGCCACTAACATCGGACCAGAATCCCCCCAGGTGCTTTACAGAGCTTCAGGAGAGCAGGGATTTGCCTGCTGTGTGCAGACACCTCCCCGAGCCAACATGCCTTGCTCCATGCTGTCTGCTTGGTCCCATGCTTGGGGGTTGCAGGGAAACAGACTTCAGAGGCAAATGAATTTTAGGAAAGAAAAGCATTGAGAACTAGGACATTGGTCAGACAGGGCACTAGTCTGGAGGCTACACCAGGCTGCATGGAGCTGCCTTTGGCCAAATGTCCATGCCCACCATCACCCAACCTCTCAGCTGCTGTGAGTGCAGCTGGGCTGGGAAGGACCTCGTTCCCTCAGTGCCTATTCCAAGTGCCTGCAAACACCCCTGTGGTAACCCAGGTGCTATCTCATGATTAAACAAAACTGCGCAATCACTGACAGCAAGTACAAAGTACAAGCTAGAGAGTAAAACAACAGTATTCCCACCGGGATTTTGAATCTCCAGATGGCACTGTAACATCATCCCAAAAAGCAGACGGTTTGGTACAATAGGAAATACGGTAACAGCTGAGACAGTCTGCCTACTGTGCATAATTACTCATTCGATTGAAACCATGATTTATAGGCTAGAGAAGCTAAAGCTGCCCTTTCAATTTAAACCTTAAATATTAAAGCTTCATGCATATTGTGTGCATAGCAGCTGGAAGAAAACATGCTCCTTTTCCTAACAACTTGACAAAAAAACAGGACTGTGCCAGCACTGACAATTAATACCAAGACCTTCAAGTGGGGTCTTACAAAAGGGTTTAGCTCACCAGTTAAATGCACTTGTTTATCGTTATTCTTGCCCTAGGAGGTAAAGCCTCTGTACCGCAAAATTATCAAAAAATTAGGAGGGGCAAGGGGTAAATGTCAGATCTGCTGAGAGCTGCAAGGCTGAGGCTGCCTCTGTTTTGCACCGGGGCTGCTGACAGCCTCTCCTCCCCTCAGCACAGAGCCCTGCACAGGACTCCCCTCAAGCACAGCAAGGAAGCTATTTCAGAGTGATTAGCAAAACACGGCGGTTAAGAACACATTGAGTTCTGTCCCCACTGTAGGCATTTATACCACATTGTCCCATACGTTAACCTGTCAAGCTCTGTTGTGAAAACCATGTGTTTTGTTACCAGCTGGCCAAAACAAGAAGAGATGTCAGAAGGTCAGTCTTCAGCGGTCAGGCTGAACTCCTCACATGAAAGGCCTTCCTACGTCTAGTGAAGGCTGCAGGAGCACATGCACCAAGCAAAGAGCTGTTCTGCGCCTGGGCTGGAGAAGTCAGCTATATACACAAGATACGACACAATCAAATTCCAGGAACATCAAAAGAAAGGCCCCTCACAATGTCCAGCAGGTTTCCCTCAACAAGGCCTACATTTAAGATAGCTCAGCCTTCTTTTGGCCAGGTTTCAACCAACAGACTTAACTGTCCAAGAAGTTAACAGCATGTCACTGTGACTGTAGCTGAAATACTGAAACTGGCCTACAGGGAAACTTAAACCACATGGTGTTTAGTGGGCTAGCTAAACACTGATCTATTAATCCTCATCAAAACATTACCTGACACAAAACACCTGGCTGACTACATCCAGACCCTCAGGCAATCCATGTAATGAGTATTCCATCTTCAAGGTCCATAAAGCTCCTGCTCCACGTGACCTCAAAATTCCCTGTTTGTATTTATTATGATGAGTCCCCGTGAGGCACCCGCAGGTAACCTGAAAGTGGAGACCCTGTCAGGATGTGAACCTCAACTCCAGCCAAATTCAAAGACCAGTACACTGCTGTTCAGTGCATACACTTATGCCAGCTGGTGTGTTTCCTGCTTTCACCCAAACCTGCAGTCTCTCTTATCCCCCCCGTCCTGGTATCTATTTACTTTTGAGGTCTGTTTGGATCCTGTCACTCCAGCCGTGTTCCCTACTTCCCCTGGACTTTGTGGTCCTAATGTGCTCTACTAACATCCTACTAGAACAGCAAGAATTCTCCAAGATAAGTAAAGGGGGGAAAACAAACAAACAAAAACAAACAGATCTCAGGCATCTAATCACAAGCAAACAGTACAGCTGGTATTTGGACATTAGTAACTGACAGCAAAAATTAAACAGGAATTAAATAAACAAGCATGAAAACATTTTCAGATTATCTTGAAGTATAGGCACAGCTCAGAAATTTGCAGTGCGCTTACTGACATTTAGGGAGCAAAGTTAATGAGTATAAGGCACCGAATAGTCATCCAAATCCAGTTTTAAGCAGAATATAGTAGCATCAGTAACAGATGGAAAGGTAGATCGTGAGCTCATTTTGCTGTGGTAAGGAAGATACAGTGCAAAACTTGTGATATTTAACAGGTGAATGATGCAAAACACAGCTGAGCAGTTGAGGCTGGTGGGAACATACACACTAGACTTAGTTGTCTGCAGCATTGTTCTTACATTTTTAAATCCTCTGTAAAGCACTTGAAGCTCTCTTTTAGTGAAATTGGTTTGTGCTTCAAGCTGTTCCAGTCCTTCGGGTCTGTGGCACACCGTAGTCATTTCTAATTCATCTTCAATTTTATCTGAAAGAGATGATAGCAAAATATTTATTTTGGTTGTTACCTTTGCTCTCTTAACATGATGGATTAGACAGAGTGGATTTCAAGAGCAACAGAGAAAAAAGAAGCCATCAATAGAACTGATCTGTATAACCATTTTCAACCTCTCGAAAGCACAATAAAAGCCGTATGAGTAAAGCAATAGCTCATATTTCTTACAGGGGCTGCCAATTAGCACCCCATTCACAAAGCCAATACTGACAGTGGGAACAGAAGGATAGACAGCAGATATGTTGCTCCAAAAGGCAACACCGGATATTCTTATCTAAATATTGAAACAGTGCTGAGGAACAGGCCTTCCAAAGTACTGCCTCCGCAGAAAGCTGTGCAAATGTAAGTAAGAGAGCAGACATGCTTAAGCATATTAGACAATGACATTTCACTGAGGGTAAACAGTGAGGGAAACTCTCCTGTACGCTAACTGAAGTGCTTGCTTCTGAGACACTGAAGGTCACATTCATCCCATGGGAAATTCAAGTTATGCCCACAGTTGCTGAATCTGCAACGAATCCAGCCTGCACCTGTATGGGCTTTTTAGGAAAATGGATAAGCTGTGAAAACTACTTGGGTATTTTATTCAGGAGATTGCCCTCCCACAAGGAACAAAAATACTTGAGATGTATTGCATCCTGTCTTCTCTTAACCCCACCTCTTCTCTGGTGCATCTTTTTGCCTGTCAAGTCCCTTTCCCCAGCACTGCAAGTAATGCCCAGAAATATACAGGTGCCTAGTGTATGTCAGTTTAAGATTATCTAAGTTTTAAAGGCCAGCTGCAGGTTTCAGCTGACATGAATATCCCATCTATATCCACAGGTTGTTTGGCATAAAAACTAGCACTCCCCTTCAGACTATTGTCAGTCAAAGTGGTCATCAGCTGCTTTGTTATCACAGACTGCACAATGCACAGTATTACCAATACAGATATCAAAGCCAGGGCAGGAATCTGGTAGCTGAATGAAGATAAAACCAAAGATCCTTTACATATCTATATGTATAATTTAATACATACAGTGGAACAGTATTTCCTCCTCTCTCTCCTTGACTGGAAGGGGGCGGAAGAGAGAGAAACCCCCTCCTTGCTTGTCCAGTTCACAGGAAATGCCAGTGTATGCATCAAACACCAAACACGAACTTGATGGCTTGTGGATTGTAAGCACACAATGGGATCGCAGTGCTAAACATGCTGCAGTTACCTCCATGTTCAGCACAAGCTGTTTCAAGTTGTTCATTGTTGTTTCAAAACTTCCCTGTGCAAATATACAGGTTCAAGTCAGGACAACACATACAACTCTCAAAGGTACCTTACGGAGACTTAAGGAGATTGTCTTCTGATATTTATTATATATATGACAGAAGAGAAGACAGACTTAGGCGTATGTCTTATTAGAGGTATTAGGTTTATTCCCTTTCAGTTTCCCTAAGATGCTTTGTAATAGCATGGGATAGAATGAGTGTATCACAGCTATTTCTAGCACAGAAGTGACCGCAGCTGGCAAGTGACAGGGAGAGACCTGAAGGAGGCAGCTGCTCCACACCAAGGGAGCATGGAGGTCAGAAATTCTGGCTGCTGTTGGAGATAGAAAAGAATGGCTGCTGTAGGGAGGAAAAAAGAAAAAAAAAAAAAAACACGGATAATGTGAAATGAGAGAAAAAAGGCTATTTTCTGTGAAAGAGAACAAGACATCACAAGATGAAAGAATGTGGAAAAAGCTGTGTACAGAAAAAATAGGGAAGAAATTCTTTAGAATGAGGTAAAGGCAATGAGCAGTAGAAACAGAAAGAGAAGAAAACTGTTCAGAAAGGAGCCAGTGAGGGGATCACTAATCCATACATTGCATAGGAACCACCTTCTTAACTCTGTCACCTAACACCCTTTACAAGATGCACACAAGCCCAGACTCTTTCCTCTGCATTCCCTGCTGTCCCCCATGCAACAAGCAGTTTATACAGGACCCTGCCTCTCTTTCACGCAGCCACGCACTGTGTGCTGTGCAATGCATAATAAGCAGCTTAGTTAAGTCCTCCTCTGCTCTGTAACCAGCTAAACATGCCCAGCTTTTCATTGACACTTCCTGTTGAAAGAGTCACTCTGCTTTAGATCTGGCCAAGGGGGGCACTCAAAATGAAAACAGAACAACAATTTTCCAATAAATACACTAAAACAGGTGAAACTTCCTCCACTGGAGCATGCCCTGGTGCAACACAAGCAGCCTTGGGCATTTCTTGGAGCATCGCTGCAGAAAATAAGACAGACAGACTTATCAGGTATTTTTGTCCATCGCCTGCCAACAAAGAGCCATTTTCCATATAGTTTTGTGATAATATTTATCTATTTTAAAAGATAAAACTCTAGGAGTATCTTCACATTAAAAAGCCTCACAGATCTGGCATTCACTCCCTTGCGTTCATCAAATATTTACATTTCAAATTTTCTCAGTTGCCACCCAATATTCCAAGCTTTCCCTTAAGTAACATCTCTTATCCTCCTCTACCTGAGCCATGGAGACCTGCGCACAGAGACTCTAAGACCAAGTCCATCCCACCCAACCCAACAGCTCCACATCCCAATAGTTTTGTCATTATTTGTTTCCTTTTAGTGTTTCCTCTTCTCAGCTCTTCAAAACTTTTTTCTTTGATCCTTTGACACCCAGTAAATAACCACATTAACCTGAATGGCAGAAAAGGAATTGTCATTTCCCCATTTACTGTTGTCTTTTGTTATGTATATTGTATTCCTTATTTACATTTTCATTACCACCCTGGCTCAATCTCTCCTAGCTCCTCAGGATGTCACTATGAGCCCTCACACTTATATACACTGCCCTTTTTCTTCAACTGAAACTCACTTCATAGTGATCAGTGCAAGTAAGTGTACACACATAGATAAAATTGTAAATCTGCATGTGTGTATCAGGAAAGCACGATATCAAGGTATTTCATCTGAAGCCATGCCCTTCCTTGCGTTTGTCCTGTTTAAAGCTTTACTAACAATGTGGGAGATCTGAACGCAGAAAACAGGCACAGCACTGCTTTAAAGAAGTTAAATTTCCTTCTTAAACTTGCAAGGGCATAGACGAACCTAGGGACTGGGTGCAGACTGCACACAGAATGTGGCACGGTCAACTCTGCAGCTCAGGAGACACACGACCAGCAGAGATCAGGTACATTGCTTACAGCATCCCTGCTGAGCTTCCCTCCAGAGCCTGTTGAAACCAGCCCTGGATTAATCCCTTCTACTCTGGACAGCCAGCAAGACTGAAGACAGCCAGCCAGCCATGCTTAGCAGGTGCCAAATGTGCTGTTGCATTTGCTTAGGCTGTTTTGCTTGCAATTTGTTTAGAGCTAGAGAAAGGGGAAACAGCACTTTGAGGCCTAGAATTTGCCTCAGGACATATTTTTATGGCTGCTTTAATAGGCTATGAATTCCCGGGGCTGAGAGAAGAACTTGTGGTGATCTTACTAACAAAGCAGGTCCAGGTATAATTACTTAAGTTAACATTGTCATGCAAAAAAAAATCATCTATTTGTCCACAGGATAGGCACATTTATGTATCAAAACAAATAGTTGCTTCACTTTACAAAGAAAAATAATCCTGCTGTACTTTCATGCACATGCATATTTTATGGATTGTTGCTAGTGAAAGATACTGTATTGCCTTTCTCTTCTGCTTGCTCAAGAGCAGAGAATGAATTTTAATTAGAGTAAATCAATATTTTAACTGAATGCACTTTGGAAATTATTTGAAAAGGCTTGGCTTATAAACACATCTTTTCATATTTGTTCTAATTTTACCTTTCATTATCTTCACAATTTCAAGATCCCCACTATCAGACTGTCAACAATTGCCCCATCTTTCACTGCTGTAAGCTTTGCTGAACACAGTTGGCATTATTCTGAGTGATAAACCAGAGCAATTTAAGCCCATTCATGTAAAAACTGTCTTGCACAGCTACATGCCATCAGCCAAAACTATTTCATCATTGAGGAAAAAAGGCTTCAGCTCCCTCTGACCACTGTCCTGTGGTCACAGGACCAGGCAGAGGGACGCAGTCCCCTTTTAAAGACAATATATCTACTTAATGGGAAGGACGATCCACTCTAGTGTTTCACTTCCCCAGATGTTTCCATCTCATTGGACAGAGACACGTTCACCTGCCATGGCACAGGGGAAGCGGTTTCGTTGGCAGTTCATCTTACACAAAGCGTAACGCCCGCCCAGGACAGCTCCACAGACCGGCCCGTTCCCAGCTGGGAACTCAGGCCCTGCCGAAATCCCCTGCAGGCAGCACATCTTCCAGGGACTGTTCTGCCTCCCTGTTTCCCTACAAAAAAGCCTCATCAACATACTTCAGCTTCAACAATCCTCCTTGCATAAGCAGAGCAGATTAAGCTGATCGCAGACAAGGCTGGGGCTGTAGCTGTGCACTATAAAATAACAAACTGCTGCAAGTTATTTTCCAGCTGCTTTCTCAGCTGTGGCTGTGAACAGCCATGGGGCCCAAACTGAGGAACCTGCCCAGCCTTCCTCCTGCCAGCTGTGGCCTCTCCACAAGCGCAAGCACCCTCTTTCACCAGAGCAACATTTTATAATAAACTCACTTTTTGTTAAACAAAAAAAAAAATCAAGATATAAAATACAACTAATGGGCTCAGTGTTAACTGCAAAACTGACAAGCATTAGATGAAATAGGTAATTTTACAAATACAGAAGAAAGGCACTAAATTATGTGCTAGAATTATTAGCCTGCATCTTTCTAGTAAGAAAAGATTAGCTATATTTTAGAAGCAAGGACCTGAAGAAAAAATTAACGGTACTTTTTCCACACATCTTTGAAATTATCTCCAGGTGGAATACTTGCTTGGCCAGATCTCACAGAAAACAGATCCTGCCTGTGGGAAACAAATGCAAAGTTTTTGAAAATTTCTTGGCAAGGACTCAGTAAAGGCCTGAGTCCATAAACGCTCCACTACATGGAACTGGGAGCAGGTGAGCGCTGCGCTCCTCACTCCAGTACCAATACAGCCCCTGCACGCGGGCTTTGGCTTTTCCCCCACCACATAAGCAGAGCGGCAGGAGACGCGGCAGTTGCTGGGTCCTGTAAGGTCTGTAGTTGGAGACCCCTGGGGCAGGTTGATACAACCACAGCTCCACGAGCTGGGATGATCACAAAATTCCTGCGTGCCACAGCAGAAACTAAATATTAGCCTTTAAGTGACCCCACCTGGGGAACACGAACCCACAAGACCAGCAGAGCAGACTGTGAGGAAACCACAGGCTTGTTCCTACTGACAATCGCAGAATGACGGCTCAAGATAACTTGTGCCTGCACATCTGTGAATCCTAAAAAAGGGTTCAGTAAAAATCTGCTCAGAGAGCATCAATAAAAAATGGCACTGATACATACTGAAGTATCAAATATTAAATGCATTAAACTTTAACAGTCCTTTATTAATAACTTAGTATTAATCTCTCTAGTCAGGCAATAATAATTCCCAAGCTAAAGGGACTCTCCAGCTGATAAACCAACAGAAAGGAATCCATGTCTCCCCAGAACTACTCTTTTCCTGAAACCCTTTGACTTTCAGCTCCATTTTCCCCACAGAACCAGCGATGTCCAACTCAGTCAGGCCTGACAGGTGCATTCTGCCCACATGAACCTGGAGCACCACCAACTGTGGAGACAGGCTGCGTTAAAACCAGAGTGAACAAAATCCTGAGATGAAAACAAAAACAAACAAAACACCCAAGTAGAATTTCAGTATTTCTTGGCTAATCTTTGCAGTGATCTATGCAAAATATCAGGTGTAACTAACTTCCTCTGTCTCTACTGCTTTCATTACTTTCACTGATATATATATACAGGGAAGCTAGAACCGGCTTAAACTCTGAAGAAGGGGGTGCAAAAACAGTCAGAGGTAACAGGTTCCTCCAAAATCTTTCTGGTACACAGCTAACACCAGGTAGAGTGATTTGAACAATGTCCAATATGGCTTTAAATGTTTTTGCAGACATGCATTAACTCTACTTATCATTAGAAATTAAATTGCTTTGGCCATTCCCCAGGTAAGAGACAGCAGGGTATCCTTCCATTGCACCCTGCAATAAGGGTCACCACTAGTTCTTGCTTTCCTTGCATATTCCCACCTTTCTGTAGCAACATTCATAAGGGAAACCACTTGTCGATATGGGTGGAAACCTGCTGAAGGCTTCCTGTGTGCTTTGCTGCTTTTCCATGGGAATGCTGCAGAAAACATGCTTCTGGGACAAGTGCTTTTGCCCCAGCAGCTGCTTAAGGGTGAATAAACCTCATTAAAAGGGTTAGAAATTCATTCCAACGATTTTTGGAAAATTCCCATTCATACCACTTCAGAACTTCTAAAGGCAGAGTAGCTGAACTGGTAAGATCATGACTGAGCAGGTCATGTGCTGAAGTGCTGCACACAGTGGGACGTGCTGGCTGAAGGCTGCCTTCACCAGAGGGGATCTGGCCACTCCCCAGCCTGGAAACTGGGCAGATTTTGAGTACCTTGAGTTTTGTTTGCTGCCAAAGGTGAGAAACGCTGCCTCAAGGGGAAGCTATTTCCTGACTTAAGACAATTTTTGCTACAGGAGTTACATGACCAATAGAGTCAAACTGGTTTAAATTTTACCTCTCTGATACACGTAAAACCACCGGGCGGGGTCTAGGAAAAAGAAAAAAATTTAACAAAAAGAATGTGACAACCATACACAACTTTGTCATTTCTTAGTTTTAACGTGACATTGGAGGGGTTCTGCAAAAGTGCCATGGGATCCCCTTTCCCAGTGACCGTAGGGTTTTTCCAGGTGTTTTCTGGGTGTTTTTTGCTGAACTGCCTCTTTCCCTTGCCCCAAGGGGCAGGAAAGGGAAGCCAGTGCTTGCTGTCCCCTGCATGACCTGAGACTCGGGACAGCATGTGCAGGAAAGCATGCAGGCAGCGATGCACCCATGCAAGCACCCATGCACACAGCAAGACAGCAATGCAGCAGTTATCCTAGCAGCTCTGGTGAGGGATAAGGAGCAATCCACATGCAATCTTTGAAGTCTGCTAACAAGTGATAAAGAGGGAGCCTGAGTATTCTGCTTTGTCTCCATAGTTTATATATTTCACAGCTGTAGAAGTAAAAAACTGGTTAGTAAGGGCTAAGAAATCTCAGGTGGTCTGGGCATCTGCATAACTGGTGCTCGCTGCAGTCACTTGACATGTATGGCCATTTCATACTGCCCTCACCCCCTAGGAGAAAAGTTAGTTATCAAATTATGTTAGAAGGAACTATTTTAATGATATGCATTGGCTGTCTTACGGTATCAGATTGTTTTTTACTGGAGAATTTGGCGTACGGTATGATCAGCAATAACCTGCAAAAGGCGCAAGATTTCCGGACAGAGTATTACTGCTGTCATCCCAGCTCCTCCCTTCTGTCAGTCTGGCATCCATTGTTAGGACCTGGAAACTGTTTCCATGTAGCAGGAGGCACCAGGGAACCCACCTGCTTTTGCCTCCCACACCAGCCAGCGTGTTCTGTCCCACAGCTGGTGCCTTGGTACAACCAAACCGGCACTGGGAAGCAGTGAACCCAAGACCTCATTGCTCATGCTAAATCTTGCAGCAGCCCATCTTTGCAACCCCCCTGAGCAAGCTGTGACCAACTCTGGGTCTGTACCTGGAATCTTAAGGCTGAGAAATACCACCATGCATTTTTAAAAGCCATTTAAACAATCCTCTTCTCAATGTTTTCCTCTAAGTCAAAATAAACATGTTCACAAGTATGTCATTTCCTTCTGGCCTGTTTGAGAAGGTGGCCTACACCCATCACACCAGCATTACTGCTGGAGGGGCTGTTACTCACTGAGCTTTTAACTGTTGGAAACACAGCTTGCTCTTGACAGAGGCCTAACTGGATTATGTGAAAAGCCTTTGGGAGTGGGTGTTAGACTGGTGCAGGAATTGAGGGAGGTTAGTATCTGGCCACCGACAAAACTACCAGAAGCCAGTGCCAGAATGGCTTCCCAGCAGCATGGCCCACGCGAGGAAGATGCCCGGTCACGTCAGGCTGCACTGCAGTCCCACTGCTCGGCCTCGCTCCCTCCGGCTCAGCCGCTCTCAGCCTGAAGGAGGAACAGCTCAGGAGAGAAATGAGACCAATGAGAAGAGCCCAGCAGATGTGGGAGAACAATGCTGAAGCAGAAGACAATCCTATGAGGTGATCAGTAACAGAAATGGATGCTGAATGCCTGAGCACTCACGCAGGAATATCACTCAGATTAATGACTACAGATACCTCCAAACTTTCCCCTTTTGGGCTGAAACTTCAAGAGTACTTCCAAGAGAAGCTGATCTCAAGACCGAAGAGCCCACAACAAACTGTGCACTTAAATCATAGACACATATCACCACACAAACTAAGGACAGCAGTATACATCAAGAGCTTTACCAAAAGCATTCAAAAATAATTAGCAAGATTTAATATCCTCTGCTGTATCACACACACTTATCACAAGACTTTCCAGCCTCCTTGATCCACAAAGATAGGTCTGCAATAAATAAAGAGAAGGAGCAGGTTGCTTAGACAGGTTCTGAATCACTACAGAAGCAACAGGTATTAGACCATTAGCCATGAAACTCCACCCACTGTTCAGGAAATCACAATTTGCTGGGTGTCCCAAGGACAGGAAAGAGAAGTTTCTCACCTCAAGTCTAATAAGCAGAGTTCTAAATTTGTAAGTTGACACTAGGTGGAGAACAAAGAAATGTACATGGAGCTATTACACAAAGCATAATAATAGTGTCCTGATTCACTAAGGGTGAATTCAATGAATAAAAAGAGCTAGAGTGCATGGAAAGGAAACAGTGGGCTTGAAAATACAAGGATAGATCAGAGATTATTAAAAATGGCAAGAATACAATAGATGTGCTGCAAACAAGGCAAAGAATTTGCTTCTCTGTATTGGGAAATCCTATGGCTTATCAAGACTTCAGACTGAATACCACCTTCTGGGTATAAACAATGTGCTCTCTGCATAGATGGGAAAAGTGCTCTTAGAGTGGAGAAAAAAAAACTGTATAACAATATATTTTTCTTCACTGGATGAAAAACTTCATAAACCCAACTTTCAATGATTCAATTGAAAATTAATTATCTTCCCCAATTATTAAAATTAGTTCTAATTTTTTGATTTACATTCTGTATTTTATATTTCAAGCAGTCAATTTTTCCCCCAAAACTCTGCTCTCCAATCAACTCAACAGCCAGCTCCACTGTTTTGTCAGAGCAGCCCCAACACAGCCTCCCCTTTTTGTTATGAAACAAAGTCACATTTTTTATGCATGTTTCCTAACCACAACAGAGTTGGTGGAAAAACTGTTGCCCTTCAGTTGGGTCAGGTCTGCTATCAAGGAGGCAAGTGACAGCCCGCAAGAGGAGACTCTGCCCTTGTGCACTGTGGAGAACCCTACCTCCTTCTCCCAGTACTGAGCAACACTGCGTTCCCACCTGCTGAAGGAGGCCGCTGGCTGGTGAGATGGCGCTGGACAGGCCCTGCACAGCGCAGCTCTGCCTCACTGCTCCTCCTGGCTTGTGCCAGCAGCCGCTGTTCTGTGAGCTGCAGTTTTGCACTTCTGAGCAATCTCAGGAGTAGTGTGGTATCAGCATACTGCATCTCTCAGCATTGCTCCTTACTTTCCAAGTCACATTTCCCTACATTTCACAACACGGCCATTTATGTCACAAAGCTTTGTTTCACAGTACCTCCAGTGTAAATCAAGAAGCATACCCACTTTATAAGGGTCACAGTGCATCACTTGGTATTGACACAAGATATTAAAATGCCATTTGGAAATTCCCATCTGAAAAGAAATAGAAAAGGGAACATGTTTGCATACTAACTTTTTATGTAGTTGAATAATTTTCATCTGGTTTCTTGAGCAAATGCATTTCCTGCAATACATGCATTTCACAGCCCATGGAATCCATCAGCACTTCCCATTTTACTCTATCAACATAAAATTGTTTATGTATTGCATCACTTCAACTCAACTTCAAACACCTGCACAGACAGCTCCTGTGCTACAAGGGGCTCTCGGCTCGGACTTGGGTTCTGTGCAGTTTCCCAAGACAAAGCTCCACTCCAGTTACAGCAAGGACTTCCAAGACCTCAGCTTTTCCTAGACTGAACCTTAAGGCCACGCTTGAAGTACAGTAACTGTCTAAAATAATCTAAGCACTAAAAAAACAGCTTAAGCAACGCAGACAAGAGCCAAAACACGACCAGCAGAAGGAGCTGATAGCAAGCATGGATACCACATATTCCTGCTGTTTTAGCTATCAGGAACAAGTGCTCAGCAGGGAGCAGAAAAGGGGCAGAGATATAAAAAGAAGCAAGCAGCTGCAGACCCCTCAAAAAGCTGCAGTGAGCCACTGGCTGTATGTGGGTTGTGCAGCAAAGCCCCAGCCTGGGAAACTGAGCCTGAGCAGTACCAAGGCACGATTCGATTCCAGAGCAGCAAGGGAAAAGAGCAAGAACATTATCCCAAGTGTGGTGCTTTTCAGGAGAAATATCAGGAGCTCCCTGAAGGGCACTTAATAAATGAAGTAGTCATGGGAGCATTCTGAATTATAGCCGAAGCAACCGAATTTAAACGAAAAAATTTCAGGAATAGGTTATTCATCAAAAACCTCTGACGAGTCAAGAGAACGCATTACAGATGGACTTATTCTCTCTGAGAATTATTGCTGCCAATGTTTTTTTTTTTCCTCATTGAAAGGCAAATCAGACACTTCAAGTCCCTGATTTATTGCTGCACTGATTTCCATGAGCACTGGTTTGCTCCAGCTTTCAGTTAGAAAAAAAGCTTTAGGAAGAACAATAATCAATGAATATATAATGTAGGAGAATCAAGCAATCAAAGAGTAATTAGTTTAGTGCCTAATTCAAGGACATGCTATCCTTGGGTTATTACGGGAAAAATATATATATATTTTTTTTTTTTTACTTGTGCATGCAGGCAGGGTCTAATTGCAGTCTTAAACCTACCCTGGTTTTCCCCTTAGAGACAATTTTATTGAGCACCTACACTTGATGCTATCTGCACACAGCCTTTAAGAGAACTAAGCAGATATGAGGAAGATGAAGGTGAGCAGACAGTGGTGTGAGCCAAACACTTGGGTTTGTGGGCAGCTTGAGCTGAGCTCCCAAACCAGGAGCACCTTGCTCCATACACCAGCACAGGCGCTGCTTCTTCCCACACTGCCACGAAGCACAGCAGCCACCAGCCAGGCAATGCAAGCGGGCAGAGCTGGAGCCTCAGCAGATGAGGTAGCAAAGACTCAGGAGACTGGCTGTAGCTTAAATCATTTCCAAAATCGGGCCCAGCTAACAGTGCTGGAAACCTGGAAAGTTTGACTCTGCAACTTACACCACTTCCTGCAGAAAGGATAATAGAGTATGTAAAACAAAAACAAAATAAACAAAAAAACCCTGTTCCCACTTTTCTCTGTACTTACCCTGCTTCACCTGGAAGGGCAGCAGGGCTCAGCACATTGCAAGACACTGCTTCTTGGCATTCACCCTACTTAGGGCATAGATGCACTTAACTATACATTTGACAAGTTGTCATGAAGCTGAAGTCCACAGTTACTTAACTGTACCATGCTAAAGTTAAAAACTTAGAATTCCACGTATTTGTCTGAGGAGATCTTGGCTTCTGAAACACATTCATTCCCAGACTGGGGCGGGGAGGCCATGAGGTTTATGGCTTCCCAGGCTGGGTCCTGCCTTTGGTCAACCCCCTAAAAATAACGGCAAATTCAGAGCTCTGCTCTGTGCTCACAATACCACCACCAGAGTAATCTGAGGCTGACAAACATCAGTGCCTGTAAACACCAGAGCTATTCTGGCTGACAATGCCTGAGGACTCACGCAGCTAAAAAACAAATACGCAGTTGAAAACATGACCGATGCCAGAATGCAGCTTATTAAAATCTTCACGCTAACTCCTGATTACTTCTGTTTAGCAACACAGATGTACATCCAGGACTGGGAGCTAGAGTGCCTGCGAGTGGTTGGAAATAGCTAGCAATGAGCAAGACTGGGAAACCAGTCACTTACAGCAAACGGTGCTCACATGTACACTTACCAGCTCTTACCAGTGATGTGATTTTAAAGAAGCCACTGAAGTGTTTTGATGTATTAGACTTCATAATTTGGTTTCTTCCATTCTGTTTTAATGGAGCCACATATTAGCTCACAAATGAGTAAGAAACAATAATAGGAGAGCATTGCTAAGAACAGTTTTTTTTTTCTTAAAAAAAAAAAAAAGGAATTAAAATACCCCAATACATATCACCAGGATGAAATTACACTATTTTGTCTGAAATGTAAATGCTGAGCAGTCTGAATCCATTCTGTTTGAGCAGAGCAAAGTAACAGATTTTGATGGACATGCCATCACAGACAAGCTCATCCCATTATTAGCCCAGGAGCACCCAAATCCAGAGCTGCTTGTGTGCATCTGCCCTTCA
This sequence comes from Alectura lathami, assembly GCA_013399715.1. NCBI lineage: Eukaryota > Metazoa > Chordata > Aves > Galliformes > Megapodiidae > Alectura > Alectura lathami. The sequence continues at coordinate 32,950 of VXAV01010432.1, forward strand.
GCTCTTTCCCTTTCACTCTGGGCACTGACATATGTGTGCTACAGGACCAATGGTAAAAGGCAGAGGTAATCAAGATCTCAACGCTGGTGGCAGTCGATCTGGCTCTGACCTGCATGTCACTCCTTTTTGTTGTGGGTAGAAAAAAGACATTCAGCTAGAAAGATTTTAATTCAATAAACAAAAATTAAAGAAGAAAATTTTTCCATTCTTACTGCTTCAGATTTCTTCTTGCAATTCCAATTCCCCTTTTAATCATCTGCAAGAAATGTAATAAAGCTTTGGTCTAATCCCAGAATAATGGGAAAATGGAGAGTTAGAGCTGTGCACACACAGAACCACACAGAGGGAGGCTGCAGCGGGAGCCAGCATGCGCTGCCAGCTCTGCTCCAGCAGCCGGACACCCACCCCCTGCCCTGGGGCATGGGGACAGGGCATGCTGCCCCTGCCGGCTTGAGAGACAGACCTTCCCCTGCCCCGCTGTTTGTGGTGCCTGAAAGCCCCCCGACCTGCTCCCAGCGCCAGGATGGGTCCTGAGCTGCCCCCAGGACAGATCGGGGCTGCAGGTACAGCCGTGGCCCCGTGGGGCTGCCCCCAGGCCCACTGCCAGGCAGGGCTGCGGATCGCTGCAACACTGCCGTCGGGGAAGCACGGTGGACATAAAATGGACACACTGAAGTTCTCCTTACACAGTGTGAAATCTTTTTAAGAGGGAAAGGATTAACTGTTTAAGTATCTAAATTAATTAGGACTTAATTGAGATACATTTGGACACGCATCCTCAATATGAGCTTCCCATGTGCAGATTTAAGAACCATGGGAGAGGGATTAAGGTAATGTTAATTATGTTCCATTTATATTGACTATTTAAATAGCTATCCCTTTCCAATTATGAGCCTCTCCAACTCAATTTCCTCAAGAAAAGCAGCCTTATCCTGAAATTCTCAAGGATGTTCTTCAGACAGAAGCGTCTCCCCATACAACTGTACATGTATCCAAGCCAAGTTAAATGCCTCTAGATTTAAAAACACTGCATGTTTAGAGTAGCTCCCTTGTGGTCCTTGTGAGTTTTTGAAAGCAAGGAGACCTGTCAGCGAGAAAGAGTTCAGCAATGACACGAGAAGCTGCACTGCTTTCGTTTTGAGGCTTACTGGTAACACCAGGTCCACGACACTTGGGCAAATCAGTGTGAAAGAGCAGGTTTACACACCCCGACAGAGCCAAGCCGTCTCAGTGACTGTCCCAGCGGCCAGTGCAGGGGCACATCCTCTAAACCCACCTATGCTCTTAGCAAGCTCCATGCACCAGCCTCAGGGCATGCTGTCCCTCCCCACCTTACTCTCCCTCCTTTCCCTCCCTTCCATCCCACTGTGGCTGCACGCTGAGTCTCAGGACTGCAAACTCATGGGCATCAGGAGCAAGACCCTCAGCTGAAAGCACAACTGACTGCAGTAAAAATGATTTAAAACATCCATTTACAAGATTCCAAACAAATGAGATTTCAAGCACCTTTTGTATGACGACATTCTAAGTTACTATGAACAAGACAAGTAAAGGAACTTCATTCTTTTTTTACTTAGCCATGTGTATTTAAAATTAATGCAATTTTCACATTAATTTTTTATAATTTAGAGATGCATGGAGAAGAAATTTTCCTTTCTGCTGCAATGAAAGATAGTACTTATTTCATAAAAAAGAAAACCCTCTACCAATGTTATTTATTAGCAGGCAAAAAGCTTGTGGGTATAATAAAAATCTGCCACATAAAGCTGCAGCTGCCTGAGGAGGGGGAGAATTAACTGTAATGAAAGCGGTCTAAAAAGCTTCACAATACCACTTTAAAATCAAACGAAGTGGAGGCAAAAGGAGAACAAATAGTATTTTCTGTAATTCACAAAATATTACCTGTTATTTCTGCTAATTTCTTCTATGAAAACAAAGGCAAATTCTCATCTTACCCTTTAGGGTGTATATAGAGTGTTTTCTTCCCATATATGCTAATATTACACCTCTAACGAACAGAGTTTGATGAGGATGACTTCTTTTCCTTCCCAGTTTAGAGACTTCTGCTGGGCATCACGCAGGCGAGCAGTCAGCTCGCTGAGCGAGCCCAGCCTCCCAGCTACTTGTTCCTTGGAAATGCAGGGAGCCCAGATCACCAAGCATCATTCAGGAAAATAATTCCAGTAACATCTAGAAACTGATTTTTTCCTATTTGCAATGCATTAGCAGGACTGAAAAACAACAACATGTTGAGAAATTTAGCAGGAGACTGGGCTGCCACATGTTCACAACCGCAGCACAGATTGCTTGGAGCTAGGTGCCTCCCCTGCCCAGAGACAACAGGCACCGGTGCCATCTCGCTTAGAGCGGTATTGCAAGATCTTACCACATGCATTTTATTTTAGATGGCAGGCTGTATTTAGCTTCTGTGGGTGCTTTGGTCATCTGAACTTGAGCATTTGGTAAACAGCTTCGCTGCAAGTCATATCTTGCAGACGTACTGAAAGTTCTCAGTACAACAGCTGTGTATGCAAAATTTTAGAAAAGATTTCCATCCTTCAGATTCAGTAATGTTATAAAGATAGAAGTTTGCCCTTCATTAAGAAACAAGTCCTCATTTGACCTACTGAAGCAGTCTGGAAAAAGTGTGGCAGGCGCTCCAAGCCCAGAGCCTCCAGCACATGTCAGAGGGGCTCTGCATGCAGGTCAGCCCCACAGCCAGGTGCTGCGTCAAGCCCTTTGCAGCAGGGCAATCCAGCACAAGCTTACTCATCTCGGCCCCTTACTATGCAACACTGAGGTCACAGCTGCCCTCTGACATTATAAAACCCAAAATGCACTGTTAATAGAGGAAGCGACTCCAGGACTCAGCAAGCTGCTGGTTTCTTGTTTGCCTCCTCAGCAGCTACCAGGGCTCTGCATTGCTGAACTCATAGATAAGATCACCTCCTCGAACTGCCAGAATTCACACTGAAATACACCTGTGCAGCTGACTAATAAATTAATACGCAAGACTCGCTGGGCAGAATCTGTTCTTTCATTTTCTTTCCTGAATTACTCTTTCTCCTTTCCCTGTGGAAAATTGCTCAGGTTCATGGCAGATAAAAATAAATTACAGACCCTGTGTTTGAATTTCAGCAACGTCCCCACTGATAAAGCTCATGGTACAATGATCAATGTACAGGTGGGCTTGAAAAAACACTTGTGATGAATCTCAGTGCATGATACTACAGCACAGCGCAATTATTCTGTGGCACACAGAACTGTACTTAGATTACTGTTACAACGACAACCATTAATCACCCTGGCCAGCCCAGATCCCACCGTTCTCCAAGACAGACTGCATTTCATTTCCTCATTCTTTATTATAATAAATATATTTGCATTTAGTTAACCACACAGCCCCCACGGGACCACTGACAGAGAAATTGTGCAAACCTGCCACATAGTACCACTATGAATTACTTCACTTCTTGCCAAAGCAAGATACAAAGCAAGTTCATAAAAAGAAAAGGGGGAGGAGGGTAAACATAATTCCAAGACGTTTTGGTTAGATTTTTTCCCCTCCTCATGATCTGAAACAATGAAACACAAAACATGAACACTAGAGATTTCATTACAAGTACAGAAGAAAACCAAAACCAAACCATACAGCTGGCAATGGCACAGAGCACTTCCCATTCTGCTTCCTCTGTACCCCATGTCTTTGAGTGAAGCAAGGCAAATGCCTCCTCCAATTTTTTTTTTTTTTTTTGTGTTAAAAATGTTTCATGCAAACTTTTACTTCAGCAGCACTCAGGAAGATATACTGGTGTCCAGAAGTCAATTACTTCTACATTCCTCCAACTTTCATAGCTCCTGACAACAGCACTGAGGTCCGCTTCACTTAGTGCTGTGTGCCCCCCAATGCCTGAAGCAAAACAAAGGTGGGCAGAACCCACACCAGCACTCTCCCTTCCCATAAGGGGAACGACACGGCTTTTGTTTCTGCTCTCCTTCAGGAGGCCAAGTCAAGCTGCTCTCTTCTGACAGAAGGACTGTGCTCTCACGCAACAACAAAAGGAAAACACACTGAGGGTCACTGCCTACCTACAGCACACCTTCATCAGAAATCCTCGAGGTGAAAAGCCTTTTAAGGCGGAACAGTACGCGGAAACAGTATTGGGTGTTTGTTTTGTTCTCCTCCCTCTGGCCACCAGTTGCACTGATGATTCACAGCCCTCGTGATTATTTTATGAGGCTGACCGTGTTCTTTTTTACAGCAATGATCAGTGGGCAGGTTTAATGGTTGAGAAAGCAATAGAGTATGGGAATAAGTTAGCTGAGTATCTTTGTTCCAACTTCGCTGTGTCAGATGCAGCTCTGTTATGACCAGCACTACCCCAGCTGATGCTCTCTGGCAACTCTCAACAGAAAATGGGAATGTACACAAAGAGCTGAAGGGGACAGGTTCTCTTCTCACTAGTATTAAACAGAAACAAGTGCAAGTCAGAGGAGTTCAGCTAGCATCAGTGAAATACAAAGCAGGTTTTAAAACAAGACAACATCTTTTTTGTGCTTAATTTCTACTATCGCATTGCTATCTAAAAATCAGCAAAATTACATCTGTATTCCACCACAGGAATCCTTGGGCTCAGGGGTGCTCTGACCGCCGATGCACCTGAAAGGAGACGTCCCATGGAAATCAAGAAGGACAAAGCCTCTGGGCGCTGTTTCAGAGAGATTCTGTAGCCCATAAATGCAGAGCAGCACATACAAAATACATTTCCTATGCCATTAAGTATCTTACAATTTCATAATAGTCTTAGTACCGCAGAGAGCTTTGATTTAATTCTGAGGAATGTACAGTTTCAGGATTAATGAAATGAATGGCTTTTGGCATCTTCCAGACAACTAATTGGTATATATAAATTCTTTAAGTTATTACAGAGTTGTTGGGATGGTAATTATGTTTTCTGCAAAAACAGATTAAAAGAGGCAGAGCGGTATGGAAAAACAGACACATACGTCTGGCTAGAAGTAGTCTATGTTAACGTTATCACATCCTGCTAAAGAATATACAAAGATTTTCCATTATTACATTAACTTGCTACAAAACATCAGCTCCCTTTGTGCTGCATACCCAGCCTGCATAGCTGTCCCCCTTCCCCCAAGTTCTACTGTGTTTCAATTCCATGAGAAAAGTCTAGATTAGCATCTTGCAGCTCAGTGGAAATGTAGAAACATACTTGACACCAAGAGAATTTAAGAACTTCTGTCTGTAAAGTATTATTCATTGCTAGCCTTGCACAGCTAAGATCCTTTTTATTGTTACTGTTGCTTCTGCAGACGTGTTGATATACAGGAAAAAAATGGGCACATGAACAGTGTTCTGAGAAAACTTAACTAGTGCCAAACAAAATAATGAAAACCAGTAGTCACTATGTAAGCATTGCATTTCTAAAACAGAATGAAAACAAAATCAGTTAGCTCCATTCTGGACAAGCAACCCCCAAAAACCTTTAGCAGGTACAGGAGCTACATTAGAAACTGATCCTCGTTACCCAAACCTCACTGACAGGACTGACATCACAGTAAGCCACCCAGCAGGACAGTGGCCAGACAGGATTAAAATCCAGATGTTTGAGCCTCACATGGAATTTCACCTATCAGACAGCAGTTGTGTGCCCCTGGAAGGTATGCTAAAGGCCATTTATTGTTTCTTTGTTTGATCTCTGGATTTTACATGAGCTGTTTTAGTACTCCCCCCACTGATACAGTTCCTGCACTACTGTAGCACCTGCTGCACAGGAAGAAATCACAACATTAGATATATCAAAACAGACAGAACAATATTGTACCACCAGCACACACACCGAGTTACCTCTGAAACACACCTTAATGAGATCAGCGTATTGTTAAGGCATAAAAGCAATTATCCAACTGAAAGAGAGGAATGACAGCACCCTGCCAGGGTCTACATGTCAGAAATCCTTAAAAGCACCTCCAGCAGCTAAGCAAGCTGGAAGGATCTCAATTCTTTCCAAACAAAACCAGCTAACACTCCAACCCCCTTCAGAAAATATTCTGAACCCTTCTCCAAAGCCAGTTCTGCCCAAAGGAGTTTTGCAGGAGGACATTTGACCAGACATGGTGTCACGAGATGGCTTCCTTAAGCACCTTGCCCTTGCATTGGTGCTCTCTACCCACTCCAGCAACAGTCCACAGGCTTCCCCATCACCTTCACCAAAGGATGGCGGCATTCAGGGAGTAGCTCAAAACTCAGACATCCATTTCCAGCCCCCTACAACGTGGCAAGCTCTTAATGCATGGAAACAAAACCTGTGAGCATCAAGATAACTTAGTTTTTTGTTTCAAACTTCAACTTATGTCTCTAACTTGAGGATGCATTTTAATGGAATTTATTAGCAAGGATGCACTTCCAAAAGATTGTATCTACCCTCTCCCCAAGGATTAGTAGATAAGGACAACTGGAGATTAGACAATCCCTCACATCANGAGCATTTGTTTGCTTGTTTTTCATTATATTGTTTGGGAAATGCTGTCCCTGCAACACAAAATAACCTGCAGGCGACTGATGCACATTCCTGCCTGAATCCCCCATCATCCAATGGCTCTTCATCCCAAAATCCATCAGAGAAAGGTCTTGAAGGGGAAGGGACAATAAGAAAAGTGAGGCAACAGAAGACCAAGCTAGACTGCTAGTTTGCACGAGCAGATTAGATGCAGCATTGCAGTCCTTCTTGCAGCTGTAAAGAACAGGTAAAGCCTAAGATAATCCTCCTCAGAAATCTGCTAGAGCAGCTCATCATCTATGCATTTTACCTTTTTATTTTTTCTAAAAAAAAAAAAAAAAAAA
>VXAV01010432.1:39831-312642 GCA_013399715.1 Alectura lathami
TACTTTTTTCATTTTTCCTTTTTTTTTTTTTTAAAAAAAAAAAAAAAAAAAAGGAAGCAAAACAAATCCTTGCAATGAAACTGAGGCTGTCCATCAAGTTTTATGCAATTCTATTGATCTTCTTTTGACATAGGCTACAGCATATCAATCTCTCTCTGCATCGTTCTACCCAACAGACAAAATGATCGATTCAGGGAAGAAGTCTGAATGGACAGAGGCCAGATGGAAGGGAAGAAATATAAATAAGAACAAAACTCATGTGCTACTGCATTTATAATATAGGGGAGTTAGCAGAAGCACAGAAAGCATGGAATGACTGTGAGAAAGGTTTCCAGTTTTGCTGTGGTATATTGGAACATTTTTTGCACATCTACTATGTTCTTAAATAAAGACCCAAGCAGCCCCCTTTGAAGTTATACTCAGTAAAATAACTAATTAACAGCCAGCTAGCTGATTCATCACTAACACAGGTCTGCACTTTTCAAACCATTAATGAACTTCTAAGTCAGCTCAATCCCCAAGTTCTTCAAACACTAGTGCATAAAGCACAATAAGCACTTCTCACTTCTCATCTCCCCCTCCAGCACTCTCTCACCAAAAACAGATCCCTTTCTTCTCCTGGCCATCTGCTGCAGAACGGTGTGGAGGGCCTGTCTATGCTTTTCACTCACGCTCACTCCTCCAAAACACTTGCATGCAGCCTGCTGTGCTCAGGCTTTCTGTTGATGGTATATTGCTGCATTTGTTCAAACATGTGATTTGTGCTTTCAGAAGCAGGCTGTTGCTGTTCTTCTACATAGTCTTAATCCAATTCCATGTCTTTCACTACTACACCCTGATACCCCCTTTTCACCAGAACAGAAATAAAATCCAAAACATTTGTTAACCTCATCAGCATGGATGCTTCCCACACAGTCCCACATCAAAAATGCATGGATGAGAATTAAGAAGTTATAGAGTGGTTCAGCTCTTCGGGAGCTATACCAGCAATTAAAGTTAGAACATGATGGAGAGAGGAGGAAAAATGAAAACAGTGAAAGCAGGATCTTCTGTTTTGTCCTGGAAAGGGCAAACAGCTAAACGAGGGGGAACAATTACAGTACTATGCGATTCTTTTTTTACATCTCTCACTTCAGTTCTCAGGCAGTACTGTAACAGCTAGTAACATTCTTCCAAACAAGAAACAGAGGTCACTGATTTATCAAAAAGCACAACAGAAAGAAATAAAATTGAACTGACAAAGCACATCCTCGGGCAGAGGAGAGAAGCAGTGACCGCGTTACATCCTGGCCTGAGTAGTACTTTCGGCACTGTCTCACAGCCTTCTCCTTTGAAAGCTGGGGAGAAAATGGGCTATGAAACTGCCAGTGACATAGATGGAAGCTGGCTGGGTAGCTATGCAGAGGGCAGCTCAGAGTTTCAGCAGCAAAAAGAAAAGGGATCAAATGGGAATCACAGAATCACAGAACGTTAGAGATTGGAAGGGACCTCGAAAGATCATCCAGTCCAATCCCCCTGCCGAAGCAGGAACACCTAGAGCAGATTGCACAGGAACGCATCCAGGCGGGTTTTGAATGTCTCCAGAGAAGGAGACTCCACAACCTCTCTGGGCAGCCTGTTCCAGTGCTCTGTCACCCTCACCGTGAAGAAATTTCTCCTCATATTTAAGCAGAACCTCCTGTGTTCCAGCTTGCACCCATTGCCCCTTGTCCTGTCACTGGATGTCACAGTGAAGAGCCTGGCTCCATCCTCCTGACACTCACCCTTTACATATTTATAAACATTAAGGAGGTCACCCCTCAGTCTCCTCTTCTCTAAGCTGAAGAGACCCAGCTCCTCTGTGACCCCACTGAGGTCTTCCCTGGGTCTAGATGGTTAACTCATCACAAGCCTAGCCAGTCCAACAGACCAGATATCACCATGTTGGACAGGACTGCAGAAAAATTCAGATATCTTCAATGTGGGAAAAGGCCTGAACATAACTGGACAGAACTCAATGAAGACAAAGGGCTACAAGGTAGGCAGAACAAAGTGCACAAATACAAGATGGGGAACAGCTGTCCAGGCTAGAGATCTGCAGATTAATGTGGGTGAGCAGTTGAACATACAGGAGTGGTCCCATGCCACTGAAAGACAACACGCTTCACTGGAAGTACAAACAGGAATACACTTGGCCAGGCACATGAAACAGTTCCTGCTGTGCTCAGTTGTAGCACAGTCACAACATAGTGAACAAAGAAAGAAGAAAGAGCTAGACTTCTTTAGACTAGTGGAGAAGAAGCTGAAAGAACGTAACATTCTGTATGAGACTTGCACAAAGATTAAAGAAATCATCTGTTCGCCATGTCCATCACTGAGCAGAAGACAAAGTAACACTTGTTACATGAGTCTGTCATGCTGACACAGACCTAGCAGGACAGGCATGACCTTGCTTTGAGACAAGATCAACTAGCAGACTTCTTTACCTCTCACATCTGCTTTGCTATGATTTTAAGAAGCATTTCTATTATTTCTCTATAAAAGCTCTTTTCCTCCCAGAACACCAGCAAAATCTACATCTTTGCCTCTGACCAGGTAACTATGATGCTTCAAGTACAGGTTCAATTTTGTGCCTAAGTTTCAGGGTGCTTATGGGATGGATATTTGTACCTACTGATGTTAACCCTTAATTTGGGAAGTAAAAGCTTTTAAGTAACTGAATTGAATGTTGTCTTGCTCACAGAATTTGTTAGAAAAGTTTCAGTCTGAGCAGTATTCAGTATCCCTGATTTTTTTTTTTTTTTAAATAGAATCACTGCAAAGTTTTGCTGTTTTCTAACTGGTTCTTTACATAAATTACCATGGAAAAAGCTCCTACAGATGGTGTGAGCATTAACAGAAGAGGAAATAGGATATTAATTGTATTAACTCTACTCCTTAATCATAAGGAATCAAATAAAGCAAGCTCCCACCTGCTTAAGCCAGAAAAATCACAAATCAAGCACAAATAAAAATAAGCAGGGAGACCAAACACCTGCAAGGAAGTCTCTGATCCAGTCTACATGCTAAAGACAAAGGAAATGACCACATCTACATGGAAAGCAGAACAGTGAGCAACTCCAATGTCACCTGTATTGTACACTTAGGTCATGGCAGTCTTGCTTGGACACAGAGATTCAAGCAAGCAAGAAGAGCAGTAAACAGGGAGGGTGGGACTGGACAAGGGCAGAGAATTTTTTGACAAATACCAGAGGGACATCAGCACAAAGTACAAAAAATGGGGTTTTGTAAGGCAATGCCATGTTTCAAGGGAGCTCTGCCACCCAGCTGCGGGCCAGGCCCGCACCAGGGCCTCAGCACACAGTGTGCTGCAAGGGTGCGGGCAGGCAGAACCCAGCTGCACAGGTAACAACAGGGGCAAACAGCAGCTGCAGCAATGGAACCAGCATGTACCTGACCTTGGTGTGAAAGCACGAGAAACATTGCATGAAGAGCAGAGGGAAGTTAGGAAGCCACACGGAAATGGCACACAAAGCTACAAACATACATGGCAGTTTTACTCAGATAAGGCTACAGAGGACAAGGAGCAGGGAAGCATGAAGCTTTATGACAACATGGAACATAAACAAGTAATTTGTTTCACCAGAAAGGTCAGCAGTAGGGCAACTATGATACATGGAACAGCACACTATCCTCTTGCTAACACGGCTGTGAGTAATCACAGCTTCTAACTGAACTGCTCCATGGATCCAGAGGGTTGAGGCAGAATCTCTGCTGCTAAGAAACCCCCTGCAAGTTAAAAGACCTGAACTGCCTGTCTGAAAGGGTGCCTGAAAGAGTGAAAGAGATGCTAACTGCCTCAGTGCCAGCACAGCAGTGGCATGAACAACTCAAATTAAGTTCCTTGGGGAGTGGAATGACTGCAATTAATCCACTGTGTCAAACCCTTTCTGCCTCCTTAGCAGGGCTGAAGCTGAGGAAAGCCACAGAGGCAGCTGCCAGAGCTAGTCTGGAGAGATTCCTTAGGCACTAGCAAATGCCACCAGGCCAGGGAGATCAGGAGATTTCTGCGCAGCAAGCAAACTTCACTGCAGCCCCAGCTGGGAGCCAACGCCCCAGTTGTACACAGGGCTACCGGTATGCAGGGGCTTCTGCAGCAGAGCAGGGAGCAGAGTCCAGGAGCCATCTAATTATGCGAGAGGACACTCTGAAAGCTCAAAGGGTTGAGATACATTCCAAGATTTCAGTATAGGGAACCTATGATGATTAGTGTTTTTTTCTTTTTAATATGAGCTAAATAATTATAAATGCATACTTGCATCAAGCATCCTTGAGGCTAACCAATTTTTCCTTAGCTCCACCTGAGCAGGTAGGGAGATATTCTCAGTTCAACAGTATATGGTAACACATTATGTTCCATTATGCAACTAACGAGGGTATTCAGAAGCATGACCAAGCAATCCTTCAGGCTAACCATTTTTTTTCCTTAAAATACAAGCAGTTGTACATTTACAGGTTTTATGGGTTCCTACCTTTCCTATAAAAAAGTTTTATTGGTCCCTACCAGAAAGGCAGGTGTATGAAATAATGAAGGTCATTTTTCCTGGAACTTCTATGAACATTTTCATTTCTTTTTCATTCCCTTGTATTCACAAGGTAAATGTTCTTGATTTGCATTGTGCTTTCATGACTGAAAAGATGAATGTGCGATAGGAAAGTGCTACACTTGAAAAGTGCAGGAAAACTTGAGAAACAAAATTCATAAGTAGCATGATCCAGTCAGCAACTGTCACCAGGTACCTAATTTAGCAAAACCCAACAATTAACAATGGAGGGCAGGCACAGGAGAAACTGCACCACAGAAATCAACAGGAACAGGACCCCACCGTGAGAGTAAGAGGGCACTGGAGGACGTACTGCAGAACCTCAGGCGCCCACTACCCTGCCCTTCAGAGGAGATGTGCTGTAAATATTAAATTGCATTTTTCTAACACCTCTGATTTCAGACTTTTGAGTAGTTTTTAAGTAATAATCTTTCCTCTGAAGAAAAAACACCATAGAGAAATTAGCACATTGGCAAACACAACAGGACTTCTGTAGTGGTGTGCAGCTGCAAGCTCTGCCAGCACCAACACTCAGGAGGAATTTCAGAAGGGTCCCCCAGCACCCAGCCCTGCACCCTGGTATGCATCAGAGTAAGGGAAAGGAATGACTGGGGAGGCTGCTGACTCTGCTGTATTCAAGTCCAATAGCGTGGAGGCTGTAACATGCTGAAAGCAACATTTTTGGGCCCTATTACGTCATAGCTGATCGCCTTCCTAGGGATACCTTATAAAAGGCATAGATCTGCTCAAATTCTTTTTCTCACTTTAAAAAGTCCCCAAAATTCCCACCTGAAGCTGTACGAGACAGCACATTCTCACCAGATTGTTAGAAAAGAATACCCCTATTTCACACTGGGATGAATCAAGACCTTACGAGATGACAAGCAGCCAAAACATTCATCTCACTGCAGGCTGGCCAGCACATGTCTCTGCAGAGCTGGGCCCAAGGAGCTGAAACCCTGGTCTACTCCACACGCCCAGATGAGCTGCTCTTCAGAGGCTTTAACCTCTATGTGTAGTTAAAACCACACAGTACCTTGAGAACTCCATCCCTATCATGTAGGGCTTGACTGGGCTATTCCCAGTTCAGCACACGCAGCAGTACCACAGCCAGTAATAATGCAGTCTGGAGGTGACCAGTACCAGGTTATCAACCTTACTGTGTGGTACTCAGGGCCTGAACTCCAGAGTTCCTGCCTCAGGATTCAGCTGCCTCTGTTGTGAACTCTGCTGTTCACAAATAAGTTCATGATGAGGACAGTATATTCCATGGTATTTCACTCCACTTGTTTTAAGGATTTTGTGCCTTGCCATCGGTGTTACTGAATCTCACTATGGAACTAGTCCAAAAGCACAGCACATATTTGATCTAGATTCCTAGATTTGCTCTAAACTGAAGTGAAGCCAAACTCACAAAACAGATGTACAGCCAGCATTTAACCTTCCCTGTAAAGCAAGAGTATTGGTCTCCAGCCACAAGTTGATACAAAATTTCTCCAGATGTTTTCCTAGAAGTTATGTAATACCTTCAACTGCCCGTGGACGCATTGCTGCACTTCAGAACACAGGTCTTTGACTCTCAGTTTTTGATGTGGTTGTGCATAGATGGGAACTAACCTTGGGAGACTGAGCAGCTGCCTGACACCGTACTGAGTAGCAGCAAGGACACAGCCAAAAACCACAAAACCCCCAAGAAAAACAATGACAAGCATAAAAATACAACAAGCATAAAAAGCATAATGACAAGCATAAAACAACAAGCATAAAAACAATAGATCTTCCATGTTTCTAAACCTATTAAGATTACAAAAAAATGGCCAATGCTTTGCAAGATCTTGTTTAGTTCAGAAAAATTTTGCTTTAGAACTGTATCTAGATTCCACTCCCCAAAACTTGGTTGGAAGCAAATGGGAACACAGCAATGAGAAGTTCTGGAAGACAGGCATTGAAACAGGCAAAGGTTTGATCTTGTCAGAGCTCTTCTGATTGGAATAATTTCAAACAGACTCGTTCCACCTGCATTTCAGGTGGGACAAAATTAAGGGTAAAAAAAAAAAAAATATTCAATTCACTTGGATTTTCCTCTTCAGAAATCTTGCTTCTTAGGTTAGACAAATGAAGCACCAGTACTCAGCCTTTTTTTTTTTTTTTCCAGCAGTACAAAGGAACACTGCTTTAGTAAGCCTGTTCCATCTACAGGAGACAGAATAATACTGGTTCTAAAAAGAAATAGGAACACAGCCAATTCCAACACTTCGTTTTATAGTGTTACTGCACACAGCCATGAGAAGGCACACGATTTCTGGATCTCTGTAAATAAAAGCAGTGATCATTTCCAGTGAATATAAAGATGTAAGACACATTTATGGCATAATACACATCCACTGTACCTTCCCAACTGCACCCACATAGCACATCCAAGAAAAGTCCACTTTCAGAGATTTCCAAGTGATTGAAATCTGCATTGCACTACATTAACAAAGGCTTGCATTACAGTAATAGTACTACTTACGCATATAATTAATTCTCAGTACACGTAAAAAGAGTCAGAAGCGTAAAAACAAGACCATATAATTTAATGAACATCGAATAATATATCTTGGTCTCCAAATAAACTATGCTGCAGTAAGAAAAAATCCAGGAAAAATTCAAAGCCAAAAAGGCTTAGAGCCATGCTCCTATCTGTCCGATAATCCATCAGCAATCAGGTATTTATGTGCATCAGTACTTATTACAGTGCTCCCTTAAAAGGAGCTGACAAAACAGTACACCCTTCTGAATGGGCTGAATGGTTATCGAGTGACCGCAAACACACACACCCAGAGCTGCTCAGTGAATATAATTTAGGCTTATTTGCTCACTTTTGCTCATTTAGTCTGTGAGCAGACAACATTCCCACCTGCCACATATTTGACTTTACTGGAGAAACTTTGGAGAATTTTCAGGGGAAAGCAACTGCTTTGAAAAGTGTAGACACTGGAATTATCATAATTACATCTGGAAGGAAGGGATAAAACATTTGTGCTGTTAAACAGGTAGCAATGCAATTGCCTCAGCATTTGACTTGACAGCTCATTTTTAAGGTCAGCACTTCTGCTGCTGTTATTTGAAATTAGTTGTCATTGCCAGATATCTTAATTTACTTCTAATTATGTAATTGAACTCCAGTGCCATTCCAGGAGTAAGCTAAAAGCTCCCGTGATACTTGTTTAGTAATAAGAAATATCAACAGACAACAATACAACAATTTGCATCTTTCTCCTAGTCTAAATAAAACAACATTTATTCAGTCCAGTTTTCATATTTTTTTCCAAATCCTGCAGGAGGATTTCTAGGATTATGTGACAGAACGGGTTATACAGTGACAAGGTAAAAATTTAATCTGCTTTCCTTGCTTTTACTATTATCCAGCAAAACAGATTGCCTCTGCTGTTATTCAGTCTTTTGTCAGCCTTAACTAAACCACATGTTAAAGACAGCTGAGTAAAGTACCATAGGAATTTATACTAGTATTTTTACCAATGCTAATGCTTTGCTAGACAAACTTGGTACAGCTAGCGATCAAAGCAAGAATACACTCAGTGACTTGTGGGGGTCTATTTGTTCAAAAACAAACAAACAAAAAAAAAAAACAAAAAACTCATTTGCTTAATCAAGAAGTTCTTTTCGTTTGAAATGGACAGTGAAATTCATATACATCCCCTTATAAATAACTCAGTCACTGTGGTTTGCTTATTTGTTGAAATACACATGCTTTCCTCACCCAAGAAAAACCTCTAAGAAAAAAAAAAGTTCATCGCACTGGAAAGATGAAGAGACCAAACCCTCCAGTTCAATACTTGAGAACAGAAACATTTCTCCATAGGTTATTTTAATTCTGGTTACTTGACTGAAGTGTCCAGAACAAACACACAAGTTTCCTTTGTTTGCGACACATTCAGAATTTATTCCCATCATGTTGTTAATTTGTAAATGTTGCAATTTTTTTTTTTTTTTAAGGCAGCCACATGAAATCATGCACCTAATTATCAGCTGCACTTCTATTACCCCAAGAGATTTTTTTTCCCTTGTTGGCATTAAATTTATTTTCAAGAAAGACAAAGAATTAAGAAAAACTAATCAAGAAAATTAAATAAAGTAACACACAAGGCAGAAGTCTCAGCTTCAGATTCTCTCTGGCTACAGTAATGCACTGAAAGCAAACAAGTCCTCAATAAAGCATAAAGCCCAATTCCCTCCTGGCAGCCTGTATGATTCCTAGTAACGATGAAGACAATATTGAGAAATCGGTGCACTGAGAGACACTGCTTTCCTTCCCGCTGCCTACCTGCTGCTCAGTGCCTTCACTGAAGCAGATTTAAACAGAAGTAAACAGGAGCTGGAAAACTTGTAAGTTCTCTTACCATCTGACAAGTCAATTAGCCCGAGGTAGTGCAAAAGTTTCAGAGAGGAGCACACCACCACCACAATCCCTAATGTCTGCAGTCCCTCCGACTCGCCTTCGGTCCACATCCTTCAAGGCACCACGCAGATACCTACTGGTGTGCCTGCAAACAACTGGCAGACATCTAAAGCTGACAAATCCTGTTTGAAGCTTTTCTTCCCGCTGCTCAGCTAAGTGTAGGCACAGATCCCTCTCTCCCCCTCCTTTATCTTTGCACTCCCTCTCATTCTCAGGCTCTCCCCCCTAGTTCTAATAAGCTCTCCTCTTCCCCTCTCTCTCCTGCTTGCCTTTTCCTCCCCCTCTCCTCTTTTTCTTTTAAACAGCCAAGCAATTTCAACATTTAACAGTAGTCTATGGTTTTATTTTCTTTCACTTCAGGGTAATTCTCTCCAGAGAAAACTCTGCCTCTGAGCAACTTAGCACAGAACTCCTAACCTCACTAACATCCCTCATGATGTTTATTATTTTCAGTATCTGGGATACCAGTCAATTTTTGTATTTGGGATTTTCTCAGTAATCCTACCAATTCAGACACTTTTTAATCAATGCCTTTTCTGTACTGCATAGGAAAATACAGCACACTGTGGGGAAGGAAAGATCTTTCCCTACGTTACTTCAATACGCTGAGAGGGCAATGTGCTTAGTGCCACTCTGACATACTGGGATGTAGATAAGCACTTGCCACGTACATGCAGGTACCCATACAGTAGCTCTGTTTGCAAGAGGATCTCCAGTCTGCCACTCGGCAGCTCACCCACAGGAACACAGAGCACACTTCATCGGCGCGTAACGTGCACACAGGCACTGGGTGGACCACTACTGGCCTGGAACAGGCAGCCAAGGAAGACAAACTGATGTGCTTTACACTGGTTCGTCTTCACAATAATTCACTGAGCTGCTTGCATGGGGTAACACTACAGGTCGTTTTCAAGTTAAGCCAATTTTGTGTTTCTCTATCCCCTCCACAGATGAGTGCACATTTGGGAGGATGGGTATTTTATCAGGATGGCAGATGCAAGACTGCAATGCCAGTAAAAGCCAGATTTTCCAAGCAAGCCCTTCCTGGAAAAGGCTGGTACATCCCATGTAGGATGTTCAGAAGAACGGAGATGCCAATGCCTTTTATTTCACAGGACCACGGCTGCCGCTGTCCCCATGCTGCCATCCCTCTGGGCAAGCCACAGCCCCCCTCCCCACAGTCCCAGACAAGCCAGTTGGCTGGCTTCCCCAACCCTGCTGCTGCAGCCTGTACAGAGCTGCCTCTGCCTGTTCCTACTGAAGAGGAAGCACACATCACGCTAACCCAGTAACGTACTTGAATTGCTGAGAGATGGTCAGATCAACTCCAGGCTGGAGGTGCAGAGTACGGGTACCTACTTGACTCATTAAGACCTCTGAATTTGAGGTTTGCTCCCAAATGCAGACCACACTTGCAAATGCATTATTCAGCAGGGTTCTGTCCCCAGTCTCTACCTATCCAGAGCTCAGTGGCATACTAACAAAGCTATAACTATTGATGAATATTTTAGGCCAAACGATTTTTTTTTTTTGGTACTCTGTAGCATCTGCCACATTAGACTGTCACTGCCCTGACTCTTAATGCCCAGCTGGGAGGGAATGCTGAAGGATTTCTGCCCCTTCCCCCCAGCCCATTCATGGCCTTTGCGTCTCTGGGGGATCACCCAGCAGCCAGCAGCTCCTCCCAGGGGCTGTTTGTTCTCCCTCATTCCCTACAGCTTCCCACTCTCTAGTCATTTGGCCCAGTCTCATCTGCTTGTTACCACCCCAGGAACTGGGATTTACTTGTGCAGAGACAGGTTAGCATCACATTGTGCTAACTTCTTACAGAAATTGCTTCTGGTTGACTGACAGAGCATGAGGTTCCTCCATCCCTCCAGCTAGCAGCTGTTAAATCACAAGCGACTGACCAAGGACTTGCCACAGATGCTTACTAGAGGCAAATACTGTGGACCCATGTTACCCTCCACTGTAAAAAATAAAAGAGAGCATCTTTTATCAAAAGGTTCCCTCCCATCTTCGCCCATTAGTTGCAACAACACTCACTCTCTACCACAGTATTGAGCTAATGAGATTAATTAATTCTGATTTAAATCAAATGAAGGATCCTCCATGTAGTGCTCCAACAGAGATCTGCACAGAAAGAGTACCACCAACACTTGACAAGAGACAGAAATGTTAACTAATTGCTTATCAGGTGTTTTATTTCAATTGTACCTGGAACAAGGATGAAAAACACAACTGAATCAATGGCAAATAGCTGAATTCAAAATTTGAGTTCCTTAGAATAAATATTTTACAGCCTAGAGCAATCCCAGATTTGAACAGCTTCTGGATCAATGTTTCCCAAACATTGGAGAAGCTGCAGTAAAATACATACTATTGTTCTCAGAGAGGGTAATCAAGAGCTTAAACATTTTGAAGTAGAACCACACACAAGAACAGCACAAACTCAAGCATCTTGTTTCTTGCTGTAGCCACTGAAAACAAGCTGTAGAGTAGCACCTGAAAGAGCACTGCCCTGCTATACATGGACAAGCTTAAGCTTCTCAGTGAAGCAGCTTTATTTTTGCTAAACAATAGAAGAGGAAGAATGTAAACAGGTATGTTTAAAATACAGATGTCTTAATAATACACCTTCTTGCTAATGCCTACCATATGCATCTCTGACATGTAGCAAAAGGGGCTGGATGGCTCAATGAACTGTGAACGGGGTTTATGCTGGGTGTGCACAATGTGTGCCCTTTGGGAACACAGGTAAGAATTTTATGATGACCAGTCAAAAAAATGAAAAAGAATGTTGTCATAATAAGAATTCCAATGATGATCATATCAGTGACCTATGTAACCTAGTCGTCATTTAAAATCGGTTGGGGAAAGATACAGCCTATGAAGATGCGCTAATCAAAGCAAAACAGAGAACAACCTTCCCACAGCACCAGCTTCTCACAGTGGCTAAACTATCTGGACCACATTTATACTTCCAAAAGAGGAGGATTCATCTCCTCACTTCATTTCAAAGCAAATGCAGCACAACAGGTTCTCATTACCCACACCTGTATTTTTTTTTTTTTTTTAAATGAGCCTGGTATAAACCCCCAAATATTATGTGTCATTTTGGTTAAGTATTCCTTTGTTCTTGTGTTATAAAGAATAAACAGGAACACATGATTGATTCTTTCTGTGCAGTACATTATTCCAAGCATCTTTAGAACACCTTTCTTTATGGATCTTCTTCCTATACTTGACAGCCCCGAACAGCTGTCCCACATGGCAACTTGTCCATAAATCTATTTCCGCTGCAGAGCTGAAGCTCTTCCACTTCTGCTGTATTTTAGAAACGGTATAATGAGATCATTCACACTACCGCAGGTAGCTGTAACATCAGAAATATGAATTTACTATTAATATGCACTTTCCCAATATAATTTTGTGTGTGCATAAAGTCAGGGGGGTATTTTAAACCAAACAAACCAAAAATGAAAACCAGGTGTTTCTCATAAGTGATTTTTAACTCACACAGACCAAAGCAATAATATTAATGCTTAAGTTGCAGGATTTTATCAGCCTGTGGACTATAACTTGAAGAAAATTATGCCACAAGTCAGTCAGCAAATCTGGTATTCCAGTAATTGATGGTTTAGGGCCACCACCTAAATTACAGTCACCAGTTAAACTAACAGCCATTTGGAGACAACAAGCTCAGGTCCCTACCAATTTACAACACTACAACTCCACTCTAACCCCTCTGCTTGCAAATTAATTTGGCTTCATACCACGTTTGTGTTTTCCACCAGTTTTTTCCACCAGCCTAGATTGCTTTTCGAAGTCCTGACTAATTACCCATTATTTTTGTCACTAGAGATGCATTCTGCATAATAACAGGTGAACCACACATGCCTCATTAGTCTGGTTTGGATAATACAGGAACTGGGATGCTTTTCTGTTAGTATTGCACAGGGAGCTGGGAGTAAGGAGCTCAGCTCCTCAGCCTGCCATTTTCTCACTGCATGAGCTCAGAAGTAACCTGCAGATGAACCCTTGCCCCAACATATTTTTCTGCTGTAACAGAAAAAAAAACTATAACTCAATCAGAACGTTTCCCCTTGCTTCACTTCACTATCTTCACTCTGTGAATGTTTTCCTACTTGCTGGTGACAGATCTGAGGACTCATGGAGAATTTATACAAATGCAGTAGGAGAACCCCACACTTCTCCCAGGAGCGCTGTCTTGACCCCACGATTCCTAGCCCATTGTCCCAATTCACCTCAACAGCTTTGAAAAGTGCAGGAATACATCCCAGAGAAAGATTCCAAGTACATCATTGCTGACCTTCTCCTAGGCCACAGCTAGAAGCAGACAAGCATACCCTACCTTGAAGTTACAGCAAACTGCTGGCTGGAGGACTTGGCTTTGCTCTGGACCCTACGACGACCACAGCCAGTGAGTGGCAACAACGCACAGACAGGTTGGAGTTAAAACCCCCTGCCGAGCTACAAGTCCCGGAGAGATCAGCAACTAATAAAGAAATTTAGCAACCATGAAGGGGCTAACTTGAACCACAGTTCACATGCACACTGTCTGAGATCAGGCAATGTATTATTAGCACAACATGTAATTATTGTGAGGGGAACAAAAATTCACGGTAATTGCTGTTGTCAATTCCACTGGCAGGAAACCAGACAGGCTATATTGGATTTTTTTCCTTTTAGTAACTACTTTCCACCTACTTCTCTAGACATTTAACATGTAATCCAGCACAGCCACAAGAACCCAAACCAGCTGCCTCTCAAGTCTGCAGAACAGCACTGGCTGCTCTCAGGAGTGACCTAAGCAGTTTTCCAGCACCAACTTGTTCTTTTCAGTACTGTTGGCTTCAGCTGGATGAACCACTAGCAGCTGCCTACTAATACCTGCTACACTACAAGGGGAGCTTACAAGGGGAGCTGGGGACAGGCTTCAGGACTTTTCTTTGTCCTACTTTTCAAACAAGCAAGAAGTTACAAGCAGAAACAGCACAAGAGGCTATTTCAGGCCTAAAATAAGGAACACTGAAGTCATGTAACGTGAGCAACAGATCCAGCAAGGACTGGGATTAGCCTATACGCACCCTGAAACCATGCGTAGAAATGTAAAACTTGACATTTCGACTGAACCAGGGGGCCATTTCTCACACAGGGGAAACACCACAGCAGCAGCCCAGCTCCGCAAAGCTGTTTTCCTGGAGCCCATATTTTGAAGTGAGAACTCTTCTCATTGGCAAATACACATCACTGATGGAAGCAAAGCACAGGCAAGAGAGACTTGAAAACCATGCCAACTACAAGGCATGTCTGTCTTCTAGAGGTAGGTTTTCCCTTACTGCATCTCTGCCACAAGCAAGAGAAGGTGCGACACCTCGTTTGCAGCACTGGCAATTGCTGTTCAGGGTCTTGAAGCAGTTATGAGGCATAAAGGCAAAAGCCTCTG
The DNA here is from genome assembly GCA_013399715.1 of Alectura lathami. Lineage (NCBI taxonomy): Eukaryota > Metazoa > Chordata > Aves > Galliformes > Megapodiidae > Alectura > Alectura lathami. The sequence goes on from VXAV01010432.1 coordinate 54,347, forward strand.
CTATCAAGCCTGGCTGCCATTATTTTCCCCACAAGTGGATTTTCCCCCATATTATTTACTTCCCATGGGCTTGTCACAGTTTCATTCTCAGTTTTATTAAAAGTGATGATAAACAAAGCAAAACCTTTGCTCTCAGGCTTTTTTTTCTAATGGACTGCGTTCCTTCCAGATTAATGTATGGGAATGACAAAGGGCAGGTAGCCTTCACCCCCTCATCCCCACAAGGCTTAGAAGATCAGAAGTTTGTACCACAAGAAAACTGATGTAGGATGAATCAGACTAAAAACAAGACTTGCTTAGCATCAATTATACCCAATTATTTGTTGTAACTGCATCTCTTATTTACAGCTTCAGCAACAGCAAGTGTTTTACTTTTCCAGTATATATCAGCTTGCTGATGACTGTGAAGATGCTCCTTCTGACCAGGTATTTGCTTATTTCAATCTTAATGGCCTTCCTCCAAACCGTCCAATGTCTGCCCACAGGAAAAAAGACACACAGGCTACTCTTCGCAGAGCAGCACGTAAAGCATTTGAGGGTGTTCTTTAGAGAAATCCCCAGAGCATAGACCTAGTTGTTTTGCTGCAGACTGTGCATTGCTGCCATCCAAAATCTTGTTATTCCAAGAAAGGCAGGGCTAAAACCTAACTGCACAGGCTCTTCTCCCCTACCTCACTAAAGCACTTTCAGCTAAGATGCAGAGTTTCATTTCCTGGTGCACTTTTTTTTGTTGTTGTTGTTGGCAAAGTTCAGGCTGTAGAACATGTAGAAGGGAGCACTTTCAGGAGAAAACATCTAGGCCATCTTCCAGTGTGGTCTAATCAGCAAGGCAGGCAGGCTCTGGTTTGTAGCTCTGAAGGTTGTGTGTCTGGACTGCAGAATAGAATTAGAAATACCGGGAGCCGGGAAAATAAACTTTGGGAATGTTCCACACATTGTTTCGCTACTCAGACTTCAGGTGTGATTCAGCCCACAAGGGCACAGTGACAGGAGGGGTGGAGTTTGCACCTTTAAGGTTTTGCAGTAGTCATGAAGGAAAGGGAATCCAAATAATCATGCAAAAAGAATTTAAGCTCGCAATTTTGAGAGGTTTGTCAGAACAGTCACAAATTTGGAGAAGAAGAAAGTCAGGAAGCAGTTTGTGTCCCTCTGAAAAGCCAAACTACACCAAGACCCCAGGACACAAATCTCCTGGAGACATCAGTGCCAAGCCAGCACCTGCTAGCCACTCATCGCTGCGGTTGGCTGGGGAACATACTAAGGAGTCCGATTTCATTTCTCATTAGTCTATGGTGGTAACGCATTTTTAGTTGTTAACTGAACAATCAGTCTGCCTGGTACATTTTTTCCCTAATCCTCTAGTGGAATATTAAACTGCCTTCATGTTTTCACATGAGAATTCTGTAAATACTGCCCAGTAAGGATCATCTCATGCATTCTGCTTAGTTATACACTTATTAGGAACTTAAGCACTGAACAACATTCTGCACTTGTAGGATGCTGCTCCTTTGTCTGTTACATTAAACAACGTTCTCTCATCACTATTCATGATGTTCTGGATTTATTTTTATATAGACTCATGTAAAGTGTACTTGCACATGGCTTTCTTAATAATCCTATGTTTTTCCACTTATTAATCTGTTGCAAGAGAAAATAAATTCAAACATTATCATTTGCTCTTTATTAGAATCTCATCTTCATTGTATCATCTACACATTACTTGCATTTAAGTTTTTAGTTTATCATCTGTAATCTCTATTTCCATTTCCCCGCCAGCTTGAAAGAAGGCTTCATTTAATTGGTTATTTGCATAATTTTTCTGAAAAAGGAAGCACCACGAAAAATTACTAATAGGAGATCAGACTAATATATTCATGAAGGAATTACAAAACAGTACAAAGCTAAATGTATTTTAGATGCATCGTCTCAAATCAGATCATCCCCAAAGTGTTTGGAAACCCAGCCCAAGTAGCAAAATTCTCAGCAATTAATGTTTTACAATGAAAGAAATCAAGAACAAAAAGGCCAATTTATAAAGCCAATGTCTCCTTGTATGAAAGTTTTCTAAAGAAATAATATCAAGTTCGTAAGCTACAACATAGGCAACAAAAAAAATAGAAATGCACTATGCAGTCTCTAAATAGATGGGAAGGAGGAGAACTTTTGGAGGACCCTGAAAAGGGAAATGGCTTTGCTCCTGCGAGCACAGCTCCAGCTGTTAGGATCACGACAGCAGTTTCATGCCACACCAGCGCAGTGGTCAGCTCAAGACTTTGCCAGGTGGCCTCCAACTGAAATGGTCCAACCGCTCCTCTAGTGGCACCACAATGCAAATCCTGCTTCTGGGCACAGAACAGCTGAGCTGAAGATCATGGAAACATAACGGTTTGACTGATACAGAGCTTGAAGAAAAGCAGCAATGCAGGTGCATGACAAACTACAGAGAGGATGCCAAAGCTAAGCAGCAGACCTAGATAAACGTCCTCCTTCAAAATTCTGCCCTTATGTATTTTAAACACTTAATTACCAAGCAAGCTGGACACTGGTGACGGAGCCAGCTTCCTACTTGCTTCCACACTGCTGCCAGACAGCAGCAGACAACAAGAGGAAAGCAATATGCCAGCAGCATATGCTTGTCTGTACTAGGGAACTGCAAAGACAAGGGAAAAACAAAACCAAAAGATACTAATCCCCACAGATTACTACTTCAAGAAAACGAAGGGATCAGGAAGAAATGTTATCTTTTGATGTGTATTCAGCACTTTACAAGATGCATGGAAGACAGCAGTAGGGAAAGTGAAGGTGCCAAGGGTTTTCAGCAGACAGATTTACACTTGGAAATTAAGCTGAAAATCAAGGACAAAAGCAAACTGAAGGAGATTTATGACTATAATGTCACATCTGGGAAAGGGCAGCACATGAACAAGGATGATTTGTACACAGCTCATCCCAGGCCTGTAACTATTCATATTTGAGGTACACTATGGATCACACACTCTCCAGCAGTTAGAATATTCCTGCAGCAACCCCTGCTCCCCCCAAGTAACTACATGCACTACAGCTGCATTTCTAGCAGAAGATTAGGTCAGAAACACAGCTGATGGGATTCAGTCCTTCAAATTCCTCCAGAGACACAGCTCATGCACTAGTTTTTTTCAGAAAAAAGTGTAAGACACTGAAGAGCTAGCTCTTAATAAAACAAACATCCATCTGCACTGAGGAAGGTCTTACTACAGAGGCACCAATCCTCTGAAGCAAGAGAGCTGCTCATCTCTCAGGCTACTGCCAGCATCAGACAGCCCCGCAGCAGGCCCCAGCACACAGAGCAAAGAGCCCTCCAGTGCTCTGCACCTCCGGACCAGAGGGCCTCCCCCAACACCTGCAGGGGAGCAGCAATTGCACAGACCCCACCACGGAGGCACTGTGCCTCAGGCAGCTTACCCCGCTGCCTGCCTACCTACATACAAAGCTAGTGCAATGTAATTTACAGTTTCCATACGCCATTTCTTAATTTAAAAGAAATGCATAGCATGCAAGGTGCTAAAGACAAAAGGCCTATGTCTGCTTGGAACTGTGCTGATCTAATTCAAGCACCAACCCAAGACAACCTTTGTTGACTCTGCCAACCAATGTCCACCTTTGTTCATTTAAAGCATAGGAAGATCATTATAGATTTAAGGAAGAGTTTATGAAAGATGCCCATACCAGTTAAGCAGGTATACTCATGGTGGTCCAATTCACTGGAGATTTTCAGAAGCCTCTGTGCCTACTTAAATATTCCTGTCAGTTTGCTGATTGGAACATATCCTACTTAAAGGAAATGAATATGATAGAGGACACAACTTCCCCCACCATTCCCCCAATTTAATTAAACTGCAGCTTATTAATTGCAAGGCACACTTATGAAAAAAATTACCATGTTTAATTACTATTATTAAACTAAGTATCAGTTTGGATGAATCAATGGATGCTTCACTGCTGCTCAAATATATCAGAGTTCAGGCCTGAAAAGTAATACATTTAGAGGAAACGAAAGGGTGTTCCAGCTGTCAGTTCTTCATCAGTTCAGAATTCTTCTGAGGAAAGAAGAAACCCAAAAATATAGCAGTGATGCCAAATTATGCCTGGAGGTATTGGAGATGATTGTTTAGTAACTTAAAAACACAAACCACTTCTGAACATTAGAAATCCTTTGGGTAGAGCTTACTCCATACTTAGCATTTTACATTCACAGTGAATAGCTAATTGTAGTTAACTCATTTGTTAATCATTGTCAAACCATGTTCTACAGGGTAAGATCTATCCTTCAGTTACAGCTTAAAAAAATTTAGTATTGATATGAACTCTAGGGATGTATCCTGCATTTCTGCCATTTCCAGAGATGGCACAACACCTAAGCACTTGACAAGGAAGTACTGAGCACCATCCCATTTGCAGCTGGCTTTGAAAACTGAATAACACTTCATTTGAAAAAAAAAAAAAAAAAAAAAAAAAAAACTTANCCCAATCTCTCTGCACTACACCCTTACCCCATACCCAAGAGGGCATGTCCTAAGCTGAACTCTAAGAGCAGTGCCTGAGAAACTGGCAGTAAATTGCAGGAAAAAAAAAAAAACAGAAAACCCAAAGCATGCAGACAAAACATCTGGGAAACAAAGTGAGGCAGAAGTGCAACCTCTGGCAGATCAGCCAACCACTCTGCCAGGCTGAGCTGCTTGTGAGAGACTCAGAGCTCTTGGGTGATGGGAATTCAGCCATTGAAGGTTTAGTTTCTGTTAGGGAACCATGATAATCCATGCTGAGAACACATCATTCTTCTACTCTTTCTACCCTCCATTCCAGCTTTTTTTGTAATGTTCAGTTATGAGTAAAGGTAGGCCCCAGATGGGGTACAGCCTCAGACCAAACTAGAGCAGAGGCTCAGCTTGACATTACCATCTTTCTGCTTTGTTTTGCTATTTTAGCTGTCCTCACAAGAATGACTGTTGAACCAATCAAGGCACCTCAGCTGCTCCTCACATGCCTTGCCCTCCAGTCCCTTCACCACCTTTGCAGCCCTCCTTTGGACACTCCCTAACAGCTTAATGCCCTCCTTACACTGTGGCACCCAAGCCTGCACCCAAGTGAGGCTGCAACAGCCAGAGCAGAGCAGGGCAATCCCTCCCTCACCCAGCTGGCAGTGCTGGGCCTTGGGCACCCTAGAGCACAGCTGGCCCTTTGGGCTGCCAGGGCCCTCTGCTGACTCTAGATTCAACTTGCTCACCTGACTGCACACAAGCATATAGGAAAATTGTTGTGTACTGTGCTAAATTGATCTTAACATAAAGGAGTTTTCTAGTGTCCAACTTGTTGCACAGACTGCAAAGATGCAATTTTTTTTCTGCTAGTGTGCAGAGAAATTCACCTCCCTGTGCATTTCTCCTGAATACCAAGTAGGCAGTCTGTAACTGTTAGGATATAAGCTAACACAGACATCTAAGCACTAGCAAGCATTAATATTTAGTTTTATTTGGATGTGGGTGTAAACTGGCATTCCAGTGGAAGAACTACGCATCTTCTTGAACAACTGAAGAGTGCCTAGAGAGTCAGCTAAGAGAGAAAGAGCATCTTCACAGTACATTGGCCCAAATCTACTAAGAAAATTCACTGTTAACTCTAGAAAGAGAAGGTGAAGTTGGCATATTTTTTAAAAACATTCAGTTCAGTTTATGCAGTAATTCTGCTTGGAGGAGGTATTAGTGCAGATGTGGAAATGCACAGTCTTAAACTAAGTGTCAGCTGGTTACTACTAGTTTATGGTAGCATTAGCTGCACAGACATGCAATTGGCTTTAATAGCACATCATCATTTTAGGCTTCATTTCTGGTTTCTTTGCTACAATTCCAAAGCATAGTCAATTAAATGTGCCAGAAAAACAGAGCTGACAAATCTTAAGGGCTTCACTGGAAAGGAAAGCCATGCTACACTGAGGTGAAAGACTGCAGCCTGCATTGTAATGAACTGTCAAAGCTGAGTTTGGTCCCTCACAGGAGTTATTTCTTTAATGTCTTTCCTTCAGTGGGGAGAAAGGAAAGGATGCAGACTCCCACATGCACAACCCCAAGACAAAAGAGTGGGATAAACTCTTTATGCTTTGTATCAAAAGAAAATAATAATAATAATAATTGAGGGCAGAGGCCCTGCTGCAATCTGTTGGGAGCTGGCTGCAGAACACCAGAACCAGCAACATGACCTGGATGGGAGGTACTCTTTTGTACACCCGCACCCTGCCTGAGTACCCTAACAACACCTGTACTAGCAGTCTGGCTTTAGATGAGAGCCATATTTCTGTCTCCTTTATTCTTCTCTTGGGTAAATGTGTCAGCACCACTTTGATACCGGAATGGATGTTTTCTCATTGATGTTCAAAGCTCGCCTGTCTGAAATGCTGTTCTGAGCCTCTGCCCTTCTGGTACTCTCCAGTTACTGCTGGGCTGTCTATTGCTCCATCCCATTAGCCACTAATGGGCAGTCAGTGTCTGCTCTTGCTTGCTCCTAACAGCCAGTGAGTCACAGAGAGACAGAAAAGATGGATGCTAGCCTGGGATTTGGGAAGCCTTGTTGTTCAGCTGGGGAGAAGCAAAACCAAGTCACAGAGACAATGACCCAGAGAGGAGGTGCACATTTGCCCCGAGCTCTGTGCTTCACATTCCTTTTGCAAGTAGGCTTATGGCACAGCCTCAGAGACTCATACAAAATAAAGATGTGAAATGCTGTGAAACTCTGAGAAGTAACACTATGAGGACAAGTGAGGTAACACCTGGGCAGACAAAACATCTAAGTGAAAAGCACAATACAACAAACAGAAGCCACTAAATACCCATGGTTACCAACACACGTAGACTTCAGTTCAATAAAGTAAATGTCACAAAAACTTAACCCCTTTCCACAAATTTCAGTTTGGCCAATCACTGCTGATTTCCTCACAAGCAGCCAAGGGCACTTGTCTTTCAGGAAGACATTTGGAAGAAGATGAGCTCCCTTACCCAGGTCTCTTCCACATGATTTGAAGAGGGTTTCTTGAAAAATAGTTTTCCCATACATGCCCACATATGGCACTGTTTTACCACCAGGCTGGGAATGTTTCTAGATCAATCCATTTCAGAGACTGCCCAGACCAGAGTTCCCTTTCCACAAAGTGCTCCGCAAGACACCAGCTTCTGAGGCATGTTGGCTGTGACTTTAGAGGAGGCATAGACAAACATTTCAATTTTAATGAAGAAATTCGTTACCAAAAGATGCCACTGTTGGAAGGTAGTTCCAGTAATGGGGAGTTAGCAAGTCCCTGTAATTAGCCAATTAATTACCTTGAATTTAATTCATTAAGAAATTGCATGCCCTCATTTCATTTGTTTCTCCCACCCTCTGTTTTCCAGCTAATGCTAATTGCAGAACAGGGAGGAAAGGCGAGACCCAGCAAGAGACATTGGGCTCAACTGCTCACTGCAAAGCTGCCCCACACTGCACAGCCATCCCTGCTCCATGGAAAGCTGGAGAAGCTCAGCAGCTGGCAGGTCTGCCCACAGCCACCTGCCATTACACAAGATGTAGAGGAATTTAAGTAGTCTGAACATATTAAGCTACCAATGAACTTAGCCAGATCAAGGTAATGCCTGGTAGCACAAGCTTCCGCACAGGGAAACCTGCTCAGGTATCCACAAAATCTAGGCTGCAATATCAGGACCCTATGTATAATTAAAACTTACGAAAAAAAAAAAGCAGAGAAGAGGCAGGTACAGAAAGCTCTAAGACATACCTTAGCCTGGGTATTGTCAGACCCAAGCTCTACTATTAAAGCCTAAGGTTTTCAAAAAGTGTAAGGAGAACAGCAAATCGTCTCTGCCTTAAGGTCACTGGTGGAGAGAGCTCCCTTTCACAGCAAATGGTTTGAGTTATCAGCTAAAACTGTCTCCTTTATTTCTTAGCATTTAAGAGAAGGAAAAATAGAAAATGCTAATTTTGTTTTTGTTTCTGCTAATAAATCAAACCACAAAGTCTGTCAGCTTCTGTTGACAGAAAGCATTCACTGGCTGTACTCTCAACAGGCACTGCAATTTGGTTTGCTTTGAGGATTATTTCTTGAGAAGCAAAGCTGATAAAGGTCCCCATTTCCCAGCTATAATAAAAAGGAAATAAATCCTGAGAACCTCCCCTCACATTAAGTCTGGAGATTTTCTTCCAGTTTTAGGTGATGCATTTCATAGATGTTGTTGCTTAAATGGGCTTTAAATACATATAGCCATAAAAATTTAGCAAACAGCTGTGAAATTAAAATGTCCACACAACCCATGAAATACACTAATAGAAACCAAATAAAAAAAGTAGGTAGATGCTTTAGGTAGAAGTTTATCTTATGTAAATACCAACCACCAGTAACTGCCACAGCTATTGTAGAGCTTTCACCCATAGTTCTGGAATATTTACAAATAAAATTCTAATAGAGAAATTGAGAGAAATTAAAAGAATTCTGCCCAGAGGGGCAGGCAGGAGGAGCAGGTCAGGTTTCCCAAGCGTTGAAGCAGCTCAGTTTGGCACACTGCCTTCTTCCCACTGTCTTACCAGAACCCCTTAACTGAAGTTGTTCAGGCTCAGGCTTACTCATTGCCCTGTCTTGATTGTGTTCATTCAACTGCAATTCTGCTTTGAATGACTTGTTCACTACAGTCCGCTACTCTCTTGTTCCTTAAATCATTCAAAAAAAAAATCACCAATTTGAAAACTGCCTTATCCTTTGGGATAGGTGGGGTACAGGGAGACAAACACAGGAGGAAAGAATGAAATATGAATAATAAATCAAGACTAAGCAGGAAAAAAAACGTCAGAAAACAGCCAGTTTACTAGTGCCACATGTTCCAGCCAAACCGGTGTTGATTAATCTAAGCTTAAATAGAGCCGCTTACCATTGTTAGCGGATGTATGTCTATTTACTGAACCAACCTTGAGAAAAAAAATAGACGTCAAAGACAGATTAAAAAGCTGAATGTGAGAAGATTGCCTACAACTTCCTCAGTACGTAGCTTTAAATAAATCAAAAACAGGAGAGATGCAAAGCATTTATCTATGTATCTACTCTAAATAATCCTGGAGGTAGGAGCGCAGCCTGAGAGGTACTCCTGGTTTAAATCTGCAGTTACCCCACAGATTCTGTTAGCCTTGTGCATGATACCGGGGATAGACAGCCACAAAACAGAGGTTAGCATCTGGCCCTCCCAGCAGGATCTCATTTCAAGGAGCAGCTTCACAATCCCATTTGAAACTCTATAGAACAAAGGCTGCAGTCACAACTCCCAGGCTGGCAGGCCAGAGCTCACTAAGGCTCACAGGACATTTCCTGAGGTCCTTCACTTTTACTCAAGCAAATACCTGTGAAGTCATTCTGACTTTGGAAACAAAAAAAAACAAAGACAATTATGAGGGGAAAAGATGATAACAGACAAAACACAAAACCCCCCCAGAAGCACTAAGGCCAGAGATTGTTTAAAGGGAAAAAACACTAAAGGAGAAAGTGGCATTATACTTGTATCTCATGGCTGATCATTTTGTTTGTTGATCTAATGCAAAGCCCACAAATCCTTCTCTGAACAATAAAAGGTTTTAGCTTTATTTGGAAATTGCAAATTCTTCTTACTTCACTCAAACAAGCAAATTCTATTTTCTCTTCAGAAGACGTGTTTGGAATGAATTCTGACATAGTACATGAGAGCACATAAGTGGATAGGAATAATGATTCCTTCAGCTTTGAGGACAAGCAAGTTTGTGCCAAGAACTGTACAAACACACAACCCAGAGAGCAAGATCGCCTCATTTTAGAGGACAGCTGATACAAGTCACTCCAGCAGAATGAAGAGGTCATCTTAACAAACAAACTTGTGTGCGAACTCTGTGTCTGCGTTTTTTTGATTGTTTTCAATCAAATTCAATCACTGATTGTTTTCTTCTCCTCCCTTGGAAGCAGCAGCAAGAGCAGTTGGGGTGGAACCAGCAGGCACACAGTAACTGCACAGGGTGAGGAACACCCTGAGGGGGCCCTCAGACAGTACCAGGTGCATGCACAAGCACATGCTGACAAGAATTGTACCTGTCATTTCCAACATCCTGAATCAGTTCCCTAAACACCACAAAGTTACTGTTTAAGAGAGCTGTCATCCTTTGTATCAAGCGTACCAGACCAGCCCTGCCAGGGGCGGGGTTTGAGATGACAGTTTTGAATCGGAGATGTTTTGGCAAAATGAACACAGTAGTTAGACAGGGCAAAGTTTGTTTGCTTTTTTTTTTTTTTTTTTNAGTATTGGAGAGAGGGACAGAACATACACATCCGGAGATACCTAAAGCTAATTATGAAGATAACCCAACTGCATATTCTCAATGTTACAACAGGGTCTAAAAACTCACCACTTTGTTTACACCAGTGCAGGCTTTCCTGTCTCTCAAACTGTCAGTACGCATTGGGATGGAATACTTTCCTGCTCTGACATTGATTGCACCCATGTTCAGTACCACATTCCCACTGAGCAAATGGCCTCTGGGACAGAAGGACAATTCTTCTGCTGTCACTCCTCAACCTGCATGTACTTCATTGAGCGTACCCTCAAAGAAGTACATTTAAACAGATTAAGTTGTGATTTTACTCTCTAATGATACTCAGTTTTTTAAAGCTAGATGCAGAGGCCAGGTCCCCTCCACACACCTGGATTTTAAGAGCAGTCTATTCCATATTCCCCCAGTTTTCAGTGCTCAAACTACAGCTTAAGAAACATGCTGCAAAATTAAGTGTGCACCTTTATCCTGTGTATTTTTCAACTCAATAAGTATTACCTGAGCCATAAGAATTAAGTCCTTTACAGTAAAAGCCAGGCCCTTGCCTAACACCAGTTATGCACTCTGTGGATGCACAAAGATATTTTACATTCCTCTTCAGAAATATTTAGTGCTGCTACTGGAATGAAGGTCTCCAAAAGCCAGGCATAAGGCACCTGGACATTACTGAGTAAATCCTGGTGGCACAGTGTATAAGCCAGAAGACTTCCCTGCATCTCAGTTCTCAGAATTATATTGGACCACTGTCCGCAACAACAGCTGTGCCTGCATTTCTCATTACATGTCTTAGCACAAGTCATTTCCCTCATGTTTTTCCCATAATAGCCTAAGAAAATAAATTTGGCTTTACATCAACCCTTATAACCAGGAAAATAATTCTGGACTCCAAGTTATAATCAAGAACATGAAAGTACAGGTTACAAATAGGCAAGAGTGATAATGTCTGTGAAGGGACGAGCTCCAAGGACGTACTCTGAAATAGATAACTTCTCACTGGTCAGGAGAATGCAACAGTTAAATTAACACAATGCTAGGCAGTCTGTAACTGTAAGTAGCATTTCAGCATCTATATAAATACACAATAAATTAATGTTTACTTGGAAAGCAATACTTCTCCTTCTGCACAGAGCATTTTAAAAGTTCTATGTAAAGAGGATGAAACAGCTGTGGCTGGAAAGCCCAGTGTAACATATTTAATAACCTTTGCTCACATGCATTATAAAGCTCATGTCTGCCATCCAGGTAGTTATTGGAGGTTTGCCATCTTTTACTGTCTGCAGGCCAAGACACAAGGAAAAGGAGAGGAGGAAAACATTGGAGGGGAACTTGATGGACCCAGCCAAAGAGCCTTTCTCAGTAATTATGTCTGATTGGAAAATTGCTTGCTTCAAAGAACAGAAACCTGAAGCTTTATTAGTGATATCTCAAGTTCCTAATTAACTGAAAACAGAAGTACCACATGTTTCACATCACGTGTTCGTGTCACACAAGCTCTCATTTTCAAATTATTCTCTGAAGGATTAATTTGTCCATGTCAGTGCTTTAGGAAATGCAGTATGGCCTGTGCGGAAGTCAGGCTGCTTAACTGACCATCCAACTACCCTAAACCTGCCCAATTTCAAGTGCAGATGGATAGTGCCCTGTGTGAAACTCCTCCTGCCTGTGAGGGGAAGTAAAGCCAGGCTCACTATGACTTGCATGCTCTTCTAGACAAGCACCAAGCTGGAGCTGCACAAAGCCAGGGAAGAAGCTTCCATGGTAGAGGACTAACTACTGTGCAGACTGTTACCAGCACATTAACAGCCCTTCCCCTCATCCCTCGGGAAGAGGGTTCAACATCACCCTTAAGGAACAATCCTGTTCTTAGTTTCCCTCTTTGTGCACTGGGAATAAGTGCTGGGAACTCCCAGTGGGGCCCATACTGCTTCCAATCAGTAACCTACCCTAATATGTAAACACATACCTCAGGCAGATTTTCATCCTCTTGCAGGTGAGGACAAGGTCCCCTACAGCACTCCCTGCAGACCGGTGTCACAGGGCACTCTGCTGGTGCTGATGGCACTATTGGCACACCCATACCTAGCCAGCAAAGCACTGTACAGCACTGGCCATGCATAACCCAGGGTCCTCCACTGTCCCTGTGGGGTTCCAGAAGGTGCTACAACTACACAATGCTGCTGACCAGAACCACAAAAGGAACTGCTTGAGAACTCATGTCAGCCACTGCAGACTGGGGAGACAATGCAGGGCAAGCATCCATGTCGGACGCACAGAGCTGACACCACTTCTGAAACAAGATGCTGTGCTTTTGTAGAGCACAGCAGTACTAAAAAAAAAAAAAAAGGCAGTGCCAACGCCATCCAAAGCTGGAACCTCAACAAGGCACCAGTCATGAGGGGATAAGCAATAGCATATGCGATCCCCAAAGGGTAGATTAAGACACTCTCCTATCCTGCTAGAGGAGAGAGGAAAAAAGCCACATCAGGATGGGAAGACTAGAGCCCAGATAGCGCCCAAAAGAAGGTTAACACACTTGCTATGGACAAAAACAAAACTGCTGGTTTCTGCAAACCCATGCAGAAAAGCAAGGAATGCTGAAGACTAACTGAACATGATTGGATTTAGATTAAAAAGTTCTGCATGCATTTGAAATTCTGTACCGCATTAACAATTGTGATTTCAATTACAGCATTGGCTGGGGAAGGAGATGTTGAGGAGCTGCACTTCTTTGAGCAGTCAGAAGCAGCTGCTAGGCGCATAGGCTTGAGACATGATGCTGAGCTGAAACCTCTGGCACCTGCAAGATGCCAAGGCTCCATGTGATCACTGACAGACACAGTTTGTCCACTGGCCTAAGAAGTGTGACAACTCATAACCGCAAGGCTGATCTGCCCGTCCTTTCAGAGACTGCCATCAACCTGCTGCTAGAACACAAAATTCTTTCTGGAGAGGTGCTATAGCACATTTTCACCATCAAGCTAGGCAGATTATTTAGTATACAGTATTTTTACTGTACAGCATACAGTATTTTTTCAGCTTTCAGGTCTCATTCAAGAGCTGAAGGAACCATAAACCACAAACACTTTAGATTCAGTCTGATTTTACTATGTTTACGGCCCCAGCACACATTTTTTTGTGCTGTTGAAAAATGACCTGCTAAGCCTTTTCAAAGAGTCTGTCTGGAATACCTAGCAAATCTGGGCTCAGTATTTCCATGCATAATCTCTGCTGACATTATCAACATGAAACATGTGTTACATCCAGCTGCAGAAGCAGAGAGAACACTCCCCCAGTAGAGAGCTCAAACTCTATTAAATACCTCATTTTGCCATTCCCTCTCCTCCATCTTTTCATGTAATAGAGACTTTGTTTTGGTTTTGCTTACACAGAACCACAATAACTGAGGTTGGAAAGCACGGCTCAGAGCAGGACTAACCACAGCAGGTCACTCAGAGTAGTTTACAGTCAGGTTTTGACTGTTTTCAGGGATCTACTTGATCAAAAAAATGGCCCATGTTGTGCCAGCCACTGTGACCTAAAGCCCACTGGAGTCAGCCACCAACCTTCTGCTGATTCCAGCTGCTGAGTTACCTGGTGCAAACCCACTCATTACTTAGGCTCATAAAAGCTCTTAAGAGATCATGGGGGCTTTCTGAAATCAAGTGTTTTTCACTCTACTTCATAAGAGTTGGATTCACTGGTGTAGGAACTGTGCATTAATCATTCAGAACAAGTAGGAGTCAACTGCATATTTATCCACTCTCCCTGTCCCATTTGAAGGCAAAACGCAACATAAATGTCTCAAACATGCTCTCATAATTCAAGAGGCACAACTTGTTTTCTGTTTTTTACTGAATCTAGATACTTTGGCTTTAAGGTCTTATAAGACCATCAAATAAAAAGACCTTTGCTTACAATCTAATTAACTATACTTGTAGTGGTTCACTAATTGAATCAACAAATAGCAGCAAGTTTACACAACTCAATCAACATATTACAGAAACAATGTTTTCAGAAAATCGGAGTACTGTTTCAGCTAACTCTTGAAGAAACCTCCACCAGCTTTTCATCACCTGGAGGAGAATGTTGCATTAGGAAGGCACCACTTCATTGTCAAAGAAAAGAGAAATCAAAAGTCAAAGGAAACCAGTCATTAGAAGCAAACAAGTTTTTGACAGCAACAACATTTTCTTACCCACCACTCCACGTTTAGGTAGCTAGACGTATAAAAGGCATGAGCTTAAAACAAAAAGCTAGCATTTCGTGGTGAAATCCAAGCAGTTTGGACAGGGAAAGTGAGTTGTGTTGGTAGAAGTGGCTTCGTGTCCTTTTGCCTCTGACAGACTCAGGACTAGCATGAACCTGTGCTAGCCCCTGGTTCCAGCCAATGAGACCATGAACCTAAAGTAAAAGTTCCAAGTTCCTGCTGATGCAAAATACTTAGTCTATTCTCTGTACTTAAAGCAGGGAATAAATGCCACTATCTATATAAGAAAGGAAATATTGTGGGGCAAAACATGTTACTTACTGTTCAAAATAGCTAAAAAAAAAAAAAAACACGATTACATTAACTACTGTAAGCTGCTTCCCTTCTTGTTAGGCTTGGCAAAGATGGCAATAAATCAAATCAGATACTGCTGCAGACGCTTTCATCCCTTGTCCTTGCCATATTTTGGCAACACAATCATGTCCATATTTGAAGGACTCTTCCAGACCTATATTTTCAAATGCATTATTATATTTCTTTCAAATTCCTATTTTACAGGGAGATTTTAGACAAAAAACTTTAGTTTTCTCTTCTTAATCACAGCAGTGTTAACAGACCTCATCAGCAAGTTAACTACAACATGGATAAAGTGCATATGTAGGAACAAGTTCTTTGGGGAGGGGAAGTGAAGGCATACCAACAAGATTTGACAGCCTGTTTGGACAGCTCTTTATTATTCACTTGGTGTCTGTGAGTGCTAAACAATGCATAGCATTAGTTCTTTCCCTAATTACAAACCAAATTAAAGTGGTATTTACTAGAGGGCTGATGCTTTAATTAAAAAGAAAACATTTCATAACTAAGACAGCCATGAAATGCAATTACACAAACCTTCAGAGACTGCTGAAAGCTGCATTCAGCTCTTAGAGCAGAGAGGCTCAAGCTTGGCATCCCTCAGCAACTTCTATTAGTCAACCTGCATTTCCTTGTGGAAAACAGCCTGTTTCACTCATGGAAGACTGCTGCAAAGAAGTCAATATTAAGCTCATATTTGCAGTCTGGATACCTGTTTTTACTTTTTTCCTTAGTATATCACATAAGCAGCTAATAAATACACACCATTCTTAAAAGAGGATTTTTTTTTAAACCCCTAAGTGCTCTGCCTCAGCACGTTCCAGTTAATTATTCCATAACAGTCAAGGCTCAGAAAAGAAACGCATGCACAGTGACATTGAAAGTCAACATGATAATGGTCCCCTGCAAGTTGTAGTGCTAATTGGATTTCTTAATTGGATTGGATTGAAAGGGTTCAGTTCTATTTTTGCTGAGGGGAAAAATGAGACAAAAATGAGCAAGACAGAACCAAGTATCTATTAGATGTTTTACTCTGAGTTTTCCTTCACAACTTCTACACAACTCACAAGCAACGTTGGACAAGTCACCTATGTCCCCAGACAGCTCAAACAGATTCTGACAACACTTACTACAAAATATTGCTCATGGATCAATCTCAACACTGTACAGAACTTTTGCTGAAGCCTTCACCAGTTTACCAAAAAATTCAGCTAAGTCAAGATGCAATGACACCCAGGCATGAAGATACAAATACAATGCAGTCAGGGTATTGCTTTTACATAAGTACTAGCTAGCTACTCTGTTCTCAGAAACTATAGTGGAACTCTGAAGACAGAATTTGAGCACTCTGTCTTCTGACTCGTTAAAGCTGATCCACAGCTAGTTTTTCAGGGACTGACACCTAACAATCAATTTGGGACAGCCCCAAATTGATGGAACAGGAACTTGGGGTTTGTCTCTGCAGATCCCAGACTAAACTTAGAGGCTCCTTCTGCAGTTCTTCATCACTTCCACAAGGGAAGGAAGAGCCTAGGAAGGACGCAGCAGGACATGGGCACCACACACCTTTGTTATCAGTGTATCACCATGAGCAACCTCCCTGGTCAATGAATTCACCACACACTTTAAAAGGTCAGACTGCTACTCTAAGAAGCTTGTATAAGGAGCACAAGGTCTCCAACTGAATCCTTACAGACTCTGAAATCCACAGTGACAGAGGGTCTTAGCTCCATTTCTTCAGACAGAGGCTGCCCTATGCGTTCCCCAAAGCCAAACCACAGCCATCCCACACTGATAACTAGGAGTTAACCTGTGTTTCCTATACTTTGGGAGCATGTCTTCCCTCCCACCCAAAACACACACACACACTGTGGTGTGCAAACAAACAGCCCAACACATTCTTGAACAACAGGATCAGAATATGAAAATCCTGCACCCCAGCATCAGATCACTGAGCTACCTGCTCCCACAGAATGAAAATAAACGTGTTATCAAGCAGACTGATT
Source organism: Alectura lathami (assembly GCA_013399715.1). Lineage (NCBI taxonomy): Eukaryota > Metazoa > Chordata > Aves > Galliformes > Megapodiidae > Alectura > Alectura lathami. The sequence continues at coordinate 71,270 of VXAV01010432.1, forward strand.
GCACATTGAAGATCTGCTGACTCAGAATACACTAGTAATGAGTAGGCTCAGTTGAAGAGAACCATGCTTTGTTTCAAGCAGAATCAAGTTACTGATTTTCCTGAGGTCTATGGTTAATTTGTATGCTGAATTAATTTCTGACAGCACTGAAATAATTTGGTTGTATGGTACTTGTAGCAACAGTTGAACTGAGATTTCAAGATCAGAAATATCCGTCCACTGCTACCAACAGAATACGCTCCAATTTGTTTTCTGAACAAGGCTGCACCAAGCATACGCTGAACTATGCAACTTGCATCTTTCCAGGGAAGAGAGAAAGCATGTGAACTGCTTAGAGAACACAAGTGTAAGCTCTGGGGAGTACAGGTCCCTCATCTCTCCCCAGAGCTGGTGCAACAGCACATCCGTGCTGCATCCCCATCCACAGCCACTGCATCAGCCCTGCTCTGCAAGACTCGCCAAGAGATTGAAGCATCTGTTGTCTCTAAGCAATTTGTTACATGACACAGGGAAGATGCTTTGGCTTCAGTTTGGATGTAACCCTTTCATAAGGGCTGAAGAACTCCTCCACCTCTCCTCCTGTCTGGCCATTGCCACAGAAGTCAGTTTGCCTGAGCAGCCTCAGCTTCTACCTGTTAAATCCAAGAAAAGCAAACCAACATACCAAATGTATTTCCTCCCTGCTTCCCTTCCTTGCCCTGTTCAGAAAGTTATTTGGTATTTCTCAGTTTTGTGCTGAATTGAGACAGAGAAGAGTGAAAAATCTTGCTTTATTCAAATAAAAGGAGAGTCCATGAAACATTTCCCACAGGGTCTCTCACAATGCTGGAGATGCAACTTTTTTTTTTTTTTTTTTTTAAATCCCTACCATCTGATCCACAGGTGTCCCTCCTCCTTCCCCCATTGACTGAGGTACTCGGAGGTTAGAGTCCCTGGAATCCACCTATTAAAAATATTTACAATTTTGTTAAACTAAAAGCAATAGGAAAATTTCTTATTTAACAAAGCATTATAGAAATCACCTAAACTGTGTAGGATCAAAGGAGAGAGTGCAGATGCAGCTAACTGTCTTTAGCCAAAGCAAGCAAGAAGAAGGAACAGGTTAACTGAACTGTCCTTGGTGTTCTCTGAGAGCATGATGTTGCCTGACTACTTTGGGAAAATAATGTTGTAGCCTTTTGTTTATGAAGACTCGGACACCTTAGACACCTTTCTTTTATTCCCTTCATTTGTAAAGACCCCTCTTTTTGTAAGGATATCTTTCTCTCTCTCACACCCCCCAACAAATACATAAATCTCTTTTTAATAACATCTACCTGGTCAGCAGAATTTCAACAGCACCTCTATATTTCACTCCCCAACAGATGCCCTAATCCCTTCCAACTGTCAGCCCTAAGAAATCTCCACCTTGAAAAAAAAAAAAATACCTGCTTATCTAGCACGAGTTCCGTTATTTACAGCACTGTCAGTATGAGTCACTGCTTTGTGGCCCCGAGCTGTGCAGGCAGCATGATGCAGGAACACAGCACACTGATGCATGCAGGACACACCAGGAGAGCCACACACTGTCGCCGAGCACTCGCTTTGGATGAGCATGGGTAAACACAAGCCAACGTATTACTCGTCTCCCAAGTGCTGTGCAATGGAGCTGCACAGGCCCAAGCCTTCCTCCGATTGCAGCCGCAGCAGTGGTTGCAAATTAGCAGCTGTAAGCCAGCTCCTCAGCAGAGGTTCCCCACCTTGAGAGACTGGGGAGCAGCCTGCACCCTTCTACCTCATGCTGACAGTGCTGTTCCTGCACTGAAGGAAGGGAGCAGTAAGTCTGAGTTCAAAGTTTCTCTTTTTCCCAGCTATACCAGATCTACTCAAGGCAAATCTCAGACTTGACTCCTCTTTTTAAGAGCTGAACAGCACTATCTTCAGTTCCTTGTCACGATTGTTACATCACAGACTGACATTTTAACAACAAAAAAGGATTGAAACAGGCTGGAGCGTGACTTTAAGATGCTCCTCACATGTGGCAATAGCACATACTACAGGCACAGCAAGATACAAGAAGTGAATGATCAGCAGTGGGCACTGTGGGATTAGGGTCTGCAGGAGATTTTTCCTCAGACAGGCTCAAACAGTGCTTCCTGAAAGTACCTGTTCTTCCAGCTCTAGCATATCCATACATACACAACTGTAACATGTTTGACAGATCCTCAGTGCAAGGGAGAAGGCTAGTCTTCAGTGCATGGAGATGCAAGGTGGTGCTGGTGTCTGCCCTCAGGGCACCTAGCACCTGCAAGAAGCATCATGAGGAAAGGTCCAGTATAAATTCTTTCCTTCTGCACACAATGCAAAGTGTAAGCCACATTTTTTTTTTTTTAAATCACACAAATGCATATGAACAACAGTGAATTCAGAAGAGTTTACGGCACATTTATGAAGGCTGAATTATTTAAGTTTTTTGTAACTACTGAACAGTACTAGTGTTTGTCAAACGTATTAGACCTGACAATTAACTTTGCGAGTCCCTCATGTCAACTGAATTTTATCACTCCTTAAATACTAAAATTGCTATCAAAGAACAGGAAAAGTGCTTCAAGGCAACTCTTGAGAGAGATGTCTGCTTATACCACACCATAACTTGACAGTCTCCTGACAGAAGTTCCTTTACATTCTCACTAGAACAATTATTTCTCAGGTACTCATGCAAACACCTACAGGCAGTACTGAGCCATCTGCATCTATGCAGAAAAACAGTTTGATGTTACACTCACCTCTGAATATCCTCATGTTCAGGAAATTTAAGTAACCAAGGAAGAAGTTAGCTTGGAGATAACTCTACTGTAACATTTGTAATGCTATTTACAGGACAGCTCTGCTTATCTCGCTCAGTCTGACCATTTAAGAGCCCAAGACTCTGCTTGTGTAATTCTGAAAGGGCATTTGGCCTAGAATACTCAAGGGATATTATACCTGCAGCAAGCGAGCCCCAATTTCTCCCCCCAGTTTTAGGGCCTGTGTTACTGTTCAAATGGCAATTGCCATTGAAACTACTTCAGAGAAGTTGATTCAGCACAGCAGTCTGAAATTCAAAAGATGAAACTTCCCTACAGGAATAAACACTGTGATGCATCTGAAATAGAGTTTGTGGTTTTTTTTTTTGTTTTGTTTTCTTGTTTTTTTTTTTTGAGGTAAATTCTCATCAAAAAGCTTCATCCTCAAATACATTTCACAGTTCATTCACACTGAGAAGCACTTATCTGTTCAACCACCAGACTGCTGGGCTGCACAAAACACAGTTTGCTTCAGCTCTTTCAGCTTGTTGTGCAGGAGAAAAGCAGAACAAGGCTTTCCTTAATCCCGAGGACAGCTGTGCTGCACTGCAGCACTAGCCTCACTGGGGTCCATCATGCAGCAAGGACAACAGAAGTTTGCTTGGGATAGAAACTCAGGTTAAAGGTAGCTCTGCAGTGAATTAAATATAGACAAAAAAATATTTTGTGGTTGGCCATTGATCAGATTTCTATTTAGTTTTTAATCTATTTCCCCCCTTCTCTGAAGTAGTAGTTACAATACATGTAAGTAATTTCACAAAACAATGAGTTCTGGGTGATGAAGAAAATAAGTTTTTAATGCATACCTTGTCAATTGTTCTAAGGAAAGTATTGTTTACTTTTGCAATAGATGTGTGCAACTAAAATTTAAAACTTCATTGCTTTCCTCCCTTGCTTTTATATTCCATTATATCATTTGTGAACAGGATAAACAAACAGATCAGTGTTGTTGCTGCAGAAGTCACTATAAATCAGCAGACTATTCTGCGCAACATTTCTTATCCCTGGTAAAATTAAGCTTTTTGTAAAGGCTCGTGTTAAGGAAAAAAAAAAAGAAATCGTCCATTTCCTTAATTCCAGAGTGAAATCATGTGGTCACATTCAATTTGCATGATCTTCTAAGCATAGTTTAGTACAAACAACTCAGATTCATGTGAAAATTCACAGGAAAAGCCATGAATAATTGGTTAATGATTGTAAAGCACTTTGAAGACGAGAAGTGGCAAATACTCTCATCTATCTGTACATCTTGTTTGAACTTGCCAGGGGCTCTAGTAGCTGAAGCACCTTGCTGAGTGAATAAAAACTGCTCATTTCTCTATTAAAACAAGTCATGTAAAGTGTGACTCCAGAACAAAAAGCATAATGGAATTAGAAAAACAGATATAAAGCGTCAAAATTAAAAGAATGTATATGTGTAGATCCAGAGCTGTTCTACTCAAAAACACTGAAGATGAGATGACTTTTTTTTTTTTTAAAAAGAAGCAGACAGATGCTACAAGAACCTTAACCAACAAAGGAAAACACATTTTTGTTGAGGGGTATTTCACAGACTACCTAAAATACTTGTTTCTTTGCAGTGTTTTAAAGAGAGCTACAACAAAGGTTAGGCTTGTAAATAAGCACCGAAGAAGAGAAATCCCATTTCTTTCCCGCAAAGATTTCCTCCTGGGATGACATGTGTGCCAGTAGACCCAGGGCATCCCTTCTTAGGCACACTACATGGACACCAAGAACACACACCTCTTCTGTTTTCTTCCATACATCTCTCCACTCCATTATTCACCTAGCTTTACACAATGTTGCTGCCAGTCACCTGGATACCTGGCTGGCACACTGAGTAGACAAAGACATTTGTAGGAGAGTTTATGAAGCTTCTTCATCTTTCAAGAATATTTATCTCACCTTCTCCAAGAAGACACATGGAAAACTTCCTAACCAAAATGAATTGCAGTCTCTTTGAAAAAAGGAGATAAAGAACAGAGTCAATACCCATTTCCTGATTTTCAGTCCTCAGCTTTACACTGGCTCACCAAAAACTACTTCTCACCTTTTCCTATGTCAAAGTGATTCTAGCAGACAACATCCATTCCTATGGATTGCGTTTTATCACAATAGAGTGTTTCCCTTATCAGCCTTTACAACTCCTCATTTTCAGTTTTGGAGTCTGAAGCTTCTGCTTCAGCTTCCCCAGGAATTTCTCTTTTCGTTTTAGAAGATATCTACTCGAAAACAAAAATTCAAAACAATGAAACCTCATTCAATGCTCCCTGTAAGAAGCTATTACAAAGCACAGATGCGAGTGCATGAGCTAGGTTTGCCGTCCAAAGGCTGCTTCTCCACAAGGCCCCTGCCTTGCAGTAAACACATGGCCTGAGCTAACAGCTACCCTGACTTGAGCTCAGGCTGCCCTGCATGAACTGCACTCACCACAGACACACCACACCGAGCCAGGCCTACACAGCTCCTCTCATAGAGGCTCCCACATCCACTGCTCTTCCAGCACACCTGGTCTCACTGCCAGGGACCTCTGCACGGGCCAACTGTGCAGACAGGCCACCTGCAGCTCCTGTGGGGAACAAGGGGAGGAATCCCCAAGCGAAATGAGTGCACCCTCCAAGTCCCCTCACAGAGCACAGCTCCTCTGCTGCCCCCAGAAGCCACATTTCTAGGTTGGAAGCATGATCTTCAGCTTACAGCACAATCAATTAGGCAACGTATGATAGATCCACAGGAACTAACTTACTAACATTTCATTCAGTAGAGGCAAGATAGATAAAAATGAGTAGCCAGCAACTTCCCAGATGTTCAGAGCACTCCCTTAAAACTACCAAATGCCCAGAACCTTGTGAAATAATTTTAGACCAAAGGTACAGTCTCACAATAAAGCTTCAAATAGTGTTCTAAGTCATCCAGTTAATTCCAAACTGGTTCTACAGACTACCTTACTTCTACTGCAACCACAGAATATTTTCACCTCACAGGCTTGTGAGCATGCACCTCTTGATTTAGTCACGGTTCTGCTAGTGACACCAAGTGGCAGTCCCCATTCTCTGAGCACAGCAGAACACTGAAGGAAGGTTTGTTGGCAGTACTGAGGCACCACAACAGGTATCTAGCTCTGAATCCACAGTGAGGGGTCACACAGACCAAGCTGGAGAGATCTAACATAGCTGAGCACCTCAAAAATTCATCACAAGCTTGGATTAGATTAGGATATACAAATACAGTAAGATTATGCCAGACTCCTTGCCATTTACAAACTTTTCCTGTAGCTCATTTAATAGCAACTGAAACCAAGGTATCTGGGAAGTCTAAGCAATACTTGTGCAAGCATGAGTGGCAACAGCTGGAGCTTATCTCAGCCCGTAATTCTGAGAGATCCACACAGTGCAGTGCAAACTTCTTAAACATGTGGATGAAAACACTGAGGCTTACTTAAAAACAATAATCTTTTAGACAGTCTTAGTGGAGGAAGGATAAACACAGATGAACATTTAGACACATGCCATTTTAAACAGTTGGGGTAAGTGATGTTTCCTGTATTATTTGTTCTAAGTTTCAAATTAACATTTGTGACATCACTAACTCACAACAGTTGAAATACTACTGAGAGCTTCTTCCTAAACACACTGTTCTTAAATGATTGCTTTCTTTTTCCAGAACATAGAGCCCTAGGAGCTGCTGGTGTCACAGAACAACCTCTGTGCTTTTGGGGAAGAGAAGACTTACAGCAACTTCTGTAAAGCTGCTTAGTGAAAGTCTTCCCACCCACATGGCTCAGCACCAGCCCTGATACTGCCAGCCATTAAAGGAGTCTCTAAATAGCTGACCAAGGCCACAGGATGCACAGTCAGGATGAGCCTATTGTGTGGCAGACAAGTTGTATTACAGCCCGCACACAGGAGCCCCGTGCCACCTGGCCCAGCCACACAGACACCTGCCTGTACTCACAGCCTGGGATCCAACAGCTCCCCTGTGCTATGGGGGCCCTTGTCCCAGCTAGAGCCATGACTTCAAGGTCCTTCCTCTGTGCTCAGAGGGGGAAAGAGAGACAGTGCTTGCAAACAGAATATGCATAAAAAGCAATTATCGCTTTTTAAAAAAACTCCAGCTACATCCATCTCAATACTTACTGTTAATCATTACTAATTCCATGTTGATGCACTGCACTATAATAGCAAAGCCATGCAGTATTCATGAGGGTTTGGAATTCAGGAGGAGCTCCTGGCACACTGCCTGAGGAGGATGCAAATGTGGTTCCCTTTCTGACATGGAGGTTCTGCTTTGCACCCCCAGCAGCAGAACAAACTCTCCTACAGCAACACACCACTTGTACATGTGACCCCCTGAAAGTTCCCTGGGGAACAAGACAAAGCCTGGAAATCCTCTCAGACCTGCACCACACCTCACCTTCCTCAAATGTTACCTGGTGGAGTTTGAACAGGACAAAGTGGCTTCTAGCATGGCACGGTCTGCTGTGGACAGCAGCCACCTCCTGCCACCTTGCCACTGCACGCTGTCATGCCTGAGGTCTCCCATATGTTCTCCCACAAACAACTGGACATGGCATTATCTCAGCTAACGTAACTAAAAACAGTCCTGCTGTCCTCCAACATAGACAAGCTGGGCCTGACCACTACACAGCTCCCCATGCTCCAAGCACTCCTTCCTGGAAGTGAAAGCAATGGAAGGTCTTATGCCCCCAGGAGAAAACGAGTATCACCCAAAGTTAGTTTCTGTGACCTTCTGACCAACATTATCTGCTTTCAAAATAAGCCATCCGGAATATCATCAAGAATACTCTGTAGAGCTCTGTTCTTAGGAAATTAAAGTTCAATCTATGGTCGTTCTGATGCAGCCTGCTCTTGGTTAAGCTATTGCTTCACTGACAGCAGTTAACTCAGGTAAGCAATGTAATTTACCTACTTTCCAATTACAGTGCAGAAACACTGCCCAGAGGACCACAAAGTGCATGAGATTTAGCAGTGACCTGGGAGCTCAATTATTAAACACACAGAGAAGCACATTCTTTCATGCTGAGTCCAATTTACATTAATGCTAATAGCATGTTGAAAAGAAATATACTCCATAAGCTTTCATTACTCACTTTCTCCCTTGCTCTTTGACAAATGAGTTCCTGATGTAGACTCAGGGGTAGGTAATACATCCACTTCTCTCTGACAGTGCTTGAGACAACCAAGCCTTTTCCTTACAAGTGCAGTTACTCCTGCATCTCACGCTGTGTTTTTGATTACACCCTGCTTCCAAGCCATTCAGTTGCAGTCAGCATTGGTGGCAGACTCACCTATACGCTAACAAACACTGCCAGAAAGGACAGCCCTCTTTCTTCTCTCCCACACTCCTGCCCCCTGCTTTGCACTAGCAGTGGTGTTTGTCTGATGCTTTGGAAAGCCAATTCACTCCTTTAAGTGAGCAGGAAAATAATTTCTCTCCTAGCCTAGAAGGAAAGCCAGGTATCCCTAAACTGCTTCTCACTCTCAAGAAGATTCATTTTTTCCTACAGCCAGCTGGTGTCCTGGTGCCATTCCAAGTGTATAATTACATTTTGGCCATTCACATTCCCAAAACACTTCTCTGTAAGACACAGAGAAGTCTCCTGTTTTGTCTCCTAAACCAACTGTAAAAGAGCTGCCACATCACTTCACCAGTGGCCAAATGCTGCTGATGAATAAGGTAGATCTGAACAGGGAAAAATACTGCTGCACACAAAGGAAAAATCACAGGTGTTGTAATGCCTGGCTTAGATGTTATCACACAGTTCACACAAAGGGGACAGAAAGTCCCTCATGACTGTCCAACAACTGCTACTTGTGAAGTTGTAATATCTCAGCAAGGAGCACAGGAAAACTAAGTTTATGGGATGAGAATTTCCAGACTGCCTCATCTAGCAGGAAAAAAGGGAGGAATTTTTCAAGAGTTGCCCAGGGTGCAGGGGCCCTGCCTTCTGTGCTTCCTACCATGCTGTGCAGCCACCACCAGAGCTTGGCACTGGAATCGCCACCAGTGGGCACAAGGCCAGGCAGGACACCTGGTAGTGCCCCAGGCCAGGCAGCCCATCCCTGCACCCACCTGTCTCTGCTCTCTGGAGGAACAGCAGTGGCACTTGCTCAGCTCCTTGGTGTTCCTGCCAGCTCTACCCCTCTCCTTCCTACATCTGTTCTTGGCCTCAGCCTCTTTTCTTTTTTTTCCCTCCTCAACTGCCAACAGGGTTACTGTGGGGAAAACTACAGAAAGAGCACATCTGGACCAAACACCCACCTGCATCTGCTTCAGAGAGCAGTTTGCTCTTATTAGGCTGTAAAGAACATCTTCATTCCTTCAACTGCTAGATTTTGCAGAAAAGTAAGAGGAGGATGTTTTTTAGAACAGTTACTGCATGTAAAAGGCTACATGAACAAACGCGTTCATGTACAACTAGCAGAGCGAAAACCAATCCTGAATGCACCTCACCAATACTGCCCCATGCCCCAGCTTTCCCATCACCATGAACTGCCACTGTTCCCTCCTCTGAGCTCACACTAGCCACACAAATTTCCATTTACTAAACACAGTAGTAGCACCCTGACAAAATTCACCTCTAATTTCTCAAACCTGATTGCTCCCTTCCTATCTGGATTTCCACATATTGGAACAAAAAAATATCAGATAATCAAACACACCAGGAGATCCTGCCCTATCCCAGAATTTATTCCTTCTAAAGCCTCAGTTGATCTCCCTATGGAGCTGAGCCATGCTTTGCCTCCTGTAAGCACCCTGACCACCAGCTCTTCAACCACCTCAGACACAGGGCACATGTCTCCACTGAAACAAAGGAAACACTTCTTTTTTTAAAATTTACAACACATTTACAATGGGGTTGTTTAAAGCCCTCTTTTCAAGACTGTGAAGAATTTAGATGAAGAAGTCAGTACTTAAAACTTGCAGGTGTAAACAACTCCATAGCTTTATACAGTCAATCTTCATTCTGAAATAACATCCACAGTCCACCAGAACTTGGTAACAAACTGAAGTTGAGCAGAAAAACAAGCCTAAACAGAACATGCAGTTGAGCTTCAGAGGGCTCCTGCTCCCTACAAGCCTAGAGCACCTGCACAGCTATGGCAAGCAACCCAGAACTTCCACTAGGTTAGAACAATGAGCAAATCCACTCCCAGCTAAGTAAGAAAGCAAGGATAAAGCAATGTCCAGAAGGGTTTCAGAAGCACCCAGGTGTTGAGCCTCACACATGGAAAGTTCCAGCTTAAAGACATTTGGAGAAACAAATTGACTGCTACATATGTGACCTTAATAGGAAATGAATAAGACAAACATACCTTAAGTAGTCCTGCTTCATCCTAGCATTCCTCCACACTGTTCAAGACTGGCACAGCAGATAGACATCACACTTACTGCTTTGAGCTTTTTCTCTTTCTGCTCTGCATACAGCCTTCCTTTCATTAGCTCAGGTACTCACCCAGCAGCGAGAGCTACTCCTAATACAGGGTCACAATTTGCACATGAGATTTTCTTTTTTTCCTTCAAGTGGAGTTGCATAACAAACAAATCTTAATAATAAGGCTAATATTATTGCAATAAACATGACTTTAACATTCAACAAGAGAAACCACACACACCACCAAGACAGACTTGCACTAAGATATACCAGCAGCTCTTAACCTGGAATATATATCACAGGTTTAATGGAAACAGCTGCAAATAAGCCATGAACAGGTGGGCTGAGTTATGGGAGTTTTGCTCATTGGCAAACAAGTCTTCACCCCAATGAGGCTCTGCTCACAACAGCTGGAGCTGATCAGGGCCTGGGCATGGGGGTGCAGAGCTGGAGCTGCCTGTGAGCAAGCACTGCCTCTCAGTGTGGGGGACCCTAATGGCCCCTTTCTTCATTCAGGTACTATCCTTGCAAGAGTAACTTCACCAGCTGGATTTGGCTCCCACACTGGTGCAGGACTGCATGCAGTTAGTATATGAGAAGGAGAGAGAGGAGCAGGTGGTGCCAGTTGCTTCCTCTTGCCATCAGAGCCTCATCACTCTGTGCAAGGCATCTGAGTGTCTGGGGAGCCTCGGCCAGTGAAGTGAGAGCCCCATGCCAGGCTCCTACTGACACACATGCAGCACCTTTGCATTTCAGCAGTAATGATGTACCAAAGGGCATGTCTGGTGTTGAAGGTTGTATTTTTTTTCTCCCCTAAGCAGCAGTCAAACTTTTTGCTTTTAATGAAGTAACTTGACTTTCAGAGGTAGTGAAAATCCATAAAACTTTTGAAGGGTTCAGGACTTCAGAAATCCAGGCTATTCCTTTTAAGTTGTAGCTATTAACATGGATAAATTTTTTCTTAAAATTTTGTTTGAGGTTCTCTAGCAGCTATTTTAAGGAGACATTTCATCGTCCATCCTGGCACTTGATCAATTCAAATCGATGTTAAACCTATCACTTAAACCAAAAGTACATTCACTCCAGATTGGAAAGTGAGCATCTCATTTATTTAATCACTGAGCATAGTTCTTGTAAAGTGATGTTCTGACTTGTGATATAGCACATGTGCTAGAAATTAACTGCAGACTACTTTTAAATATTCAGTATTCTGTGTGATAGTATCAGTGATCAAAGATGCAGAGAAATTCTACTTATTTATTAATTAATAAGCCAGGCTTTAAACTGCAGATAAGCAGCAACCAGAAATAGGAAACTGTCATTCATGACACATAAATCACAATTTTCTATTTATTTTCCCACCTAGCTAATCACAAACAGCAATGAACCATGGACAAAAAAAAAAACAACTTAATGACTTCTTAGGGGAGAAAAATCAATGCCCAAATGCCCTATTTGGCCAATTGATAGTAGCTGCATAAAGAAAATTATGTAAACTTCAGTCTTGTAACTACTATAACATGGAAGGCATGAAACAAGAAAAGAAAAGGAAAAGGATTCATGATATTTTTTATGGTAAAACCTACAAGGGGAACTGAAAATCTTGTTCTAACATATTGATGTTGATATTCACAGCAGTTTTTGCAAGCTGTATGAATTTTTATCACAGATCTTCCACATACAAATATTTACTTTCTCACTGGACATTCTTCCTTGAATGAATGTTAAAATGTGCACTGAAGCAGAAGGTTCTAAGTTAATTACTGTTGTTGTTTCCACGCAGTTACTGCCTACACTAAAGCTGTCATGCATTAGAGGCAAGAGAGAGAGCAACACCACCGCTAACGGTGGATTTCCTGGCTTTTATCACTGTGTCAAAACATTATCATTCCGTAATCACTGCTTTTCATGCAAAATAGCTCAAATAGCAGTAAAATCCCAGTGCGAAGTACATTTAAATATCAGCTTAGTGATGGCAAGGATTAAGCACTTAATCGCTTCTTGAGTTTCCAGCAAGCAGGTGTGCCTAGGAACTTCCAAGCTCAGTGCTGGCCGACCTTCCATGGCACGGACAAGAGGCTTCTCTGAGACTTTCAAGAGGCTACACCCCATGTGGGCGGCAAGATCGTGCTGAGAAGGTAGAAGAGGAGGCCTGATCCTGTGCTGCAGGGAACTTGGCACTTCCCTATGATGGGTGCTGACTGCCACATAGCATTTCCTGGAATTCTGCTTCAAAGTTTGGGGACCATGAATCCTGACGCTCATCAGCAACACGCAAAATCCAGGTTTGTGCCTCAGGTTTCTGAACCCAAGGTATGCTTGGAACACTCCTGGCGCAGACACTGGGTTGCTCTCTGGCTGTTTGAATATTAAAGCTGTCCCTATTGCATGGCAAACCCCAAGCAGGGAGGCCGGAAGAGACCTGCACTAGAACACCTCTTGGAGTGAGATGAGTGTTCCCCTGGAAAGGGGGAACACACACACTCAAATTTCGGTTCATAAAGAAGGAACTTCACCCCTAGGCCAGATCAGTGCTCCAGCCTCTTGGGAGAGGAGTTTCCTCCTTGGAGTCCACAAATCTAGCTTGTGGTTCCCTTGTGCCACCCTAGCCTTAACTCTCACTATACTGAACTACCTTAAAGTCTAACATAAACTCAAATATATTACATACACTGAACTTTGGTAGTTTCTTTTTTTGCAGAGACTAGTGAAAGGCGTCAAATTTACAAATAGTTTTGACCGTTCTGCTTCGTAAAAACTTTAACAGAAAAAAATGGTCACCAATTCTGCAGCTGAATCCACTACTGCATTCCAACCCCAGTGCAATACTTCCCTCTCTACTGCTGCTCAGCCCTGAAACAAAGTAATCTGAGACACACAGTGCAGGGGGAGAAGAAATCACAGTGTTAATGGATCATGACAGCAGAAAATTACTCATCAACGCATTATTATATTAGTATGTCCACAGCTACTCAAAGCTAAAGTCATTAAACAGCAGCCCAGTCTACCCACCCGACTGCGCATGGATCGCATGGTTTCAGATATGGACTTTTTGTATGGCATTTGCAAACGCCACAGATGGCAATTCAGAGTAGGATTTGTTACCTTTAATCACATTAGGCAAGTACACACAGCAGGCACTCTCCTACCTGCAGGCCATTGTATGAGTTGCTTCATTTCCCTTCTGCAGAAACCACCGCAGCTCACAAAAACATTTTAGTGAGACACGGGCCCACTTCTAAGAAGCAGCATTTATTATAGATGTACTTCTGTGGCTCAGCAGCTCTTTACCCTTAAGTAACTCAGACATGATCCTTCCCTGGAAATGAAACATGAAAGTGCAGGAAACTGCTCACAGCTTGATGACTGCAGTTCCTTGGGTGTGTGAGCCAAGTAATCAGGAGTGGTGTGAATACACAGAAACCTCATTTACAAATTAGGCTGTGGTACAACTTAGAACCAAAGAGAGGCATCTGCGTATTCTCTGCATTTGAAATACTCATGTTGCCTAAAACTACTCATTCCTTTGGGTACTGGGCATTATTAATTAATAACGAGGTTTTCTTAGCTACTTCCATCGAACAAGAAAGCACAGTCATTTACAAATTATTATTTCTCCTGCTTCTGAAATGTCCAAGGAGTGTCACTGCGTACAGCCACAAAACCCTAACCAGAGGTATGGAAAGCAGAGCAGGAGGTGACAGCATGTGGTACTGTACAGTTCCCAGACTGGGGGGTCAATACTGACACTTCTTCAAATTTCAGCGTGAGCCTCCCCAAGGCAGCGATAACAGAGGCATGTAATTGTTATATTCCCCCACTGGTCTCAAAAGTAGTGCTAAGTTTTCAAAGCACTTGCTGTGGTACCAAACAAAAACAAACCCACAAAACAAAAAATGAATCCAACCAACTCACAGAACCATAGAATGGCTAGGGTTGGAAGCAGCCTTGAAGATGATCTAGCTCCAACCCCTCCGCCATGGATAGAGTTGCCACCCACCAGATCAGGCTGCCCAGGGTCCCATCCAACCTTGCGTTAAGTCCAGTCAAGGAGCAAACTTACAAAAAGAGTTAACTGGTGGTACTTCTAGCAGTGACTACCAAATCCTCTGAGTACTCTACACACAGAGATTAGAGCCTGCCAAGCCATGCAAGCTAGGGCTTCGTTACTAACTCATTAAAATACATGGAATTGACATGGGTGAATTTCCTTGTCTGCTTTCAGAATCCCAGCTTTCATGTTAATGCTACACAGCTTTTACAGATGACTCGACAAACATCCAGGGAGCCAAGTTTTTAAACATTTTTTTCTTCACTTAAGGTCAGATTTTGTCACCAACACTTCATTTATCATGGATGGCAGGATGGCTGGAACCAATTTCATTGTAACACCCATTGCCTTGTTCGAATTAATTCTTGGATTAATCAGTCAATTACTTAGAATGGATGACAGGCACCAAAACTTTCAGGAGAGAATCATAATTATAGGCAAAATGTTTTATTCACACCATCGAATAAAATTTAAGCCTGGTATTTCTAGGAGAAAGCCCATTGAAGACTTTCACTGAGAAAGCAGTCAAAGATATTTAATTGAGATGGTCCCTTGGATTTTACACGTCCATGATGTGACTACATACATCCACAAATTAGGACTAATCTTCAGAGACAAAGCAGAAGTGAATTGAATTATATTGTCTGTATTTTTTTTAAAGCAAAAGTCACAAATAACATCGTTTTCTGCTTGTTTATGCTGCTAGAAGAGCAAGTGTTTTCACTTAAAACAAATAATGA
The DNA here is from genome assembly GCA_013399715.1 of Alectura lathami. Lineage (NCBI taxonomy): Eukaryota > Metazoa > Chordata > Aves > Galliformes > Megapodiidae > Alectura > Alectura lathami. Next base: position 86,282 of record VXAV01010432.1, read on the forward strand.
CAGAAAGTCAGTCAGCTTTGCAGAACCCCACACTGCTGCAAGTGTGTTAACTTGCAGGCATTACTTTTTCCCCTGCGAGGCTCTGAGACCTCAACATCCTCCCTCAAGTCAGGGACAGAAACATGCCCAGGGGGGTTGTCCACATTTAATGGTAAATTGCTCATTTAGAAATTATTACAATGCAATCAATATCCCGATACAATTTTTTCAAGCAAAACTCCTTTGGTTAAAAATGAAACAATGTTTTGAAAAGTGCCCTCCTTCTGAGGAAAACTGCAGCAAATTTTTCAGTTGGGAATTTAAACAGATCATTTGGAATAACTGAAACTGAATTGTCTATACACTGTTACAAGTTTTGCATCAGTTTATGTTTGTATATTTAAGTTTCTGATGGCCACTGGCACCTAACAAGGGCCTTTATATTATCTTAAAAATGAGAAAAGCCATTGTTTTCCAGAAAAAAAGAACAAAACTGAAAACCTTTTCAACTTGTGTTGAGTGGCTGGATGGGCAGCTGGTGGCTGGCTGGCTGAGGCAAACCCACCTCAGTCATAGAATTTCAGCAGTTTTGGACGAAGAGAAATTGTATATATACCCCCCCCCCCAAATTCAACAGAGCTAAAACTCTGTATTTAAGAACAGCACAGAAGAGGAGGGCTAACGGTCTCCGTACATATTTCCAGTAATACATAGCCGTTCGCATTAACAGCCCATTTCACCACAGAAAGGAAATAAATGCTCTCCTGATGGTGTTTGCACCCATTTGGATACTGTTAGTCATTATCTCCTGTCACAGGACTCTTCAAAAAAAAACCAAAAATCCCTGTAGGGAAGCATTTGCTTTTCCATTTGAGTTCTTCCCAGTCAGGACACGCCTCTGTTTTTGTTCAAATCTTTCTCATGAATCAGCAGTTGGAAGAGTACACATCAGCCCAGGCATCAGGCTGGATCGTAACCTTTTAAAAATCCTGCTTTTAGTTAGTTGGCTCCCACTGCTTACACAACCGTTGTGAACTGGGGAGAGCGGGAAATGCCCCTCACCCTGCAGAGCGCTGGGAAGGCCGAGGCCCTTGCGCTATTTCCTTCATAGGCACGGGGAGAGACGTGACCAGGAGGCGTGAGGGCAGAGCCGGAGGCAGAGTGGAATGACACTTCAGACTGCTCATACGACAGGCAGCGGGTCAGCGAACAGAAGCGTTGCTATCTGGCAACGTGCCGTGCAGTCTTCCAGCATGGGTCCTCTCTGCCCCGCTCCCCCCTGCGGGCTGGTGACAGCAGATGAATGTCTGCATGGCCAGTCAGTGCAGGCCCTCGCCCGCCCGTAACGGGAACGAGTTTGCTGTTAAGTGCCCATTGCTCAAAAATTTGGTCTCGGCTCACGGGAAAAAATGAGATCCAGTTATGTGTGCAGGAAACCTGAACTGCTCAGACAGAGCACAGCACGTGACGCAGAGGACACCGCAGGCCACGTCCTCCTCAGACACCTGACCAAGAAACTTCATAAAGGGTAAATAAATAAATAAATACAGCTACTGAAAGTGATCTTAAAAGCAGTGTGAAGCAACCATCTCTCTCTAGGAACACTGCCTCTGGTACATTACACTTGTCTACAAGCGTTGTAATATGCAGTAGAAAATTTAACTGGGAAATTTTCAGAGGTGACAAACATCTAAATACCCCACCATTAAATTGCTAATCAGTTGGAAAGAACGTTAAATAAAAAAAAAGTCTTTAGGAGGACCCCCAGGAGATCCAAGGTAGAAGATATGAAAACATCCATGGAAATGGGAGGTTCTTTTCCCAGCCTCCTTGGTTAACCAGGTGTTAAAAGCTGGAACTAACTTGAGTGCTGAGTGCCCATTTTATGACATCTGAAGGTCAGTTTAAAACTCAGTTACATCTTACCAGTATCTAAAATGTTTATCTATAATATATGAAAGCTTACCATTTACTTCAGCAATATTGGAACTGGACCTACCACATGAACTGAGTCACTGCAAATATGCGTGAGCTCAAAAGTCACGCACAATTCTTGGTAATGATTTGTTCAAAATGGTATTTAAAGAAAAAAATCCAAGACTTTTGTGGAACCAATTAATTACATTATGCGTAACTTTTTCCTTAAGACAAGTAAAATTCGCTAATTGATTTTCATATTTGCATGCAACTTACATTTGAGGGAATATTTTAATAAAGCTCTTCACCATTGAAAGATATTAGTGCAATTTTAATGATTTAGCAGTGAGATCATCAGCTGCAGGACTGCAGTTCTTTACCAGTAATCTCTGATGATCAATATCATTTTAAAAGAAGGCCGTATTATATATTTGTGCCCTGCATCCTTCCATTGGTCTGACCCCCTCATTTATCAGACTCTGCTTTTAACTGCTTGTAGCTGGGATTTTTAAGGATATGTACCTGCATCAAAGTGCCATAAAAAACAGAAACTCAAAAAAAAAAAATCTCAAGACAAAAAAAAGGCTGCTATGCTTTTGATTATCGGTAGAGGTAAAATACATTCTTTTCTTTCTAAAAAGTCCCAGAAAATTAAGGAGGTGACATCTTACTGTGCAATTAAACAACAACAACCAACCAGGACTGCGTGGTAAATTTAATTATAATATTTTCTAACTTTCTGAGAGCTTGTTTTTACAATTTCTGGACCTTCTGCATTGTGTCAAACACCACATGCTCACTCGAATGCTGTGGGCTGTCACTAGCAATGTCCAGAAACCAAACACTCTTCTGAGGGCACCGTAATCTTCATTCTCCTGTCCTGTAGCTATGAAGCCTTCCACTGCTGGACTGCACAGGTTTCCCTGTGCCCCTCCCCAGCAGATCTCCTGCTTCCCCTCCTGTTCCCTCTCATGGTGATTTTTCCCACAGTCTCTGTACAGCGATGCCTTCTGGCTCCCAGACCAGACTCTCCTCTAGCAGGTCTTCCCACCTGCAGGCTACTTTTTCTAGATTTTTGCAATGATACTTCCTCCAGTATAGCTCCTTAATTTAACTGCTGCCTAGATCTTTCCCATTTAAATCCCCACTCTATCTCCTCCACTCTTCCCTCACCCTCTCAGCTCTAGGAACCCCTAAAGCCAGGAAACCTCTTTTCACTTGGCCATCATGCAGGCTTTCCTTCTCCCCAGTCCCAGCCCCGCACCTAGGCATTTTGCAGCCGAAGCCAGAAGTTTTGCTAGCAGTCCGAACTGGCTGTGATCAATGCAGTGTTGAGCCCAGGATACTAGGAGCAACGCCTAATGATTCACGTTTAGAGCTCTACCACCCAAACAGCTGCTCGCTGAATTGCAGGAGCCAACCCCCACCTCTGTCAAGGTTTCATTTCAGTGCAGCTTCCAGAGCAAGTGTCTTGGGGTGCCCTTAGTGCATCTGAAATACAGGTCTGAAACGTCTCAGGTCTGAAACGTCTCAGGTCAGAAATCACAAAACTAATTCTCATTCAAAGATCATGCCTTTGTCTGAAAATACAGCCCTTCACATTTAAAAGGTGCAAGTGGCGTAAGGTTTTTCAAACTGGGTTTGCTGCCTAGCTTCATTTCTAGTGTACTCACCCAAAGTACATCAGTTCTTAGTGAGTGAAGTAACTGACAGACTTTACAAGGAATTTTAGTTCTGAAGTACTGCACTGTCTCATGGTTCAAAGAAGCAATTACACATGATAGAGTTGAGAGAACAAATAATCCCAAAGCAGAAAGCACACTTCCAGTTTTCAATGTAAACAAACAAAAAACTCATAAAAATTATGTGATAACATACAGATCTAAATGATACAAGCTGTTTCTGCTTCTATGTAATTTTGTTGCATTGCTTAATAGGAAATATTCAAAGTGAAGAGCTGTCACAAACTTCCACTGAATCTGCATCTCATCTTCTCTCATGAATTAGCAGAACAAGCTTCTTAAATACTTAACGTATGCCATTTACTATTTTCTCCTTTTGACCAGCAAATTTGCTCTGCAATACTGCAGCGTGGTTCCTGCAGAGAAGGGACTAAGCAGAGAGGCTGGTACTTCTTTGCCATGATCTTCTCTATTTAGAAGGGTTTATTTTGCAGCAGCAATTTGTCATCACAGCACTAATTCCAGCCACTGTCCCACAATGTCCTGTTTTCAGCTGACGCATCACAGTTGTACTTTTGAATTAACCTTCTCAGATTAACTCAAGGTCACTTAATTTTCTCCTTCAGCATCAGTTAGCCACTTTCCTTCATACTCCCTAGAACCTCATGGTACTTCCAGTTCCTGCCAGCTTTCATTTCCCTTTGCACGTCCTCAAAAGCCCCTTCAGTTGTATGGTCATTTTTTTATTGTTGTTTGCTCCTTTTTTTTTATTAGTATTATTTTTAAACATTTTCTTGCTGTAAAGATTCAACTTCTGCTACAAGTTTATTTGTTACAGCTAAGGAAGTGCTGTCTCCACCAACACTCACACCCTTCTTTTCTTCCATCCCCAAGCTGAAGGTGACCTGTCTGAAAGATAATACTCCCTTTGCTTGTTTGCTTTAGAGTTCAGGTGGTCATGTATCGTACCCTTTTCATTTTGGTGTCATTTTCAGAACAGAAAGTTTTGCCAGAAACATCTTTTCAGGTATTAACTTCTAACATTTTCTGGTATGGGATGGCAGGTCAGATTGCACAGAGAATTAACATTGAATTTTTTTAAAGGCATTTAAGTGTTTAACCCTTAATAAAGCTTAGACACATGGCTGTAACATCAAGGTCCCTGGAAGAACGTGAAAAGGTTCAAACACTGGCAATAGAAAAAACTTAAGGTATGGGAAGATTTCTACGTGAGAAGAGAGATCAGATGGACTAGATCTAGTTAAAGGAGAATGAACATACAGGCAACCAGGACACAACTTGCCAGTGTCTCTTCCTTCTTCATCATGGTTTAGCAGAAAGCTGCAAGTGGAGATGCATTGACATTCAAAGCAGGTCATTTAAAAAGGAAACAAACTGCAGACAGTTCATGCATCTCCATGATCGTAAGACCTCTGTGTGTGTCCACACACACCTGTGCTCCAAATAAAGGCACACACCTTTCTTCTGCATCACCCTGCACAAGCATACAAACAAAAGGGAGATGCACCGTTCCACTATGCTTGCTGAAACACATTGCTGGAATCAAAATGGCTTTAACAATAAGCTGTGCAGGGTTTGGAGAGCATGTCCCGGACGGCAAGCTCACGGCTACTGGGGAGGAGTTTGATGCTTTTTGACCCTACCACTTCTCTTCCATCAAGGTTTCCTGCTCCTGCCTTTGTAGCACTCAATGTAAAAGTCATTAGGTCACCAAGGAGAAAAGCATGAGATGACTGACTGCATCTGTGCCTTTCACAGGAACGGCAGGAACAGTCAGGCTTGCAGCCAGGGCTGAGTGGCATGCTGTTTGCAGGTAACTTTTCAAAGTACCCTGAAGAAGGTATTTGGGCCTGCTGTCGTGAGACTTGTAAAGAGGAGAGTTACTTGGTTACTGAAAGTATTTTGTTTCTGAAATAAACAGGAAGACTACCTGAAAGATGCATAACTGAAATCCATACTGGAAGGGAAGGTGCTAATCGAGAAAAAAGAAACCATGGCTCCCTGCTTCAGTAGAAAGTTTATTATTCCAAACTGCCAGATATTCAGTGAATATGATTTTTTGTTTTGTAAGTAACTGAAAAAGTGACCTTGAGCAACAAAGACAGCTGTCTCTAGAAAGTGGGACACACATCCCAGGAAAAGAATGATATTGCCAACAAGGCTGTGAATTTCAATTTTATTTTATTTTTTTTTTTCACATAGGATGTGGAAAAAAACGAGAAAAGTACAGAAAGTGATAAAATCAGTCCCATGGGCTAGATTTTTTTTAACAGGGAAGAAACAGGTTAGAGAATACTTAGTTGAGCCAGAGTTTTTGAAATTGGCTGGGCCTGATACAATTCATGCTCTGCTGATGAAATCTCAGGGCTGTTGGCAGTTTTTAGCAACCCAATGGTGAAGTACAGATGAGGTGCAGAACACTGAAACAAAATAAGCACACTTCCTGTCTTTACAAAAGGCAGAGGATGGGGACGTGGGGAATTAGATACCTATCAGCTTAGCTTCAGTTCCTAGAAACAAATAAAAGCAAACAATTGGTGAGCAGAGAGAAAATCACAAGAAAGTGAGCGGCTGCCTGATTGCATCTGTTCAGAGTAATTGGTGTCAAACCAATCTCATTTCCTTCAATAGTAAGACAATAGATTTTGTGTCACATCTTCATTTCTCTAAAGCTTTTCAGTGTTTCGTATCACCTTCTCGTATATAAGCTACAAAAACAGGATCTGGATGAAAGTACTAGGGCATGGATGCCAAACTGCTTGAAAAACTACTCAGAGCAGCGTCAAAGGCTCATTCTCCCAGTAGAAGATACATAAAACCTGAACTTCATCATGGTGGGCTGTCTTAGGTCTGATATCAATCATTATGAATGGCAGACGAATGAGTGAACTTGGTAGATTTGCAAACAACACCAAGCTGAGAAAGGGGGAAAACAGGTTGAAGATCAAATGTAGATTTAGAAATGGTCTTAAAAGTGGAAGCTGAAGTCCAAAAACAAAACCAGGATTCCACTCAATGGGAAAAAATGCAGAAAACTACACCTATGCTGGAATACTCATCTGCACAAATGTAGGGGAAATAAACCTTGCTGGTATTAAATCTCCATTAAAAAACAGGAGCTACATTAAGCATTCAAAACCATATGTTATGAAAAACAGGCAAATGCTCTTCTAGAAGTACAAACACGGAGTTAGCTTGCAAGACAGATGAAACAGCCCTTCTACTTTTTCCACACTATGAAGGCCTCAGCTGGAGTACAATATCTGATTTTGGGTCATGCACATCCAGAAAGATAGGAGCCAATTAAAGAAAGTCCATAGCAGTGAGAATGATCAATAGTCTAATCAACAAGACCTAAACAAATTGAAGTTGCTCAGGAAAGGAGAGATTGAGTAGAGATGGCAACTACATAAAAGGCTAGTGCAGAGGAAGAGGTTGATCTATTCTACACATCCTCAGTGGACAGGAGAAGTAACAAGCTTCAAGTTTCACAAGGAAGAATCAATTTGGTAAGAAGAAATAGCTTTCCACAGGAGAAGGCAGCAAAACACTGAAATAAATTGCCTAGAGTAACTGTGGAGACTCCGTGTTGGGAGGACTTTATGAACAAGCCACAAAACAGCTGGCAGGAAGCTGCCTTGGGGCAGACATTTGGATTAAATTGGGTCCACAGGAGACCATGCTATCGCAGTGCCTCTGCTGCCTTATGCCCACGCTGCAGTCTGCCAGCTCACTGTCATGCAAGCAATGGAGAGCTAACTGAAAGCAAACATATTCTCTACTTGGTATGCCAATTTCACCTAAAAGGGTATCTTCCCCTGTCCTTTTGAAGCCGTCCGGCACCTCAATACCTTGTACATCCATGGTGCCCTACGTATTGAGGGGTTTAGGGAAATGCGATAGATAAAATTCTCAGCAAAAACATGCAAGGTCACACAGAAAGTCAGTGACAGAGCAGACAGTGGTTTCTGGCTTCAACACCCTTGCTGTCACCAGCTGCTCACTCTCCCCTCAACTATTTTAATACAGATGTACAATATGCATTAACCTTTCTCAGCAGACCGGAAAGCTAAAATCCAAGCCTGTATTCCTCAGCTGCTCAGAAGGTTATTGGTAACTTGTTCCCATACATAAATTTAGAATCCGTTTAATTTTCTGGACAATAAATTGTTAATTATCAGAGTTCAGGCAGTAAAGCTAGATGTTACAGAACTGCAAGCTCTGTAGCAGCAGGTTGCCACCCCTGGATGCAGACTATGTGCCCATCTGCTCTTCCTACCCCTCTTCCCCATTTGCATTGCCTGTGTCCTGGTTTATGGTGGAGGGTGGCTGTCATTGCTTCACTTCACTGAGAGATTTCTTTATAATTTGCATGCGTGTGTGTTTGCGTAATGGCATGCTGGGGAGTTCAAAGCTGTTTTCTCACTTTCAAAGTAGTCTTTGCGTGTAAGCTGTCCGAGGTCTGATGTGCACCAGGCTTGTATTTTTGTTCCTGATTGAGCACTGCTGCACTATATTCCTTTTAAAACTCCAGCTATTCTGGGAGATGTGTATAATTTAATATGTTCAATAGATTTCTTGTCAGGCATTCGTGTATGACTTCCTTCATCTCATACTGAGATGTTTGATTTTCCACAGTAATTGGATTTGCCGCATTTGTGTTTACTTTTATGACCTATGGTAAATGCTGCTTTTTTAGCCCGGGACTGTTAATGCTTTTGCCAGAGCCTACAATAATCTACCACGTAGGTTTTTGCTGAAACCTGCAGTGTCAGTTATCAGGTAACTGAAAATCCTTTTTACATAGGGTGTTAATGTACACTTAATATAGCCTGAATACTACAAGGGTAGCTGTGGGCATGTAGTCCAACATAATTAATTTATTCTATAGTAGGATGCACAGCTTTTTAACATACTTACAGTGGGCCAGTCCCCAAGTGTCCAAGAAGAGAACAGGAAGAATAACTTCGTTCTGCTCTAAAGCCCATTCACAGGCAGAACTGGCATCCCCATTGAAAGCAACATGAGAAATCTGAAGATACAGTGCTGGGGAGACCTTCAGAAACTTCAGGAAGGACTGAACCAATGTCCCAGGGAACTTGGAGTCGTGAAGCTATACGGGATTGCAGAAAACAAAAGCTTTGAGAAGATGACACCTGTACAACATCCAAAGCCTCGTCACACGTCTGCCTGGTAAACTGAAATCTAGAGAAAAAGTCTCCTTTGCAAGCATTGAGACCTGCTAAGGTCAAGTGGAAGAGTTACTGTCAGGATGGGGAGGACTGGCCGCTTCTGAGTAGGCAAGCAGGCTCTTTACTTCTGCCAGCATTACTAGTTCTCTGTTTGGAAGCAGTTTCCCTTCCTATTGAATAGAAGTGATAGAGCCAGAGCTGCAAAGAAGGCAGGAAAGGAGACAGGCCAGGAGTCATGACAGGTTAAAGGACATAGCTTCAGGAAATCATGCACAGGGCATGCTTTTTAATTTGTTTCTGTTCAAGTCCCAGCAGATTTGTTTTCTTGCCTCTCTCCCCAAATACACACATGCCGTATTCAGGGTTATCACTTGTCCTCAGTTCTCACCACAGCTACTTTCAGCCTTTTCCTTTTGTATTTAAAACGCACAGCTGGGAGCTCTAAGCATCTGGGCTTAAAAGGATGCTTTTAAAATTAAGGAGGAAAGTGCAAACAGCTGCAGGGAGCAGTACTGAAGCCTTCTGAAGGTGGAAAGGAGCACAAACGCTCCAGCACACCCTGCTGATTCACAGCTTGTGCAGGTGGGATGCAGGCCACACTGCACGGCCATCCTGGTCAGCCTGTCCTGATCCGGGCTGAGCACAGCTTTCTCCCCCCAGCCTTTGCAGAGACAAGCTGGTGCTAGGAACCTGCTCCTAACTGCATTCGCTACTAGTCATCAAACTCTGTGGTCTGTGGGGACTCTCAGGGTAGGAACCTCAAGTTTTATAAATACCAAGAGAAAATTTGAGAGGGTGACTGTACAGCGACAGGTGAGGAACAGCGGATGGTGCACAGATGGCCAGCAGCAGCCAGTGCCCCTCCTGGCAAGAACTGTTGTTATATACAGGCCAGCACTCAGTCCTGCGAGGACATAATTCTAGGTCAACAGGAAGCACGTGATGTTCATATTCTTGGGAATGAAAAACAGATAAAGCAGTTACTGGATCCATTCTTACTTAAAAGGAGAAAAACCACCACAGGGTATGGCAAAGCAAGCAGATGAGCATGGGCATCAGATTAAGGTCTCCCAAGTTCCAGTGCTGTGCAGTGATTTGCTTTTCTATAATCCTAATAAGTTTTAAAGCTATATTAGACAGGCTGAGCAGCTCACGTGCTGTCCTAGACCACCTTTGAAAGACAGCTCTGATCCTCCTACAGCATATAGCACTGTGACAATCTGATAGAACCGCAGTGTATCACCACTGAGGTGAAAGAAAATGACTTATCTAAATTTTCCATGAAATACATGAATTAGATGCATATTATCCAGGGCTCTACCAATTAGTGACTACAGTCTAAGCTCAAAGCATTTAAAAACATCATATAGAAAGCACAGTCTTTTAAACTATTTAATAAATGAAAAATAAGATGTATCACAGTTTTATGGACTACTACTTCTTTTTCCCTTGGTAAAATATGCATACTGCACAGTAAAATTTTCACAAGAATGAACTGGGGAAAAAAAACCTCACAACTTCCTGAAGATGTCAGAATTAGGTCATCTCAACATTGTTGGGATGTTTATTGAATTCATATTTTTCCACCTCATCAAATGACACAATAGAAGAAATTCTTTAAGAATAGTAACAATTCAGAGGTCAGGACAAAAGGCAAAAAAAAGGGGAGAATTTTGACAACTGGTAAAATCCTTTGAATCCAGGAGAACTGAACTATGAAGCAATTTTAAGTACAGAAGCATCCAGTTAGGACAGAAGTGGGTCAGGTGTTTAATGGAAAAGCACAGACTAAAGCAAAAAGTTTTTTTCCACTTCACAGCACAGCAAACTTGGATTAAACAGCAAGCCCAAAGCTAGAGGTTTTTGAGATATAGAAATAAAAATGACATTCTGTCAATATGAACTCAGCATTAGTTGGTAAGTGGAGCCCTACGAGTGCCCCAGAGAGTGATGGCCATCGTGGTGGACTCTGAGAACTGCGGGGCTGCAGAAGCTCCCCCAGTCCTTTTGAAAGATCTGAACTGATGAAGACAGGCGTTCGTATTGGCTCACTGTATCTGGCATCCAATTTCCACCTGCCTTTTCCTGTGATGGTTCAGTGTTCCGTATGTACCCTTGTGAACGGAGGTACAAGCTGACATGGAGCCATGCACTATTGCCAGCATGTCACCAGCAGCTCCACCAGCATGACAGCTTGCAGTGACGCTCAGGATTCATGCGTTCTTGTGCTGATAGTCTCCCCTGGGGATACACATACCCTAGCAGCTTTTAGTTGAAAAAAGAACAGTCCCATAATCTTTTGGAGATGGATCAGGATGATAAAACCCATGCTGTTTCAGTTGTGAGCTTTTTCTTTAAGTTTTCCCAGCCCCTCCTAAGCTTTAACATGTTCCTACAGAGCCTCCCAGGGTACTGTCTCCAAGACTACCCACTTTTATGCTCGGTGGTACCATGTATCACCAGCTAAATACAAATAACTTCATCTAGTTATGACAAAAGTAGGCATCCCTGGTGAACCTCAGTGTCTGCAGCACTCGTCCTGGCTGCGCTTGCTGTAGATTAGCGGCAGCTCAATGGCACAAACTCACTCCCTACCCCTGAGCTCAAGGACCTTCTTAGTCTCTGATGCAGAAGTTTCTACAACTGGAGCATGAAGCTTTGTACTACTTGTAAAGATTATTATTATTGTTATCACTATTTTTTTTTTTAATCTCCTTTGTTTGGTGTTCAGGCAAAGAAGCTGCCTGATAGGCACATGAGAGGGCAGTCACAAGCCACAGAGCATAACAACAGGTGGCACTTGCTTCTGGCTTCTCAAACATGATGAGGAAGTGCTTCAGCATGGCTGAGAGAATCTTTTAGCTATTACTCGTCATGTAGAAACTTATATAAATCTTTTAGCTTCTTACAATTTTTGTGAATATAGAAAATAGTGTGATAACAAATGTGACTGAATCAACATCTCAGAATTCTTCTCTCACTGAAAACACACACACACAAAAAAAAAAAAACAGTAAAAAAGATTCTTGAAATGTTTATTTTCTTTACAGGAGTTCTAATCCAAAGAATGAGACAAGTGAGTTTGTGGTTGTGCAAGCAAACCCCACCTAAAACAGGGCATTTCACTAGCCCAGGGCAGAACAACTCCTCATCCCCACCTAGTGACAAAGGCTCCAAGCACAGAAATTGTTCAGCTTCCAGTGAAACAAAAACAAAACAACAAATCAAGGCAAAACATGTGGGTACCACAGCTATGCACACACAAATGCCACTACCATCCTCTTGCAACTAAACTCATTTCAAGCTAAGCTGAAATAAATAAATTATACCAACTGTTTCGTTATCTTATGAAATAAAGAGTGGGTTGATAATACCTGCAATAAGTGGAATTTTTAATGGCTTTAGAAACCCTCTAAAATATTATTTTAAGGAGCAATAAATTAACCTTACATGGCCCAAAAGCTGTGTCTGCATTGAACAACTGGACTTTATATGAAGCCTCTTGCATTTTTGTACAGACATCATTTTCCTGACAAAACAAACAAACAAACACACACGGATCAGACAACACTTGAAATGAAGGCAGAGATCCCCGAATCAAAGTGAAGAAAAAGCTGTGTGCACACAATGTCTGGAAGCTGTGCAGATATGATCACAACAGCCACAGCATAATACAGCATTTCCAGTTTCAGGAAAAAAAAAAATGTGTGAAGAACAATGTGAGAATTCTGCATTATTCTTACAATGATTTTGGATGATCCCTACTTTTGCACAATATACTAGATATTCTAACTTCTGCCCTGCCTTCTCTGACAGACAAGGAAACATGATGTGAATTACCCAGAGCACAGCCAGCACATGGGCTGTTCTGTGCCTCCCCACTGCACTGAAGCCCTCAGCATGATGTGAAGAATGAAGGACAGGAACTGTAAACAAAAAGGACCCCAAGCCAGAGAGCCTGATGTTGACAACTGCTTGGGCTAAGGTGGGCCACCAGGCCATGTGAGAAGAAGTGAGAATGCTTTTTGAGAGGCAATCATACCAGCCCATGTCGTTCATCAGCCTGGGTCTTGAACTGACACGCTCCATGGGTAGACACTTCATGTCCAAGAGACTCTGCTGCCTAGCTTTCTATATAAAAATTCCCTCAGCAGCAGAGACTCTTTCAAGGAACTAAATAAAAGCCTTCCAACTAAAGGAGCCAAAGGAAGAAACGACAGGGCTGATACAATGTGCTTTTGGACCTGCCCTCCCAGTCAGGCTTGTCCTGCGCCCGCTCTGGGTCTTGGCCACACTGCAATTTTTGCTAGGCCAAGTATGGAACATATCACAGTGTGGGACTCCAGGCATAAGCAGATTTCCAAGAGAAAGTACAAAGTGTTTCTAGTGTTGCCTTTTGGGAGGAAAGAAGGAAAGAATGCTCGGTATTGGTTAAAATGTCTTCTTGTTGTTTGTGCTACCAAGATCCATTTGGCCTTTTGTTCCAAAGTACCAGCTCTTTGGTCTCCTCTGATACCTGAAGAAGGTTAGCCCCATGCACACCTTTTCTCTCTCCACACTCTGAGCTGCTCGATGAGCAGACATCACGCACACCTAGACAATGTGTAGGAAATGGACCTTATCTTTCCTAAACGTCAATCTCACTCCTATCAGCATTACCAGACCCTCTCACCCTTCTTGCTGATGTCCTCTGTCTAAGATGTCTGGTAAATTGAAATAGCAGCTGATACAAACACAGACTGCCTGCCAGGATAAAAATCACCTTTTGCTTGATAGAGAAGAAGACCAGGAATGACAGCATTTTGGCAATGAGTGAAATCAATTCCACTTAGTCACTGTGATGCAAGACAACAATGAAAAATGCATTTGGAAGACAGAATTTTTGTAATGTTTTTAGAACTTACGTAGTAGCAGGAGTCAGAGAAGAACTTGCCCATTCTGCTCCATCTGTAGAGCAGGCTCCTCCCCACATAAGAGAAGAGGTCTGCCCTAACCTGCTTTGCTGTCTCTTGACAGCTTATTAGCAACTGTACACTAAGACAGCATCTTATTTTGTTGCTTCCTGCATCTGAAGGAAGCATGCATGCCCAAGGAACACACTGAATATGACAAAGACATCAGCATTTTCAGCGGAAAAATTTTGCCATTGCAGGTGATGAGCAAAGATGTAAAATATCCTGCTGCTATTACAAACCAAGAGAAATGTAAGATTAGTGGGAAAAAGTTAAGATCGTGATTCTGCATTATAACCATCAGGTCTCCTGTGACGATCTCTCAGCCAACTTCTAAAGAGTGAATTAGATGATCACTGTGATGAGTCTGTCAGTGGTGGCAGAGCGGAGAGAGGTTTATTATGTGCTCAGCAGTACATAACAGAACACACTGTTAGCAGATTCGGAGGGTTTAATCTCTACTGATTTGGTACCTTTCCTTCCAAAAGTTTCAAGCATTTTATGGTCAAGATCATTTCAGGAGTTGGACTTGATGATCCTTGTGTGTCCCTTCCAACCCAGGATATTCTATGAGTCCATTATTACTTTTAACTTTATTTTACATAAGAAAAAATTGACTATCCAGAGAAACAGACATTTTGTCTGTTCCAGCATCATCTTGGAGAAGCAAGGAAAAAGCCGCTGACACCACTGTCATGGTTAGGATGTACAAAACCATGGCAGATGGCAGCAAACAAGCTTATTTCCCTACAGGAATTCCTTGTCCCTTTATTATTTTGTGCTCATAAACAAGCTCACAGTCCTGTTAGTTTACCTGGGTGTGCACAAGTTATTTACAACCCAGACCTCCTCTCCCTGTGAGTATAAATTCTGTCTAAAGATTTCATCAGCCAGTCAGAAGGAAAGAACAGGCAATAGGTAAAAATCTCAAAGCTGGAACAGAGAACTGAATACTTGCTCCAAGGAGCTCATACTGAGTCCACAACTCAAGTGCTCAAGTCATTAAGGTGGCCATTAATGGTGACAAGTAACAGCACTCAAACTGCCCAGTTTCACATTATTTGCGATAACTCTGTGCAGGCCAAAGCAGAAGTGCTGACCACGAGCTGGACGTGGCACGCTGTGGGCAAAGGAGTCAGTGTGCACCAAGTGTGTACGAAGTGCCAGCAAGTACGAGATGAGAGACAGCAAACAACTGTGCTGTAACTGCTAGGGTTACACAAGGAAAACAGTGCAGCTCTGATAATGATTTTCTTTCAGCCAGTGAGCGTGCGACAGCTGGCCAGCTCTGTCGCATTTTGCCAGTACAGTGTGTACCTCACTGTTCACAAAGGCAAATACACAGAGTTGTCTTGTTTGTTATTCTGGAAGACACTGGTTTGGTTCAGCCTACCAAGGACAGCCCTCTGAGCTCACTCAGGGATGTTGCCATGATGGATTTGTTTTTCCTTTCTTTCCTTTTTGAAATCAGCTTGCAGAGGTGGCTCTCAGTGAAGACAACTCTGTAAAGGGCTAAGACTTTATGTATTAAATAATTATTTCAAGTAATTACTGCAGTGTTGGTGGGGCTGGCAGAGTATGCTAGAAATGCAAAGCACAAGACAAATTCTGGGAGAACACTGGGTGACAGTTAAGACCTGTGAATTCATGCACCATACTGATTCTTGATGCAGATTACTCACGTTTGGTTCAGAATGGCCCACAAAGAGCTTCTGATATCTTTAACAAAAATAGTTTACTAGCCTGAATATTTATTCAGTAGCTGGGAGACAATATTAATCATTCACACCATCAGAGCTCTGTACTTTCCAATAGCAGAAGAGATGGGCATCATGCTAAATAAAAAAGAAAAGTACAAGTTTGGCTTCTGACTGACCAGAATGAAATTTCAGTTTGATACGCCCTGCTAAGCCATGGCCACAGTACATGAGTCTTTGAACAGGAACTGTGGCTCCCCATCACCAAGAGACAGCAAACCTCATATCTTGGGGAAGCTGGCAGCTGCTGCTTGGTCTGTTAGGGGAAACTTCATTCCTTCCTTCTACCCCAAAACAAATCCTGGCATCCCAGAAACCACAGGCTGGAGCTGAAATAGAGTAATTTTCCCTAGGAACATCTAGTTGCTGGGCAGCTGCCAAAAAAACTATTTTGCACTACATTTTAAAACAAATGTGGCAGATGGGGAATGGCTTGGGAGGATTTGTTTTTTGCAAACTTTTTAATATTGTTTCAAAAACATTTTTTTTTTAATACAGACAAAAGCTGAGTTAGGAAAACTCTGAAGTCCTTCCCTTTGCCAGTTAGGTGGTTTGGGCTAATGCTTTTGCAAAGCAGTTTACAAGTTTGAGTGCTCCACAAGATGCTTAGAGACAGGCACTTTCTCTCAGCTGGCTCTCCTGACCAGATGCCTATAAATGTTAGAGCAAAAGGACTGCTAGATCCAAGAACTCAAACTCCAAGGGTTCCATTTTTTTTTAGTAACAGTGACCTCCAGTAGAGCATACTGATTGCTGGCTGGAAGGGTATAGTGGTTCATGAAGTTTAACCTGGTTCTGTTCATGGTCATTCTGGTCCTTTTCCTCCATTTACATACAGATTTTAGCTCTCATATTGGCAAAAGTAACTTTGAAAATCCTTATATAGATAGTACTGATGAATATAAATAATAATGACAGTGGTTTCAACACACAGACAGCATGTTATCAATGTACTTTTGTAAGCTGTTCGGTATAAATGAGGTCCACAACTGCTTCAAGAGGTAGGAGCTGCAGCTATGAATTATCTAGGCCACAGGCACCTTCCAGCTATTTCAGCTGTTGTTTGCAAGCAGTCCATATGCTGTGCTTAAGATTTAGTATGCACTGTTCCACTGCTGTATGTATGCAATATATATTTTTGCTTTGCATAACAAAGTTTGACCATTTTTGTTGTTGTTGTTGTTGCTAGGATAACCTGGCCTTGAGGAATCTATACTCTACTGGCAGTGCAGATAGATTCCTAGGTACTAGCATACTCTGTAAGTCCCATAGGGTCAAGTTAATTAGGAGGTGCCTGGTAATAATTCTTGTACAACATTGAGAAACACGGCAATAGTACATAGATTGTTTAGCAAATTCTGTACTTACCAGCTCCAGCATTAGCTACTAACATTAGTAAAAGCTAATACCAGTTAAAACTTTTTCCTGCCTGAATATTAAGTATAATTTCTTTGTATAACAAGCAGTATGCAAGCAATAAAAACTATTGTAACAAACAGTCGGTAGTCTCTGCTGAAAACAATGCATGGCAACCTGACTTAAGCCATCTTAATATTGAAACAAAGCAAGCAGCAGACTCCACAAGGACAAGAACTCGACTGAAGTATGTCTATGATGTATGTTCTCACACAGGGTCGACACTGCAGAAGCAAATGGGATTAAGCCATAATTGTGTATGTGTTCAAACTTCAGAGGATGAATAGGCCAACTTGACCTGAAGTTGTGGTATCCTCATGTAAGATGTATCTTATCTCTTGTCCAGCACAATCCACACAGTAACCCCAATCTTCTGCTGTGTATTTTAATCTGAATTCCATCAGAAAATAACTAGACGTCATTATGAGTTGCTCTCATTATTCAAATATCCCAGGCTTTCCCTCTCCTTAGGGGTTAATGGTATTGAACGTGCAATTCCTTCCCCATGACATGAATATAAGTATGTGAGGAGACAGGACACTGGGCACATGCAGCCACCTAAACACAAGCAGCTCTGTCTCCTAAAGCTTCCTTCTTCAATGCTTTCTCTTTCTCTCCCTCTTTCTTTAAACCAAGCTTCTAAATAGCATCTGCCCATCAAATTCATTCAGGCAGACAACAAAAAAATTCCAAAACACAGGTGCTCAGATGGAGCCAATTCATTATGGACTCTGCTGGAGCTGGAGACAGGAAATTAACTGTACCTCAGGTACCATATAACACTGTGCTATGACAGGAGCACACAGACTTCTGAAGACTCATGAAAACAAGAATAAATGTGTTTTTCTGTAGCCACTCCATCTTGCATCCACAATTTGATCATTTCCATAGACCTTGCAAAGCTAGAGCTGGTAAGAACAGAATTTGCTAAACAATCTGTGTACTATTGCCCTGTTTCTCAATGCTCTGTACAACAATTATTACCAGGCACCACCTAATTAATCCAAATACCTAAGAGGTTAAGGAAAAATTATCAAAGCAGCAGGAAGTAAGAGAAACAAACAGATGCACGACAACAGAAAACTAAAGCACAGAACCAATGAACCAAAAGTTTTATAACTTTTCTTCCTCCGGTAAGCACTTGCTGCTAGTCTCCAAGGTTCTTTGAACCTTGTACTAAATTTTGTCAAGTAATTAATAAGAGGCCGGCAACCTCGCCTTTTTCAGGCTGTCATGAGCTCTGAAGTAGAAAAGAGTAATTGTTCAGTATCTGTGGGTAGCTGAAGGTTATTTTAATACCTGCGTATTACTAGCTCACCATGAAAAATGACCCTCAAGTTTCCATAAAAAGCAGCTGCTTGATGTATATCACATTCAGGAACATTTAGACTATATTGTAAATCTACTCTTCCTATTAAACAGTGAGGCTACCTGCACAGACATGTTTTGATTTATAGAGCTCAGTGTCTGAAATTCATTCCTTCTGCTTCTAGGCAATATTTCCATGTTTCTACATGCATTACGTTGTTTATAAAAACAGAGAGGTAACAAGAACTAAAACATCTTTAGCAGTCAGCTCCCTCAAACTATCTTCAACAAAGCATATTTACATTTCTATCCGTAGTGTTTTGTAAAGCATTCATGAGACTAGAGGGGAAGACCAGGCAGATTTATTAATCATAAATATTCTGAAAGAGGGCTAAACTGATTTGGATATAAACATTCATCCATGTAAGCTCAGTAAGATGTTTGGATGTTCTGTTAATAATAGCTAAGAATAAGCCATGACATTTCTAGCAATCAGAAAAAAAAAAAAAAATTGAGAAGTTGCAATGATAAACTTACTAAAATGCAAAGCCTTCTTTCATTCAGAGCTCCAGGATGCAAGCTGCAGTTTACTAAAGCATACAGATCTGAACTGAAGTTCTTGAAACAGTCTTAAACACAGGCAAAGAATCGTCAAAGATTATATCACAGTTATTTTCAGAGCTGCAGTGAAAACTACAATGCTACACTGACATATAAAATACATTTCATTTGTCAAAGAAAGCATCTTAAAGTTATCTGAGCTACTATTCAGGTCCTCTCATACTCAAACACTGCACATACACATATTAAAGTATAATGCTCTGCAGCAAATGGCTTTCAGAACAAAACATTTTTTATTTCTTAACATCCTACCTTCATAATTGCCTTCTAGGAGACCCAGATGCTCAAGTGCCTTCACAAATCCAACAATGATCACCAGTACAACAATCATTTCAAGTCCCTCCAAGTTCATCTTGAAAAATTATTCATGTAAAAGCATCTTTTCTTAGGGAGCGTCCTGACTTCAGAGTTCGACTTTAATTAAAAAGCCCTCCTGGTCCATGACATGTCACACAACCAGATAAATACAATGCTAAAGAAGCCCAGCATATTCCCACCATAAAACATTTCTATTGACAGCAAGATGAACACAGGAATGTGAGGAAGTCAAATCTTACCATGTCTGCATCACTTGCCTGCCTGGATACAGATGTTTCAGTCTCTAAGGCAACAGAATATACAGTAACCACTTTGTTTAGCATTTCCTCTCAGTCACAGCCAAAATTAACCAAATCTGTCTGATATCTAGTAAATCCTGATGCTGCTTTTTCCACACTGAATTACAGGTTTAGGGAGCTCCCATGCTGAAACAGCACATAGGAAAAAGTCCAAACATATTTTTGTGTCACATACTGAAGTGAACTTCAGAAAACTCAAAAATCATTTCATTTAGAAAACAACCTACTGCTGTATTTTCCTATGCAGTGAAATCAATCTGTATTCAAATGCAGACTTTTAGCAACGCATCCAATTATCTTACTTTTTCCCTTGTTGCAGACGCATTTTACATCAAATATGGGAATCCAGTGAAACAGTAAATATGGTAGGAAGAGACTAGTCAGAGGGAAATCCATTTTAAAGTTTTAGGGACATGTGAGAATTAAATGCTTTTCCCTCTTGCTGCTCAGCACTGGGGGCTCTTTGTGCGGATGGTGGAACAACTGCCCTTGCTGAAGGTCAACTGCTGTTTCCAGGGCATTTTCCAGATAAGGAAAGGGCAGAAAAGAGATCAAGGACACTACACCCATTGCCAGAACTGTGTGCCCCTTACTGCTCTGCCTCAGGAAGCTCTTTTCCAAGCACTCACTAAAACTACAATTGCTTCCAAGTCCGTGGACCTGACAGTTAGGAACACATTATCTGAAAGATCCAAGCAACTTAAAAGCAGACACAAGAAAGTATTCCTCTGTCCTCCACACAGCTCTTCTGTCTGCAGCCAGTTTCAGACATGCACAGAATTGCAGAAAAACAAACAACCAGCCTGAAAACCTGCCCACTTGTCCCAGTGACTTCTCATTGTCTGGCCTGCAATGGCTGCCACTTTGGGGCACAGGGTCACCTACCGCATCAGTTGCTAGTTTAACTTGCTGTGGGTAATTTGACTTTGACATTACTATTGCACTCACCTGAAAGACTGAAATCTGACTCATTGTTTTCAGTTATTGGTTTTTAACCATTTGTGTACTTCTGTCTTTACCTGATGTTTTAGGTAATACCTCCCAGGATATTCTTGTCAGGTTGCATAAAGTGTTTAAATGATGCTACAGGAAACCGAGTACCAAGGGCACTGTGTGCACGTTGGCTTACCCTCGCGGAGTTACAAAATGGACTCCAAGTTTCTGTGTATAGCAGAAGCAGTCCCATAGACTCTTCTGAAAGCTCTGAATGGTTTTGTTACTCACTTCAACAATGCTTTGTGTGTTGCAGTGTCTTGCTAAAGGTCTGAACCAAGCTCTGTTTCCCATGTGATTATTCCAGTGTATTAATATTTTAGAGATATTCCTTCATTATTAATACAATTAACGTCATCAGCATCCACAGTTTTTGTCAGGTATCCTCATTCAAAAATAAATCTCCTATTTGTCTTCACTACCAAACATGATTTGAGGATCTCACTACTCCCTTCCAAATGTCTCATTGAGCCTGAACACTCCTGAGGGGAGGTTAAGAAGTTGCTGAAGTATCAAATCCAATTACCATGGAAATGAAACCACTTTTGGGACAGTCCAGGCATAAGATATGATAATATACAACAATAAACAATGTTTCTGTAGAGAAGGGAAAAGAAGAAGATGCTGCCTGATGGAAATGGACTGGGATGGAGGGTAAAAAGAAGAAAATTACTTAAGCCTAGTTTTGGTCAAGTTAAAAATTCTTGCTCCTATTAAAAGTTACATGAACCGGGTGATATGAGCTGGGCGATGCCAACAACCATGCAAAATTTTAGTTCTGTTCGGAAAGTAGATTTCTCACAGTCCACTGGCCTTGTACCACCGTTGCAGTTTGCTGCTGCTGTTAGTCAAGCTACCAATGTAACTGATTACCAACTATGCAATTTATTTTTGTTATCAAAAAACCTATTTTGTAGAAAATAAAATGTTCCACAGAAATGGATCTTTCTGACAAAGCTGCATTTCCAGAGCAGCCTGCTGCTGACATGTTGAGGCTACCACTCTCCCTACTTGGATTCAGGAGGCAAAGCCTCTGCTTTACCCCTGCAGAGCAGGGAGCTCCAGGAGGGGAGGGCCTCTCCCACCCCAGAGAGTAGAGAAGGGACTTCCACAGACTCTCCCTTTCTTTTCATGAAGCTTTCATTATGGAATTACTGGTTCCTCTGCATCCCACTCCACAGAAGCTATTTGAAATATTTCGTCTTTTTTTCTCTTTTTTTTTTTTTTTTTTTTTTTTTTTTTTTTTTTTTTTTCGTCCCAGACACAGAGCAGTTTTTAAACCTCAGAGTACTGCCCAGCTGTTCTCTGGCCAGCCTAAGTCACCATGAATAGTGCCTTTGCAGGGAGAGAGCAGAGGAGCCTACTCAAATATACTGCCATCACACTGATTTAGCTTGGACAAGCTGACAGAACAAAGCTGCAGGCTCTGCATTTCATACTGGCTATCTCCTCATAGCAATAGATTGTATTTGTAACAAACTCTCAGTGTAATTTTCAATGTTCTTGTTTGAGGATCAGCAATTTGCTACGAAGCAAAACACTCCTGTCAACTGAGACACACTAGAGAGTGCTCTGGGAGGAAAATACCAGTTAGTGCAGACTGCAGTATCTAATTATCCTTTCACCTATCTACATGTGGTGAATAATGCTGGCTGGTACCTTAATGCCCCCTCTCTGCTTGGGACAGGCTGTATGCATGGCCAGCAGTGTGCTGCAGTGCCCGGGGACAAGTCACCCGGCCAGACTTCAGGCTATTGCAGCGCACAGGAGGGACACGGAACATAAAACTGTTTATCACTAAAATGTGCATGCAGAATCCAGCAATCCTGGGAGTTCATTATGTATGGACACTAGCTCTAGGTAACTGTTTAATTATTATCTGCTTTGCAGACAGTTTTCACAGCATGAGATAAAAATTAAGGTGCATAAGGGACAGAACAAAGAGAGAAAAAGAGAAGAGAAACAAGGGTGAAATAAAAACGCAAACCATAGACAGCTTTTCTCCAGCCAGGCTCTGTAGGAGATGCTCACATACACTGCCCTGATGCTGGATGAAGTCTGAGGTGGTGCAGAACTGGGCATCCAGATCGACCAGCATGTAATGCACGAGGTGCAAGGCTGGGGCAGCACAGGGGTTTGGCTCGTGCCGCTCTCCCCATCACGCCTGTGGCAGCACCTGAAGCATCACTTTTCTGTTCCCAGCAAACAATGAGAGATCTCTAAGCTAACCCTCACACTCACTGAACAGCAGGAAGTGGGAAAGCAAGATGAAAAGCATCCAGACAGTTAGCTATTTGTTTGTTAAATATTCCTGTACGGCTAACCTCAAGGGCAAGTCTGAGATCTGACCTCACTGTCCCAGCTCACAGTCCAGATACGCTGTTCCTCTCATTTCCACCTCTTGTTCCTCCCCCACACATACTTTCTTATTTATTTATTAACCTCGGAAACTGGGCCAAGTCCAAAGAGGAGGAGAGGACCTGTTCGGCATGGCAACAGCACTCTGACCACAGTAGGAACCGACAGACTCACATCTACCAACAACTGAGAGCAAGGCTGGGCACTGCAGATTTCACAGCACTTTGCAAAGCCGGTGTATTACACAACGACACAGCTAATTCAGGACAGGGATCCCCAAGCTGTTCCATATGCTTCTGCTCCTCAGCCCTCAGCTTCACTACTCTAGACAGCAAGCAGTCTCTCAGCTGAGTCCTGTTGCAGCAGACTCTGGCTGATCCATCATTTTATTAATAGTATGATTACAGTATAAATATTTAATTTCACTGTGTGTAGGAGGCTTCATTATGCCTCAGTATCTTTGCATGCACATCTTCTTTAAATACAGCTCTGTTTAAACTTATAGCAAATGTGTCAGCTCCAGCTCTTTCAATATTTCCTTTAATGCTTTCATTATTTTCTCAAATGCTAATAATGTTAAATTCCAAGCCAATTTACCAGTGAATAAAATCCACATTCCATAATATAATTTCTTTTATAATACAATCATACAAAAAGAGCATTTAATGCAAATGGGAATTAAGTCTTTGAAAAAGTTTGTTGTCATATTCCTACTTTATATGCTACATATGCAGTATATGAGCATTGGTTAGGTGTCCAGCACAGTAATTTCCCCTTCCTGTGTTTCACTGACAGAATTCACCATACTCATTTTATTCAGGTTCATAGCCATACCCTTAATACAGACAGTGTCATCTTATTTTTTTTTCAGAGTACTAACCATGCTCTTACTACAGACACTATCAGCAGTGTTTAATATTTTAACCCAGGAAAAATCAGCAGTATGAATGTTGAATTACACTTTTAAGACAAGCCACTACCACTTTTCTGTTTGCTACTCCAACCCAGAAAAGGCAGTGCAAAACACTTGCAAAGCATGTTTCAGTTTTACCAGACCATAGGGTCTCCTAGCAGCCTACATTATTCTTTATTTTTACAGTTCTGATTTCAGGAGCTCTATGGTCTTCCTCAGTTTCCTTCCAAAGTAATGATTAACATCAATACTAAACTTCTAGTTACAGCATGGTGCATATTTAAAGAGGCTGTTTAAACTTGACTTAGAAGTGAAAGTCCATAGCTCCTTATGCACGCCCCCTGGATCTGCAGCAAGACAGAGCAAAGTCAGCAGCGTGCGGAACAGCAGCAAACTGGCACCAAGAGCTGTAGTGGAAGAAGCAGCTGAGAGGCAACAGCAGCATCACCTAATGCTTGGTAACGCACTTTGTGAACCACTTCCAAGGGTGCAGCTCTACCATGCATACAGGTTACAAGTAGAGAATGGCATGCGTGGTGTGATGAAGCAACATGGCTAAGGTCACTGAGCCTGTGCTGGCAGAGCTAGCAGAAGGGAACGAGGCTCCTAAACCTCTCTTCTGTGTCCTCCTACCCATACAAAGCCATGCTGCTTTCAAGGATCCAGCAAGGACAGATAATACTGGGCACAGGGAGCAGCTGAGCCCCTCACATGAAAACAAAGTAATGTGCGAAGGTAACCTTAACGCCTCCTTGTGTAAAAACCTGTCATTGTTTTACACGAAGCATGAAATTGGGGTGAAGAAAGACAGCTGCCACAGGCTTGCATAGGTGTCAGGGGTATGTGCTGTTTGCAAACAGGTGCTTATGGATTCTCTTTTTCTTCCTGAAGCTTTAGTCAAATTGGATACATCATACTGCTAGGGCTTTAGAAGAGCCTCAGCTCCCTCCTAATGACAATGGAGATCTGTTCCAGGTAAGGAAAACACAGCAAACACCCTGACTTTTCCCTTTAATAAAAAACAAGTAGAGGGTGCTAATGGTATGAGAGAAAAACCATATGATGCAATGTAGAGCAGGCGAAAAATAAAGCAAGTTTTCAGAATTTTTTGTGAAATCCTAGTTTTAAGAATATTTCCTCCAGGAAGTCATCACAGCAGAGAACAAGGTTTAGTGACAGGATCTGCCATCAGGAAAAACCTGGAATATCCAACCACCTGAGCAGGCAGTCAGTCACCTGCTTGTGACAAGCAAAACCCTGTCAAGCATTCATTGTGCAGAACTATGCCTGGCCTCAGACAAGGCTCAAATGTGTTACGGTTGTTAAATAAACCTGTGCAAAATCCTATGGGGTTTCCTTCACTGAAAGAACTGGTCTAGGACAACAAGAGAAGATATGCTCTTCCTTTTGTTTTCCTGGATATACAATATTTTTTCTGCCTTTGAAAAAATGTTAGCTATCATAACTATCAGAATATACAACAGGAATTTCTTAGGACAGAGCGAGTGAACCAGGATTCTGCTCACAACCGAGGCACCGCCAGATTGAACCCACACCGCCTCAACAAGTGGTGTGTGTTGTCCAAGAAAGGACTTTCCACTTCAGTGCTCGTTTGTGACCTAACACAGGAAGCCATTTAAAGAGGCATTTTTTAAAAACTCCACTTTAGCACAACATACAGACTTGTCAAAAAAAAAAAAAAAAAAAAAAAGGATCAATTTATAACCTTGAACTTAGCCTATGTGAAGCTCTCACCTGCCTGCTTTCATTCAGCAAACGAACATTCCAGTGGTTAAATACGGTGCTTGGATTGCAGCTGGAGGGAGCAGCAGGCTGTGACCACGGAGGCAGTATGCCCACCAACAGCTGTGGGGCATTGCCACATTCTTGTCCCAAGTATGACAAACAGCCAGGCCACAATGCCTGACCTGCTGCTATTGCCATTAACTTTTAAAACTGCTTGGTAGCATTAGTAGGTCAATTGCCTTCACTTTCTGAATTCTAACTATAACAATAAAGAAAACCCCTCAGAACACAGGCATGTTCAAAAGGAAAAATGAGAAATGGCTTTCAAAACAAAGTATCTCAAGTATCTATTTCCAGCAACAAATGTCCTATAATCTAAAGGAGCTACCTTCTGCATAAAGACGCTAAGTTCATTCTGGTCATTGCCAATGTTTATGCACTTTTTCCAGTCAGGGCGGTAGCGCTGGGCATCACTGCAGCGAAGCTCCTGCCATTCAGATGCCAGCACCGTGCCTGCTGGGCATGTTCTGTGAGCACGGCAGACAGGGCGTTCTCTTGGTTCTCCTGGTGCCTTCCAAGTCCCCCTCCATTCCCAGGAGGGATGTCTACACCAGGTCCAAGCTTGTTTTCAAACCTACCTCATCCAAAGGGTTGGTGTTTGTGACAAGCAAAATGTTTGTGAGAATCAAGGTCATGCCTCTGATTTCACCATGACTAGTAGTAGAACAAAGGCCTGAAATTAAGGTTCTGACTGTGGCTAAAAATGAAGCATAAAGGCAACATTGTGGCAACAGTATGAACATTCTTAAACACATGGATACCCAGATGCATTAATGAGGTTTTGCATGGAAGTCTCTGCTTCCTTTAAATTAATATCTAACTCTCTTTACATCATTTAGAAGGCCTTGCAACTTGAGAAAGCCACTGAAAAGCCTCTTCTACACTATACTCAATGACTTACTTAGTATCTACAGTTGCTGATGTCAGAAAATGGAATCGTTACCCACCAACATTACCAATGACCTGATAAAAGCGCCCAGTCAGATATTTAATTTAACATTCAACCTACATATTCAAATTATATGTTCAACCCTAACAGTCAATTGATAGCTCGAAGACAGAAGTAACTCCAGTTTTCTGCTTAGAGAAAACACTGCAGGAAACTGCAAGAAATAAAGAATTTCACAGCAATGCATGAAGTAGAAGCACACTTTCTCTAGTTGATAAAAGTGAACAGAGTCAAGGGTGGAAACTGCTCTTTCTTTAAGCATGACTGGTAGATACTGTTACTTAAATTGTGCAAGTTCACACTCCAAACAGCTAGAGTGAATCCTAATGCAAAAGAAACAACACAAAGGGTTCAAAATTGTCTGCAAACAGATCAGCTCCCTCAAAGGTGATAATTAGTTGTTCAAAGCACTCTACAGTTGATTAAAGTTTGTCCAGTTTATGGCAGAAGTCCAAATCTGCAGGAAGCTGTGGAACTGTTATCATGGGAGGCCCTGCCCTGGCCCAGGAAATCGGGGAATTGAGGAAAGGCAGTCTGTCCTGTGAGACTGGTATTCTGCAAATGCTGGTGCTTGGAAAAATAATGAAAGGATAAAGCCTCAAAAAATACATTTCTTTTGGTATAATTTTTAACTGGTACCAAAAGCAGTGCTACAGAAATACCCCAGGCACCACCACCTTCGTTTTGCTTCCAGATCTACTACCAGTTCCTGGTGATTCAAATTAATCAGAGAATCCAAAATTTTGAAGAAACCAAACTTATACTTAATCACTACTGAAATAGGAAGTTTGACTGATATCATGTCAGGTAATGTACCATAAGACCTTAAGAAACGCCATCTATTACCCATCTATTACCGGAGGAAAACAATATATTTGTTTAGAACCAGGGTTCTGAAAGGCCTATCGAAAATTTGAAAGCAGCCTGTTACATTTGCAGGTATTTTCCCTTTGTCATAGCCCTAAACGGAACATTTATGTTGTGGTTTAACCTGGCAGGCAGTCGTTCACACCCCCCTCCCAGTGGGATTTAGGAGAGAATCAATAGACAAAGTAGAACTCATAGGTTGAGATAAAACCTATTTACTAAGACAGAAAAGGAGGAGTGAAGTAACAGTAATGACAGTAATATATGTATATTTACAAAGCAAGTGATGCATGCCGCAATTGCTCACCACCTGCCAACTAACGCCCAGCCAGTCCCCAAGAACCAACTGCCCCCTGGCCACCTCCCCACAGTTTTATAGGTTCTTCTCACATGATGCCACATGGCATGGAATATCCCTTTGGCCAGTTTATGTCAGCTGCCCTGGTTCTGCCCCCTCCCAGCTCCTTGTGTGCCCATTCCCCTTGCTGGCAGGACAGTACGAGAAGCTGAGAAACTGAAACATCCTTGGCTCTGTGCAGCGCTGCTCAGTAACAAGCAAAACATCGGTGTGTTATTGCTGTTGGTTCTCTCCCAAAGCCAAAACAGGGGAGCATTTCAGGCACTGTGATGAAAATCAACACTGTCCCAGCTGAAACCAGGACAATTCTAGAAATAAAGATGCAACCTGCTGCTTGACAAGTAGACTTTGCAGAAAGCTCCCTAGCTTGTCATATATACTGAAGCACTCATTTCTCTATAGCATTAACTACCAGGCTTGCTCTGTAAGAAAACCTTTTCAAAGTCACTCGGTACATTTCAGCTTTCTCCCTTTCTCTTTTCGGAAATTAGAGCTGTAAATTGAGCTATGCAAAAGATATTAAAGTATGCCCTCTGCAGCTATGCAGGTCACAGAAAGTCACATCCCAGGCTCACACACCACACAGTAATTGCACTATCATGGCCCTGGGCAGTTTCTAACTGCTTGAAGCAAGGCTCAAGCTGAGCAGCTGATCCTGAACCTCAGCTGGAATGGCAAAGTTGCACCCACTAGGCTGCTAGAGATGACTTATGGAGATAGATTAAAAAATAAATAACTGTAACTTGATTCGGGAAAAGGTGTTAATGTCCATTTATATTTAAATGGCATAAATATCAAGGAGCAGAGGAATTTTTGCAAACGTTTACAGTACATACCTAAAAATGCAATGAGGCAGTGCCAAAGGGAAGCACAGGTCTGATCCTGATTTTCAAACACAGGCGAGACTCCCACTTAGACCTACAGAATTATTCTGCTGGAGTATTCGGTACTTGAATTAACGAAGATTTCCTGAAACATTGACTGAAAACTGCACACACTGATGGAGAAGATAAAAACGCCTTTCATTGAGATCATTTTCTGTCTGACAGCATTTTCAAAAGGCTGACTCACCGCTTCTTGTCCTGTCCCAGTCTGCGCTAGGCATACTTTGAAATATGGAAGCATGCAGTGGAGACACTCTGCAGCAGATGCCTGAACAAAAACCCAAGGAAATGAGGGACCTCATTCCATGCAATAAGGCTAAACACGTCCCTACAGCATGGGGGAAAGCTGAATGCATTATGTGATCTTTTTCAATACCGATTAGTGAATGACACAGGGACTCAAGAACAGTAAGGTCTGTTCTCCATGAGTAAGAAATTAAAAGTGTGCAAATGCTGTCAGCAACCATATTTCACACATATTCTACAGAGGAATTGGGTTGTAGTTTGCAATGCCAACTGCTGGTATGGGGCTGCAGGGAAGCAGAGAGGTGACCAGTTTCCCAGAAAGAATGTAATAGCTAGGCTAGATTATTTTTAGGACCTAAAAGACTGCAAATAACTACAATTTTCTGCATTGAATAATAATTTCTTACAATAACAATGTTTCCATTTTTTGCTAATGATGGCTGTCCAATTTCTTAAGACGAGGAAGGCAAATTATGTCTTAACAGTTTAGCAGTTAAGGAGGAATTAACTATCAAGTTAAGCATGAGAGAGGCAAATCATTGAGGGTTTCCTTACTCTCGCACTCTGCCTAGGGGTTACTCAAACAACTAGATTTGCTGCTTGGAGGTAGCTCTGGGGAGTGAATATGGAGACATGAGGAAGTGTTGAAACCCTCATTATTGTCACAAACTCCTGTCACAGACACAAGCTGGTGGGTTAGACAAACCTTCCCTGTTACCCAGCTGCATGCCTAGGATCTTTCTTTGCTTAACCTGTTCATTTAAAGCTACTTCTTCCGCACAGTCCCCTGCCTGCACTGCACCTCCTGAACAGCCTGGACAGCTCGGGGTAGACACAAACACTGTTGTCCTCTTGTGTGTCAGACCCCCAGCACCACCAAGGTGCCCAGTTTTCAGGCTCACTACATGCCAGAAGTGGAACTGGGTAATGTTATCCCTTTTCCTAGAGGTCATCCTTAACATAGCAATGGTCACTAAAAACTGTACATGGCTGTAACAAACAAGGAGAGATGAAGTAGCAGGGACCTATATACAGAAAAATTATGAAGAGCTGCACATTGCTGTAACAGAGGGAAGAAACAAGTTACTGATGAACTCACAGAAGACAATACATTGCAGCCACGGAAAAGAACAGATGCATCCTCTTTTAAGTCCCATCTGTATAAGAAGAGACAATTTTAAAATAGAGTGAAGTGTGGAGTTTACGTCAGTGGGGTGCAAGTTGAAAACAGAAAAAAAGAAGCTGATGTTTTATATGCATGAGACTATCTGTAATTGAAGAATATTCCTGTTATTTGAGACTTCACAGACAGGCTGCCTTACAGCCAGGTTTCCCAGCCACAAGATATAACACTTTTCTTGGTGTACATCATTCGTCTTTTCACTATTAAACATTTCCCCAATGGCAAAATATTGCCTTTATTGAGAGCAAAACGTTGGTGATCCAGACACTGATGACAGCTTGAGTGGCATGAGTAAATGTGTAGCTCTGCCTTGGTGTTTTCCATTTTTACAGGATGTAACATCATGACTGAACTAGAAAGCAGATGGGAAGTAATCCGATAGTTTTCAAAGATCACAGATACCTGTTGGTTGTAAGGATGTTGCCATACAGGATACAGTGGCACAGAAACCTTTTGTCTTACATACACTATTTTCCACCTTTTTAGGTAGTGATCCTTTCAGACAACAAAGGTGAAAAGATGCTAAAAGAGATCTGACATACAGGAACCCACCTGAAGAGGAAGCTGAGCTAGCAGGATTAGCGAGACTAACAAAATGAGAGATTACCTGACATTGTAATACTGGAGGGAATTTACATTCTTTATCAGAAAGGAAGGCACTATCGCAAACATGTGGCAGCATTTGCGCTCTTATTATGATTTACCTTCGTAAGAGAAAGTTGCACCAGGAACACAAGGGGCAGTTTCATTCTCCACAGAAGACTAAATCTAAAACAGTGCAAGACAGAAACAAATCTCCAGAAGACAAAGCAAACCAATCAACCAAAGCCCAACAAAAAAAGCCCCGTTTTTCTCCCCCGCAGACTACTTCACAACTTAAGCCACTTAACTCCAAAACACTGAGGATCTCTCCTTTGGGGGAAAAGTAATTTGCTTCCAGATAGTAGTTTTGCTTCATGGGAAATAAGCTTCTTTCTCAGCTACTGAAACCAACCGCAGCTTGAGGTTTCCTCTTCATTTTTGCAAAGCTCGGTTACTACATGTTTCACCTGAAGTTTACAGGCAAAACATTTCCACTGCTGCATTACAGCTCAGGCAACGCCCATGACACTGGGTATCAGTACGGTTTTTCCTCTAGAAAGGCCTCAGGCGCTGACTGGCATTTCAGGGACCTGAACGGCTGAGCCTGCTCAGAGATCTACTCTGCTCTTCAGCATCTTGCATCATAGGATTGCTTTCAAGACCACGCCTGCCAAATATATAAATGGGAAAAGCATAAAAATCTGACTGTCGCTGAAGCTGAACAAACAGTTCTACCTCGTATTTCATTTCATTCAAAATCAAAGTCTGTATACACGAATATGAGCACAGTCAGTCTCCCAGCCCACAGCTACATGGAGAACTACTGTTAAAAAACAAAAACAAAAACAGGACTATGGTTAACTCACCACTGCTGCTTTACCTTAAGGCCAGGGAGTACAGTTTGAGTTCAAGAACAGCAAGGTTTAAAGGAGAGTAAGCATAGTTTTAATCTTACAACCTTTACTTCCTTCCCCTTCCATGTTAACCATGTTAACAATTTTTTTTTGAAAAAATGCCTGGCAAGCTCAATTAACATTAAAAATACCACTTGGGTCACGCCACACACAAAGAAATGTCTTGTAAAACCCTGACATGCTTGTATTGTGCTACGCCAATCTCAGTACCCCAGACAAATACTTCTAAGAAAATGTTTAAAAACATGTTTTAAACGTGTTACAGCTCTGCACTCCATCCCCCTAAGAACATCACTGAATAAACATAGCCTTTATAAATTCTGATTTGATATTAAACAAAAGAAATAAACATACTGATTTTTCATATGAAAATTACAAATGCCTGAAAAGTAGGAATTCACTCAACTCCTCCTCTTTGCTGAATTTCCTTGTTGCTTTTCCACTGCTGATATCCCAATAACCTTTCTGATCAAAAGCCTCATCACAAGTCTCCCTGCCTACATTTATCCAAGAACAATAGGTTCTGGCTTGTTCCCCTTCTGACTAAAACAATGACAGGGAGGATTTTGCCAGCAACGTAAAGATATAAAGCACAAACGAAAGGCTGCCACGGCAGCTTTCAGAATGCAACACCACAACTGATCCTCAAGAGCACAGCCCACCAGGTGAACTGGAGAAGATGCTTCCTGTAACAATTCCTTTTCATGTGAAGGAATCCCACATACACATACTTTCCAATGCTCCTTGCTTCACAGCCCACCAAGGTCTAAATCTACAGTGCAGCTTTCTACAGATATCACACAAAAGAGTTATTACTTAAGATGACTGCCTGCCCTAGTCTTCTGGTTTTCAGAATTCAGTTTGTTTAAGGCAGAATATTTTTCTTTGTATGTTATAGTTAGCCTGAGGTCAGCAAAGGAATACTATTCTTCATGAGAGGCTTACAGAAGAGGTATATTTTTTAAAATGAAATTCTAATCCCTAATAAAATTTGCCACAGTGCTGATTTCTGCCATATACTTGCGTAAACAATAGCTACATATCAGCAGCATTTTCAAAAGCAGTCATTTTTGACTTAACTTCTAAACCTCTCAGCATCATTTTGGCAGCCAATGTAATGACCATGCTGCAAGTTTCAACCTGAATATTAATTTTGACTTCAGCGGCTCTGCAGAAGGTTATTTTTCGTACATTTCTTTAAATCCGAGCTTCTTTCCAAAATGCCACTTATAACTTAGATTACATCTGATGTTTGTTTTTAAGGCATTACTTTTGATTTGTCAGTATTCATACTCACATCTATTAACTTCTTATCTGCTTACATCTAAAAAGCCTTGAAAGAGGCATTCATACATTTCAAACAGAAATGCTGAAATACAAGTCTGCCTTTTATTGCAATGACGGATGGCATTTTCACGTCTAACCCCCCTTCCATTAATAGTTCCAGAGTGCCTTAAAATATGAGGAAATACTACACAGCCTTGTTACACAACAGCGTATTTTTACCATTGATAATGCGCATTGTGCCTGATTCATAGTGATACTTATTGCTCTTGGAGGCAATCAATAAATTGGTTAAAGCATGTGGAGACTGCTCCTTGTGCAGAACTCCCCAAGCAAACAGTGATAAGGATATCTAAGGAGCATGGAGGGGGAGAACGGTTGGGTACCAAAGGTGTGAGCTCAGTATGTTGTGTATGAAAAGGCACAAAAAATTTTTGCAAGTAATGACGAACACACAGTGGTACACACACGCATTAGAGACTGATCAACTGCTGCACAGGAAAAGAAATCTGCTAACGCAAAGTCTTGGAAACCTTTTCAAAGAACAAAAATAGAAAGTTGGAATCAAAAGGCTTGAAAGAGTAGAACTCAAAGTGTAACCCTTCTGTGATGAATTATTTTACATGAAGTGCAGGATACAAGCTAAGGTATAGAACTGGTAGCCAGAAGGTGGATGCGAATGCATATTGAGGAGGTTATGCCTAGCACATCCAAAGTAATCAATAAGCACAACCAAAACCATTCTAATCTTTCAGAAAAAAAATAATGCCGCAGCTACTACAAAAACCATAGGTCGTTCAGAGACAGAAATACAGCATATGTGAATCTAGCAACACATTTTGTTACCACCTAGAATTTCAGCTTCACTCCAGAAGTGAGGGACTCACGAGCATGGGAAAATATTCCTTTGTTATTTCATCCTTAAAATTATAGTGGTGACACAGCTGTAAATAACATATGCCCCCTTTTATCAGCTGATAAAAAATATCCTAACATCAGTCAACAGAAGAGGAAAGGGAAAGGGAGAGGGAAGAAGCCAAGCATAAAAAAGTTGCTTAGAATTTATACAGAATTTTGCTGGTTAATCTGAACAGTAATTGAGATGAGATAACTAAATGCGTATAATACAGAGTGGTGCAGAACAAATCAATGAATATGAGGACAGCGAGTAGCTTTTATCAGTGTCCAGCTGAAATATCAAAAAATCTTTTTTTTGGAAAGTGAACAACTTTGAGCTTCAGAAATGACTGCAAAAGAACATGCACTGTGTACCATTTTCTGTATCTTGACCATCAGTAACTGTCCTGCTACCTAGCGTGACAATGGCACAGATATGAACCGGTATTACAACATGGGTGTAAGAAATACTGCAAAAAGGTTTTTGTTACTGGCAGTGGAAGACAAAAAGGAATCAGAGATAGGAAAACAGTATAAGCATCTAAAAAGCCATAGTTTGATTTACCCAGACAACACTTCAAAAGAAAGCCAACACCTGAATTTGATGAGAGCTGAATTTAACTATTCCTGGAGATAATGGGAGAAGAAAAGAGAGGAAGAAAAAATCAAAGAAAATAATTTTCAACTCTGACACAATAAACATAACAACATCTCGACAAAGTCCGCTCATTCCGATGCAAGGAAGCGTGTAAGGTCAAGAGTTTTCTTTCTGCTAGCAGGAGTTGTCACAGAGCAAGGTTTAGGAGGCAAGCAAGCATGCCAGTTCAATAGCTGCATCTTACTGACTTAAAGCAAGATCCTATTGACAGTTGATTACTAAAAAATAATCAGTTCTGAATGATCCACAAAGTAAACTTTTCAGCGTGAGACCTGTTAACACGGCCCTGTTCAAGAGGAGACAAATTTTTAAATCTATAGAACCATCATAGCTAGAGAACCCATTTAAATGATCACTGAAAAAGTAACATAAAAATCTATATTACCCTTTAGAGTATCAGTGAGTATTTCATATTATCTCCACCCACTGTTGATAGAAGAATGAACTAGAGAAACAGCAGCATGAATAATAATTCTCAAGAGCACGTATTTGTTTTTTGGCATTCACATCTGACACAACAGAAAGATCACATTGTGTCTGCATAGCTACATCGATCTGCAGTTATGTTATCCATTCCAATTTCATTTTAATTTACAGTATTAGAGCTCAAAAATAAAAGACAACACTCTGACCTTGTTAACAGGCTGGAACAGCTTGAAGAAGGCTTACTTTGTTTGCTTACATTCCTGAACTGCATAGTTCAAACGGACCAAGCCAGACTTACCTGCAAGAAAACACAAAACAAACTCTGGGTTACAGTTTGAAACTTAACATAAGTCCATTACTGATAAGTGAAAATAAATAATGGATCCCTGAAAAATCTTACCATACTTACAGTTAAAATACTTTCTTGCAGTATGATTATTTATTTAACTGTATTTTTTCTAGCATTTAAATAATTAAGATAGCCTTTTTCATCCTGATAACTTAATTATAAAAGGTTGCATTGCCAAAGGCAAAACATAATATCCGTAGACTTTCTTTTTAGTACTGTGTTAGTTAACTCAGTCTTGCTCACCTCTTCAGCCTTCCCTTCCCCTGCTCCTTGACAATGCAACAGAGCACTTCCCTGTTGCTTAAAACAACATGACTGGGTGCAAGGACAAGCAGATAAGGAAAGATGCTTTTCGTGCACTTTCAATCAAGCTTTTCAATAGAGGAGAGGTAATGAGCCACATGGCAAACTTCTTTTCCTACAATGGAGGTGCGTATTTGGACCTTGAACTACCCAGAGCAGCCAGCTGAGGCACTCCGCGTGAGGACCCCGCACACGCCAGCCCCAGCGGAGCGGGACGCGCGCAGCCTCTCACACGAGGGGCAGCAGCCACCATGCAGGTCCTGGCCAGCAGCGCTGCGGCTGCATCCCCCACTGCATCTCTGAGGAGAACGCAGTCTCTGTAGTTTTTCACAGCAAACCTTGGCTAAGGAGATGTTCTGCTCTCCTCAGAGGCAGAGTATTTTTTCAGCTCTGCAGGAAAACTCAGGCTATTTTTCATAGTGGAAGATAGAGATTTTGCTGTTTCTACCAGTACACAGGCTCTGGTCATCCTGCTGGCCTCAAGCATTTGTCTTCCTATGGCACATGGGCACGCATAGACTCCTTCCTCCTCCTCCTCATAAGACAAAGCCTGCATGAAGGCAGGAGAGAGCCCACAGTTTTTAGCTAAGGATCAGTGAGGGGAGGCAGGTGCCCAGTGTGGGTCTCTGCCTCGGTGGGGGCAGCGGGACGTGCCAGGGGCTGCCATGCACGGGACAGCAATCCTGTCACTGAAATGGCCAGGGACCGGTAGTCCAAGAAATGTTCCTCAGCTGAAGACTCAGCTTTTCCATAAAAAGATCCTGAAACAAAATGACTTCTGGGCTCAGAGCTCTGCCCCTGAGATTTTATTACAACTCATGCACCTGGTGCTTAGTACGCGGGAAAGCTGCAGCAACATTGCCTGCCAGGTACGTTATATTGTGCACTCCGAGGACATTTACACTCCTTACTCCTCTGCATTAGCTGAGTGTGGAAAATGTGCCATCATCTGCCATGAGGAAGGTGGTAAAAACGAAGATCTGGTGCTACAGCTGCTATCCTCAGGAATAAAAACATGACTTCCTGGGATCCCTGCGTGCAGAAGCCTGCAGAAGAGGCACAGCGCACCACAGGCACATTGCCCTGCACAGCGGTACGTGACTTACTGCAAATGGTAAACTCACGCTGGGCTGTGAGAGGAGGAGCTGTGCTGAGCTATAGCCATTGATACATCTCAAAAGAGTTGGCCTAAATCTAAGTCAAAAAGTGAGTGGTTTAAATTTAGAGATTCTGCTTATAATACCAAAAACAAATATCTGCCATTTTCTGAAAACAAGAATGTAAATGCTACAATTTCAAGATGAATTTAATGGTGTAACAAGTTCCTGTTGTGTA
Organism: Alectura lathami; assembly: GCA_013399715.1. NCBI lineage: Eukaryota > Metazoa > Chordata > Aves > Galliformes > Megapodiidae > Alectura > Alectura lathami. Next base: position 123,049 of record VXAV01010432.1, read on the forward strand.
TCTTCTCATCATGGCTTTCACATAACGTGTTTGGGGACCTGTTCTGGTTGGAAGTTGCTATACAATTCACATTTCTGTTATATTTCCATTTTCATTAACACAGAAAGCAACATCTGTGCAAGAATTCCAAAAGTAGAGGATTTCTTGGGGAGTGGGGCAAAACCATAACCATACGCAAATCATTCCAGTAAAAAAAAAAGCTAAAGGACGATGTGATTTAAGAAACAGGTACAAATAAATAGGAAATGATGGTTTAATACCTCTCTGATAGAGACTCAAGAAATAAAAAAGTGAAAAAACAAGATGAAAATATATCAGGCTAAGCATTCCACCAACTTTTGGTGATAACTCATTGTTTCTCCCATTACAAGGGTTGAAATTGTTATGTAAACACTATATATAAAAATATGTATATACAGAAAATAAATAATTTATAGATATAAATAAAATAGATCGAAAAAAGCTAACTTCATTCACTGCTACACAGTACCTGGTACAACGAGGCTCTGCCAATGTTGTCTAGGCAAACACTGAGGGTAACTACAGTAGGTTATATGTATTGAGACAGGATACTCTTCTGACCAGATGGACACTCAATTGTGAAAATTATGGAAGAGGATATCTGCATCAGCTCATACTAAAAGTGAAATATATCCAGAGATAATTCAAAAAGCACTGGAAATTCTTCCCTAGTATTATACAAAACTCTCTTGCAATTTAGGACATTCAGCTTTAGTTAAAAGAATATAGAAGAACTTCCAGTTAAAACACAGATTAATGATAGACTGATTGTAAGATGTAATGCTGATAATAGAGATCTGAGAAAATTAAAACCATTAATTTCCACATTATCAGCCAATAAAAATGTATTTGTGTGCTATCAGACGTGCCTGAAATACTCAGTCCCTTAGAAGCTGCCAAATCCAGGTTATCAAAATGCAAATACTACACAATGCAGCCCGGCACCATCATGTGCTTGAGGTCTCAGCACCTGTGATACGACAGCAGTGAGACAGGAAATTACCAACCTCTGCTAACTGCTACCCACCAGGGAGCTCTGAGGTGTGAGGAAGCACTGCCTGTTGGGTGGGCTAGCAGAGATCTGTCAGTGACCTGGGGTAAGTCTGCCTTGGGGTAAAACCACCACGGGCCTGGCGCTCCACCCATGGTTTTCTGGTAATCAGCTCAGTGATGAATAAAAGTAAAAACAAATAAACTTTTGCTCTCCATAGCCTTTAGCTGAGTTTAACTTACCTGCTTTAAAGTTTTACCACTACACTGCTGATTCAGACACTGCAGTCAAGAAGCTGCTCAAGAACATTGCGCAGCCCAGACTGATGTGGTCACTCTGACAGGTCGCACAGCTGAGCTGTGCTGAGAAACGTGGGCAGCAACACTGGCCACACCATCCCAGCACTGAAACACTGCTGAAAGACCCAAAGGAAACTAGTAACTGAGAAGAAAAATCCAATGTATGAATAAAAGGGATCTTATCCCCACCTGGTGGCTTTGACATAAATGTCAGGAAACACAAGCAAAGAGCCAGAAGTCAGCCTTAGCTTGGAAATACTGTTTTCTCCAAACTGCATTTCAATCTTACTGGAATGGAAAATCACTTTTCAGTATTTATCAAACACTGACAATTGATGGTAGACACAGTTGAAGCATCCTCAGGTTCACCGAATCCAAACTTAATGAAGGACTTAACAGTCTCTTCAAAGGAAAAGAACCGTTTCACTGTTCAGTCTGCACCCTTCTGATACTACTACGGAGTTTACAGCCCTTTCTGTTGATTTAACGCTGGGAGATAATAGTCTACTGCTGCCCTCTGCTGTCTCTAGTTCATACAAACGGAAACCCTGCATCCATATGCTGCCACTCAGGAATAAAAGTAATGAATGTTACACAAGGAAACAGAAAAATAGTGATAATGATACAAATTTGCGGTTATCCCTACAAAGAATTATCCTCCTTTTCTGGTGAGTAAATGAAGTCAATTTGTGCTTCACTGACTATACATATTAACACCCAAAATTTCAAATGGACTCTTCAGGCAACCTGATACTAACCTTACCTTGCTGTACTAACAGATTTTTGTGTGTGAGTGTGTGCAATCCTTGAAAAATCTTTCTTTCTTTCAATAGCAATTTGCATTTGTGGACCAATCCTGAATACACATACACCAATAAATGAGGTCGGGTTCCAGCACACGCACGGGTTCGCACTTTCCAGAGCAGGAGCAGAGGTGACTGTTCACCCAGCCCAGGCAGGGCACATTAGCTGTCAGCACCCTGCGAAGCCCCTCTGAGAGGGGGTTCAGCACGGCCAGCAACAGGTAGATGTCAGAGAGAGGAATGTGGAAGCAATAGCCAAGTAAGCAACAGCTAGGAGCAACCAGAACTTCTCTCTTACATTCAGTTTTATTTATTTCCTCAACTGCCAGCCAAAGCAACCCCAGATAATGACAGGAAACAGCTGAAGGGAGGAGAGCTATGCCCAAGAGTAGCTCAGGCTGCTGCAATCTGTAGCACCCAAGACTGGCTAGCCTGTAGTCCAGAGTATCTATCCTCTATGGCTTATTTCATACCACAACCTTGCCAAGCTCAATGTCAAAGCATTTATAACTTTCATTCAAATGAATTCCATGCATGTTAAAACATGCAAATATAGTCATAAGCATATCATCTAATTTGAATTATTGAATTTCTGCCCTTAAAAGTAACTACTGGCAATGGAGTGGCTGGCTGTCCCCGAAAAATCCACAAAAACAAGATAAATCACTGCAAGTGTTACAACCACACTGATCATTACTGATACCTTCAGGCACCTGAAACAGCACAGCTCCAGCTCCTGCTGACGGCTAAAACCTCAGTGATCCTGCTTCCCAATAGTTTCCACCTGTGTCCCCATGCTGCTGGCTCTCCTTCCCTCTCAGTTCAAATACTTCCTCAATAATTTATGAGCTGGGTACGGAGGAGCAGTTTCTGCATGGAGACTGCAAGAAGTCAGAAAGCAGCATGTGGATGAGTGGGCAGGATGCTGTGGTGCTGCTGGCATTTTCATTTATTAAGAAGACTGCCAATTGTCCTTAAGGACCAACTGGAATCTATATATATGGGTTATTATTATTCCTTGCAATTCATCCTGGGGGTAGGAGGAGTGGGGGAAGGTATTCTCCTTTCCTTGGTGGACCTTACAATGGAGGAGTTCAAATATTCTCCTTCACATTATCTCATTTCCGGAATACTACAATTAGACTTGATGCCTGTAGGCTGATTATAAATCGTGACTCTGGGAATGCCTAAGGCTAATGCTTTTTTTTTTTTTTTTTTTTTATNNNCTTTTGGAGGTTTGTTTGCAAGTTTTTAGATTTATTTTCCTTTGCATTAGTTTCTGTTCCCTGTTCCCATTTATGTTCTCCCTTGGTTGACATGTAACTTCCAAACTTAGTGTTTTGCAGATAACTCCTTTCCCCCTTTTCATTCCTTTTATAGCCCCTAAATACCTCCAGGTGCTCTGCTCCTCAAAGGCTCCTGAATTATAACAATTGTCATGAGTCCATTCATACAAGAATTTGGGAGTCGGGTTCACTCCATGCCTCTTGTAAAAACTGGCACCCCTAATAGCCATCCTGCTGACTATGCCAGTTTGTCATGGATGGAAACTACACTTTACTCATAAGAGAGAAGCAAGAATACCTTTATTGGTAGAATATAGTAATTTAACAAAGCTTAATCACAAATAAAACAGAGACTTAACAAGATTTGAGATGGCAAGGTATGCTTGATTATTTACAGAGTATATAGAGTAGTGTTAAACACACTCATCCAGGAGACCCTCCCATTGAGCCATGAGGTTCAGAGTGGATCCCCTTGCTTTCTGAACACCTACCTTTCATCATGCTCCTCAATCATTTTGCTATATTGCATGATGAAGCCCTTAGTACAGCTGATAAAGCATTCATACATAGAGAAAGGGTTCTATTTTTGTATACTTAGGCATGCCAGCTTCATTAGACGCCTTGTTTTTCAGCTAAGAGCCTGCTGCTTTAAAATGACTGCAACTGAACCTTAACTCCCTTAGTATAGACAGAGATGCATCTGCACAGCGTGAAACACACTGAGAGTGCTCAGACTTTCTACTATTGGCAGGTGACAGAACCACTGCACATGAGGAACAGCTGCTCAGTTTCCAACATAGCTGATTCAGGTAGGTGGTTATCAGAAAGCACCACTGCAGTGAAAGATAATAACTTCATCAGAGGGAGAGAACAGACTGTTCTAGTATAACCCAAGGACATAAATAACATGAAGATAAAGTTATTCTGCAATATTGAACTTACACATTCAACCTAATGTCATCACTGGGCAGTACCAGCAGGGTTATGCATCAGAGAAGGACAGGAGAAGCAGACATCCATACGGAACAGGTATGGCTGTTGAGACGCAGCAGCAACAGCCCACAGGGACATGGGCACCAGCTCTATAGGCTAGTGCCAGGCTGACACAGACAACAGAGGCAGCTGGTTAACTGAATTAGCAAAACAGCTGGTCCCAAGCACTTTCATTTAACTTACATGTAGAAATTAAAAGCCACAGATTCTCTTCCTCTCTGTTGCATTCAGAATTACAGCTCACAACAAGAATGAAACATGGTTTTCCAAGTGACAAAGTGCACAATAAAAGGGGAGTAATTTGGATATCCTACCGGGATATTACAGCAGTCCACCCACAAAGCTGACTCTGGAGTGAAAGGACTTGCTACTCCCACTGGCATGAAAACATGAAATTCAAGCTCTTCTCTGTCCTGCAGGAATGGGGGCCAGCATTCTTTTATGTTGTCAAAAACCACTCAAAGTTACCAACACTTCAAATGCTACGGGGAAAAAAAGACAAACAGGGGCAGTCTCGTCGTCTGTTTTTCACTGGTACCATATTCAGTAACCACTTCCAACTTAAATATAAAATGTAGCAGTGACTTCCACTTTGAAATTATCTTGAAGGACAAACTGGCCTGCATTTAACTTTAATTTTTATTTTTTACTGTAAAGGTGTAGACTCCTGCATGCTAGGTGCTTCAGAGGGAGAGCTCTAATCTTACGTACTACAGCACCAATTCTTCTGGCATCTGCACTCTATAAGATTGTGAGTTTATTCTTCATAAGGCAGGTACTGCATCTCCTGCTGCTCCTTCTTGTTTGATGGTTTTTTGATCCTTACTACAGCTCACTGAGTACAAAGGTCACAAGTTAATGTCATCATGACCACCAAACCATCCACCCACCACAGTGCCACTGTGGCGTGAAATTTGTAACATTTCACAAATGCTTAATTTCTGCAGAGCTGCCAGATGAATCCAGACACTGCTAAAGAGTAGAGAGGGCCTACACCCAACCTCTAGGTAGGTCACTTTAGAACTGCAAGTGTACATTTGTATTAATAATAACAATGATTAAAAAAACAAAAGAAAAAAGAAAAAAGAAAAAGAAACAAAGCTCTTCTGCCTCATTCAGAACTGCTTAACTGATATTTTTATTCTGTGGCCCACTGAGAAGGAAAGGGAGCTTGCTATGTTCATCTTGCTCAGCTATGACACTCAGTCCTGCAGCTCAGCATTCATGAGGCTTTTCACCAGGAATCAATCAGTAACCTGCAGGGGCCCCTGTGAGTCCCTGTGAGGGGCTGAGCCCTGCCACACTCAGCTGGCTCCAGCCAGTTCCAGAGAACTCCAGAGCAGCTCCTCCGCAGGACACGGCCAAGACCAGCAGCCAGGCTGGTGGCACACGTGTGAACAGGTATGTACCAAAGGGCAAGTGCTACCCTCGAATGCAGACAAACGTGTTAGCAAGCCCTACAAACAGCATGGTTGCTGAGGAGGAGCTGACGGAGGAGGAGCCAGGCCAGGCACCAGAGCAGAGACTACCCTGCAGCCCAGGCTGGAGAGAACAGTGCTAGAGCAGGAGCCCACCAGGCAGGAGCAGCCTTGGCACTCAGCCTTCCGTTCTTCCCAGTTCAGGCCCCTTGCTGGTCTGAGGCTCCCCAAGGCAAAGGCAACACTTGGGCCAACATCGGAGTGGGCTGCTTCATTTCTGCAGAGCTCCCAGATGAATCCAGATACTGCTAAGAAGTAGAGAGGCCCTGCACCTAACCTCTATGCAGGTCACTTTAGAATGGGAAGATTACATTTGTATTAATAATAATGATGATACATTTACATCAAGGACTGGCTTTGTACAGGCACTGGCATTTTCATCCCTGCAGAGTTGTTGCCTTTGGAGAAGAGCAACACCCTGCTCAGATAATTTCTTCCTTTTAGAGGAAAAGTTTACTGGTAGCCTAAAAGCATATTTTTCTTTACGTATAGAATGCATTATCTTAGACTGCAGAACTGAATCATAGGCTGCTAAGTGCTCTTGGCATCCACGTGAGTGGGTATGGCAGCATGGATGAATTACAGCGGTTTGTACCTACAAAGAGGGGGGAGCTGGAATGGTGGCGGTACTGAGTGGAAAAACCAGCAGTCGGATGCCCTATCTGAAGAATGTGCACTGAAGTATGGGTGGTTACTTCTCAGTGGGAGGTACTTCTGCTTTTCCACCTCCAAAGCAAGCTGTCTTAAGCTATGCAGAGCTTTTCACACAAGTCCAACCAAATTTTAAATGCAAATATATAAAATAGGATTTATATGAAATAGAAGCATATGGATTTGCAAGTTGAATTCGTCTGAAACAAGAACAGGTAAATATAGGGATCTGCATACAGCATTTAAACTTAAAATCCTATTTCAGGTGCTATGGACATTCCTCCATAGGGGTAAGTTAGTCCAAGCAACACTCTTCATTTCATGTCATGCATTAAGAAGAACTGTGACTTCATATTAAGGCTGAGGTAGTCAAAAACAGTCAATTATTTTAACTGCAGTCCCTCTAAATTATTCTGCAAGGTCAGTGGGAGCAGAGCAAGGCCTACACTGATCTGAGATCAATATTTGCATGGCAAGAAAAGAAAGTGTGAGAACAGTGGGAAGAATAAACAAGATGACCCATTTTTGTAGGATTAGAAATACACTTGGCTAAAGCAAGTTAAGGAGAATCATTCCCAGAGGTAGTCTAAGATGAAGCTAAATGCTACTGATGCCTGCTCTGGGCAGACTGCTGCACAGAAGCATATGAAGAAATGCCTTTAAATCCAACACTTCCAGCCACACTCTTCTTCCACAAACCACCCCAACTGCAGGAGTGTCCCCAGATGTCCACATGCCAGGAAGATTCTGCTTCCAAACTTGCCACTGTGCTGGGCTCTGTATGAACAGCAGAATGTCAGTTATGAGCACCACTAGAGCCACTGCAACAGATCTCTCCTGTTACTTCAAAATCACCCTTCACTCAGTCCAGTTATCTTAAAAATAAAAGTTAAGTGTTTGGAGCATACAAAATAGGCACCAAAAAAAAAAAAAAAAAAAGTCATGCAAGAGATGAAAAGGAAACAAAAATAACACTTCAGCTACTTCACACAGAGTCATAGTGAGAAACCTGCTTTTCTTTCTCATCCATTAGCCCCAAAGCTCTGTAGGCACTTACCTCACCTCTGTGGTCTCGGGTTGTCCTAGCAAGCACCCTGCAGTCCTTCCCCAGTGCTCTGTACAAGGGGACCATCACTTCTCTAGTCCTGCTGGCCGCACTATTTCTGATGCAGGCCAGGATGCTACTGGCCTTCTTGGCCACCTAGGCACACTGCTGACTCATGTTCAGCCAGCTGTTGACGAGCACCCCCAGGTCCTTTTCTGCCAGCCAACTTTCCAGCCACTCTGCCCCAAGCCTATGCTCTTCAGAACAGCCCCAAGCTGTTCTGAAGGTCTGTTTTAGGAGGTGTTCTCTGACCTGTTTCATTTGGGCAGAGCTGATGCTCATTTGTAACTATATTTCAAGTAGATATTGATCTATTGGGATGGATAAAACTTTCCTATTACAGCTGATCCCAAAGGGAAATACCTATCCTGCCACACAAGATGAATTAATCATGGCATTTACCAAAGCGTTCCATATAATTAAGGGCAAATCTGTGATCACCCTTTCTGCCAGCTGCCTCATGGAGAGCCAGACTTGAATGGGCAGTGCTGCCAAATTAATTCCGTAACTCTGTGGATGGCACTACAAGATACATGCATTTCTGAGCTAAATTAATTTCTGCTGTAGCTGACCTCCAGCTGAACAATGTTGCTTACTGGGCTGGGAGTAGCTTGTTTGTTGGATCTGTAAAATATTGTTACTTCAACGGTCTGGTGAGCTCCTGGGGCACAAGTTCTTTTTCCCACAAAGGTTTTTCTCTGTAACTGGAGTTATGGATACATTTGGCTTAAAACAGGAAATCATCACTGCATTAGCAACCACCAAAAAGGTCTTCAGTCTCTGGAGTCTGTTCCCTGGCATGCTATTGATTTGACTTTTTTAAGCTAGGAATGTTGTGAAATTCTTTTCTGTTTAAAAGCACAGTAATGTGCAATGTATTTTCATCCGACTTTTTGAACTGAAGTTTCCAAGTACATGTGTGTATAACTTTTCAAGCACTTCTCAAAAAATTTGTGCTAAATTTGGTGACAAAGCAGTGCCATTTTATTTAACATGGAGGACACATAAGCAGTGCAAAATTGACATCTTCAGCTCCAGCTTGCTGGGTCCACATTCTTAAATCTGCTGCAATACACAGGATCATAGCAGTTCTTGGGCTAATGTTAGATTCCCATTACTGTCTGCTTCTTTACTGAAACAACTCACTTCAGCGGGCAGCTCTACCAAATGATCATGGTATCACAGAACATCCTGAGTTGGAAGGGACCCACAAGGATCATCGAGTCCAGCTCCTGTCTCCACATCAAAAAGCAGTGTCCAAATGCTTCTGGAACTCAGGCAGGGTTGGGGCCATGACCACTGCCCTGGGGAGCCTGTTCCTGCCCACCACCCTCTGGTGCAGAACATTTCCCGTTACACTTTTGCCTAGATGTATCCTGGACATTTTGTCCAGAAGTATACTGTAAGAAACAGTATCAAAAGCTTTGCTGAAATCCAAAAAGATTACATCAGCTGGCTTCCCTTGGTCAGCTAGGTGGGCAACCTTGTCATAAAAGGAAATTATGAACAGGGAAGTCCTGTTCGTTAAACACACTCTGTGTGTCCTGATACACACATGAACGCCTGTTGGCTGTGACCAACGACTATATTGTCTTTTAGGTAATTTTCAGTAACTCCCAGAATAATCTCCATGATTTTGCCAGGCACCGACGTGAGACTGACAGGTCTGTAACTACCAGTTTCTTCTTCCTTGTCCTTCTTGAAAACTGGGACATTTGCCAGCTTCCATTTGCCTGGGACCTATCATGGTCCTCCAACTCAGAGTTCCAGGGGTCTCAGAGCCCATTATTGGTGTTGAAGACAGAGGCAAAGAAGGCATTAAATGTCTCTGCCTTGCCTGTGTCTCTATTTGTGAGGTGACCATCCACACCAAGGAATGGACCAGTGTTACAGAATCATAGAATTGTTTGAGTTGGAAGGGACCTTTAAAGGCCATCTAGTCCAACTCCCCTGCAGTGAACAGGGACGTCTACAGCTACACCAGGTTACGTCTGGTCCTCTATTTGCTATTAACTTTAAGAAAGCCCACATTTTTTTGTCCCTTATAGCACTGGCCAGTTTCAATTCTAACTGAGCACAAATCTTCTCCCTACAATGGCCAACAGCATTTCTGTAGTCTTCCAGTGTCGCCCGACATCACTTCCAGTGGCCATATGCTTTCTTTTTCCACCTAAGCACTAGAAGATCCCTGCTCAGCCAAGCCGACCTGCTCCACCTGCACGACTTCCAACACTATGGAATTGCCTGTTCCTGTGCTCTTAAGAGGTGATACGTAAAAAGTGACCAGCACTGATGAGTCCCAATGCCTTCAAAAGCAGTTTCCCAGGGGATTGGCCAGCTAGTTCCCTAAGCATCCTGAAGTCTGCTCTCCCCATCTCCAGGGTTGAAGTTTTAGTGGCAGTTTTCTTCCTTAAAACAAAGATTTTAAACTTGACTGCTTTGTGGTCACTACCACTAAGACGGCCTCTAATCACCACTTCATCCATGAGAACATGAACTCTGTGTACAAGCAACAAATCTAGGAGGGCTCCTTGGCTAGTCAGGTCCCTTAACACCTGTACCAAGAAGTTATTATCAAAGTATTTCAGGAATCTCCTGGACCTTTTTGCACCAGCTGTATGGTATTCCCAGACAACGTCAGACAAGTTGAAATCACTCATAAGGATAAGGGTTGATCTAGAGGCTTCTCTTAGATCCTTAAAGCATGATTCATCAGTGTCGTCATCCTGGCTGAGTGGCCTATAGCAGACTCCCACAACAATGTCTGCTTTATTTGCTTCTTCCTTCATCTCTGCCCAGAGGCTCTCAACCGTGTGATCTCCATCTGCGAGATCTGTACAGCCCAGCCCCTCCCTTACACACAGTGCCACACCCCTGCCTCGCCTGCCCTGTGATCATAAGTAACTGGTAAAATCTGGAGTTTCCCACACACTGCACTACAACATTAAATTTCAGTATTTGCCATGTAAATACAAAATAATCACACTTGAAATTTTATTGTACTGTTTCTACATTCATATGTTAATTTGAGCCTGGCTTTATTGCCCAGTGATGCAATCACAACAGCTTGCTCTGAAGTAAACACATTATTTACTCTGATTCAATTCATATATGGAATAGAAGCTAACTGTAATTGGTGATAGAAACAGGCACCACCAAATCTTGCATTATACATGCAAGCCTGGGAATGCAGTCAATCCTTTCCAGCATCATCTATCAATACAGTGCCAGATTTCAGAGAAATATGCATCTGTTTGATAAACATACACATAACTCATATCCAACCAAATACTGCAATACCTCATTTATATGAAATATTAAAGTGATTGATGTCAGCATAACGTGGCAGAAGCATCTGTGGCTATGGATGCCTCAGCATGCTGCCCTGCTGCAGGATGCAGCTGGGTGCACTGGGGAGTGCAATGCGTGCATTACCAGTTCAGCAATTCCATCCTACTTGGATTTGAGTCTGATGCTGTATGCAACACCAGGCAGAACAAAAGAATTGTGCCAATCCACCTGCAGCATTAGTTAAGCGCTTAGGGTCCTCTGATGAGTGTCTTAAATCTAAAACAAGAAGATATTTTGTGGTTTGATCTTTTTATGGGAAATAACATTTCAACCTTTTAAAGATGTCTTTGTAAAATGGTGATGTTACCTGTCCAAAGTGAATTTTACAGGCAGAGGGAGAGGCTACGGGGAGAATCAAATTGTCTTTATTACTGGCAATCAGAGCTACACTGAGAACAGATTCCCAGACAGCTAATCAGATGAAACCAATGGTTCTCATTCCAGGGAGATTACTGGGACAGTACTGGAGAGCAGAATATGGCAATGTTCTCAGCAAGGAGGGGGTGAATCTCGTAAGTGTGCAAGTACAAAACTGTCCCCTTACACCACTTGGCAAATTATTGTCTTAATGGTGTAACTTGCAACAATGCCTGGGTACTTCTGAATATACAAACTGCTGGTGCTCATAGCACAAGGTTCATTATGCAAGCTACCTGCTGGGTTTCAGTAGTGACTATCAATTGGAGACAGACCCATCACAACTTGCCAGTATGCCAGTACTGAAAGGACAAAAGAGGGAAGCTCTTATCACATCTGGAAAGCAGAGAACTTTCTAGCAAGGTCCCCTGCCTGCTTTTAAGACTGCGTATACTTTTCAGTGACTTTATTGAAGAGTTTTGCTCTAACTTACTAGTATACAACTCTGTGAATTCATGACATTTGCATTAAAAACATCCCACTTGAAAAATGTGTGATTGGGGCACTAATGGAATGATCTCTTGAGCTGCAAGCTTATTTATGGAGAACATGAATCCATTAAAAACGGCTCAGCTTTTACAAGAATATGCATGACCTCCATACTAATTTCAAATTTATAGAGCAATTTAAGAAACTGTTATTTCCAGACTGCCTTGGCAAGATACATCATCAACACTAAACTAGAGCAATGGCTGAGAAGGTTCATAATCAGTGCAGATTCAGTGTATCTGGCTGAAGCTCTCTCTTCGGGTATTGGTTTGGCCAGTATTTGCTATAGTCAGTGTACCACAAAGACTAGCAATAACTACAATTTGTCCTAGCAAAGTTAGTTACTAATTTACTGAAGTTTTCTGAATCAGCAAATTACTCACAGTTTTCCGATCTCTGCATTGGATGCAGAAAGTAACGGGAAATTTTTGAGCACATTGGTAAACTGAATTCCTGGCGAAAAGATTACTGAGCTGGTCACAGTACCATTGTCCAGATCTTCAAAAGCTAGTATTTGGATATTCTTCATGATTTATTTTTAAACAGAAGCTTTTCCTATATGTGGTTTAATGAAACAAGTTGACCGTTAGCAGCAGCTGCCCAGTATTTAAAATACTGTTTTGACACTCCCATCGTGATACTGCACAGACATCTTGAAGAGACACAAAACCAGAAGTGAAGCAAGAGCAACTTCTTTTTCTTTCTTTTTTTTTTTTTTTTTCTAGAGACAGGATATGGGATATTTTGTAGACAGCAATACAGTTTCATGAAGAAAAAAGAAAAAGCTGGGTTTAATCTAACTGACATTATTTGGCACCAAACCTGTTTCCACTGATCACTTGTCTGACCAAGTCTGCTATCTTCTTTTTGTATTACTACTCCCAGTTCATTTTAGTGTCTCAGTAAATAAATGTAAATTCAAGCCAACAATTTTAAAATGAAGTGTTGTCATAATATGCCACCTCCATTAACAGATGCCAAAGTGCTCTTAAAATACAAACTAAATGGAAGCTTACTTCCAAGATTAAAAAACAGGCAGTGTTCGGATGTGTATAACACTAGACAGCACTTTTCATACCGGCCTTTTTCAGTGCATGCATTATTTTAAGTCTACTTATTAGTGAACAGTTCATTTCCTTAAGCATTTAATTTACAACCCTAGTCAGCAGACTTAGCAAGCTGAAGTCTAGACCTCATTAAGCTTCTGTCTCATGTTTCTTGGGTTTACACAGTAAACCGCAGTAGCTGCAATTTGCTTTCATCTCTTAATCAGCTGATAAAAAATCATGAATAAATTCCGCTTGTGCTGAGCACTGGAGTTGCAGACTACAGAGATGCTTAGAACTGGCCTGCAGGAACACTGACCTAAAGGTTTTTGCCTTTTATGCTGCTTCACAGAACCACAGAACCGCAGACTGGCTGGGGGTGGAAGAGACCTCTGGATGTCATCTGGTCCCACTCCCCTGCTCCAGCAGGGACACTCACAGCAGGGTGCCCAGGACCACATCCAAGTGGCTCTTGAAGATCTCCAAGAAGGAGGCTCCACAGCCTCTCTGGGCGGCCTGTGCCAGTGCTCCCTCATCTGCACAGTAAAGAAGCTTTTCCTGGCATTCAGAAAGAACCTCTTGTGTTCCTCCTGTTTGCGCCCACTGTCTCTTGTCTGGGCACCACTGAAAAGAGCCTGGCTCTGTCTTCTTTGCACCCTCCCTTTAGGTATTCATAGACATTGATGAGATCCTCCCGAGCCTCCTCTTCTTCAAGCTGAACAATCCCAGCTCTCTCAGCCTCTCCTCATAGGAGAGGTGCTCCAGTCCCTTCATCATCTTGGTGGTTCTGTGCTGGACCCTTTCCAGTATGAGTGTTTCCCAAGAGCTGGCGCACCTTTGGCATTTCCTGGGGAGAGCACAGGCAGGAGGAGTAGGGCTGGCAAATGGTTCGTACAGAGCAGAATGAAGAATAGGTTCAAAGCCAAGGCAGAATTTTGGTAAAACAGTAAGTTTGCTTTCTTTCACTGAAAGTGGCGTGAGGCTCCTGGGGAAGGAGTAGGACCTGGAGGCAGCCAAAGGGTGCCTGTCCCAGAAGGAGCAGTCCCTGCCTGTCGGCAGGGACTTTGGGAGGGAGGAATGGTGACGGCCAGGCTGCTGCCTTGCACCACGCAGCTCCCATGAAGTGTCACCAGAAGGGCTGCAGCTCAGGCAAAAAGCCATTTTGGAGTGAAATTGTCTGCAGCAGCTGAGTGCCACCATGTTACCACAGCCAGCAGCCAGCCCCTGCAGTTAACACACCACTACTGGCTTCAGTAGAAGCTTAAAAAAGTGGTGGCATCAAGAAATTGACTTTCGGAGAAGGCCTTTGGAACAGCGACCAAGGACTTGGTGCTACACTTCAGTGGTTTCTCAGACTTCAGTTAGTCTGAGACTTTTAGAGTTCCCCACAAGATGTGGGCACCATTTATTAATAGCAAAAGCCTTTCTGCGCCAACCGGAGACACTTGCATTGTAGAGCCATGGCCGTGGTGTCCACTAGGCAGTTCTCACCATGACAGTGCGTTTCTAGCTAAGACAAGCTCCTCGTGTGATGTTTCAGAGTAGAGGAGAGCAGCTTATGGAGGGGTTTTGGATCTGAACACATTTCAAGCTTCTTGTCTCAATCCAATTCCGGAAGAGGGAAGGACAATTCATTTTCCTTCAGGTGTTTTTTTTTCTGCCCGGATCAGAGTGATCAAAGATGAAAATCTCTGCATGGAGTGAGGAGGAACAGGGAAATGAAACCAGCCATCCTTTTTCAGTGCTGTTTGCCTCTGGTTCATTGGGCAGTAATCTCTTTCCAAAAGGAAATAATACCATTTTCCTCGGAACCATTCCAGACTTGCTTTTAGCTTTGTATAGGGTGCAAAGCATTGAAGCTCTGACAACCACTACACAACAGAAATGATTTTTGTCTTCAGCTAGCTTAAGCTTCTCTTGTTCCGAGGCCACGTTAGACAGAATATAATATATAAAGGACTTGTAAATCTCTGGAAAACTCTTCAAAATTACCTTATCAGTTTAACTTCTGGAATGTCTATGCAGTAAATCAGCAGGCACTGGGAGCTGGGGGAAATCTGGTGATCCACATGGATAAAAGTCACCCAGAAGCAATGGAATTTCAAGCTTGTTTTTAAACAAGATATTTTTTAACCTTGCCACTTGGATAAGTACTGCACAACTTGCAGCAAGGGCCTTTGTGGAAATGAACATTTATTCCAAACCCAGAAGAAGAGTCGCTACAAAAAACGTTGCCTTTATATGCAATTAAATGACCTTTCTGCTCTCGTGTTATCTGACAAATTGCATAGCAACCACAAGGATGACTCATGCCTTCTAATATTATATACAACATTCTCTAAATTATTTAAGTGTCAAAATGAATCTGCATTGAGCTTATGAAACTCTTGATATTACCCTCAGCCAAGTGGTTATTGCATATAGTAGTTTGATGAGGAGCTCATACAGCTGGAAAGCAACTCCGTAACCCAGCAGCTGTGTTCTCAAACGCTGCTTTTAAAAATTAAAGAATCTGACAGTAAGTTGCTTCCTCTCTGCAGGCTCTTTAGACCTTCCTATGTAATTAAATGCAGTTATATCCTGCTACGAAAAATACAGATTGGTCTCAAAAATCCTATTGAGAGGCTACTGCCCCTGATTAAACTCTGAAGGGCTTTTAAAGTTTGAGATCTAACCACAGCTTCTTGCAGCTCACCAGCTTCAGCAAGTTTGCAGCAATATTAATCAGCATGAAATAATGAGGCTGTGAGAGGAAGCGTGTGATTTCTTTATTTCATCTTAATTATAATTTAAAATTTTAATGTCAGGAATTTGACAAGTGTTTGAGCAAGAAGAATCGTTGCTTCAACAGCAATTAAGGTCCAGCAGAGAAATATGCTTGATCCCAAAGAAAAGCAACGAATTTGTCCTGTAACCACAATGTAATCCAAATCTCTGCCTGGTGGTGTTGACAGCAAATGGGCTGGTTCAAAAGCCTAGCGTCTCTTCCAAGAAGTGTGTTCCCAGAAGCAGACCGAACCACGAGGACAATTTTAGTAAATGCTGGGCCTTTGGGAGAAGAGCACGATCCCCCAAAAAGGAACACCCTGCTGTAACAGGAAGGGACGTAACTAGGCTGCCTCGCATGGCTGTGTCCCCTGTGGCAGGTCACGGCATCACTAGCTGGGCAAATGGTTTACTTGGTTTCCACCGTTTTTAAGGTTTTTTTAAGGCATGCCTTAAACATCAGAAACACAACAGCGGCTATAAGCAGAGGAGAAGTGACCACCCCCAGAAACAATCTGTGAAGTACTGAAAGAAAGAAACAGTGCAAACTGCTCACTGTCTGCTGACCCATGCCCAGCCAGCCCCCACCTTCCGCTCGCTTTCATAGTTCCTGTGATGCCATATCCCTTTGGCCAGTTTGGGTCAGCTGTCCTGGTTCCGTCCCCTGACAGCGTCCTGTGCACCTGCAGGCTCCTCGCTGGCAGGGCAGCACAAGAAGCTGACACGACCTTGGCTCTGTGCAGCGCAGCTCAGCAACAAGTACATCAGAGTATTACCAGCACAGTTTTTCTCCTAAACCCAAAACACAGCATCATCCCAGGCACTATGAAGAAAATCAGCTCTATCTCAGCTGAAACCAGGACAGGGCTTTATGTCACAACAGCTGGTACGATGCCAGGCAGGGAGAACCAAAACCAGTCATTTCCGAGTGGCCATCAGAAGCACAAATATGATCATTCTCTACCTCAGCAAGAATAATGTTATTGGCAGTGCCGCCAGCGTTGCCAGGAGGCTTCTTTAATGTTTCCAACCATTTGACATATATCTCATACTTCCATAATTCTTGCTTATACTACATTAAGCAGGTAATCTGTGCAATTTGCACTGAACCCTACTGGGAAATGGCAGATTCATAGTGAAAGATCCCTACCCCTCTTTTAAAGCTGCCAGAACACAGGTTGCTATTTTGTAAGGTGAACCAAAGTCCAGGGCTGCAAAGCTTGGACACTCAGCAGAGAGGACAAGCCCTTATTGCTAAAATGATGGATTTGTTTTCCAAAGACAAATGTTTCTACTATGAATTTCACACCCTAACTCCACCTCTAAGCTCAGCCCAGACTACCAAACCCCTGTGCTCCCGGTCTCACTCAGCCAGTCCAAATGTGGCTGCAGCCTCCCTGTCTGCGTCGTTCACAACCTGAAGCCAGCCGGCAGCACATTCTGAGCACGGGCACTGCCCAGAGCCTACCAAAGTGCTCGCCATGCTGCAGCTGCAGGCCCTCAGCCCAGCAGCCCCTGTTTGCAGGACTGCTGCACGTAAGGCTCTGCCTCCGGAACAGTGCAGCCCAAGAGCTCCTATGCATAAATCATAGAGAAACACCCACTGCAGAGTTCACAAAGGAGCAGTTCATGCCTGTAGAAGTGGCTACACCATTCTGGGCCTATGAAGACCTATTTTTAAAGGCGTTTCCCAATACCTTGCTTCTGAAACATGCTGTTTTGATCACAAAGAACTTTGCCATTCTGATTCTTTGTGCCTTATACAATTACCCTTCCAGGTGAGAGTCCCTTGAAACTTTAAATGTAAATATCCAGCTTTGCACAGCTGGATACATGAAATATGACTAACAGCAACAGCGACAGGTGCACAGGGTCCTGAGTTTAAAACCACAGATCAGGAGAAACTCTTGGGCGTTGGTACAACAGCAGGTTCAATACCAGCCTAATAAGCCCAACATGCTATACTAATCTCTCACAATTTGAGAATGCCTTCTGAAATAGGACAACATGATTGAAAAACCATCTGCTGTTTTGTGCTTCCTTCTCATTGTTTTATGTTCAACAACTAAACGCAACCTCCTACTGCACAGCTTGGGGAGAATTTCAAAAAGTTGAGCAAATTGTCCTGGAGATTTCACTGAACTGATTTAAAATGCATCACACACGGAGAATAGACCAGATGTTCTGACGATGTCACTGGAAAACATTTCTTAAGCATAAGGCACTTAGACCATTCTATTTTGTATGCAAAATGATCAGTGTTCTTGTTTTGAGAAGATCAGATTGGCTACCTTCTGCCCAGGGGAGTGCAAATGTTCTGCCAGTTTGGAAGGGTCAAGTTTTGCCCCACACCTTTGCAAACAGGTACCCCGGGCACATGGTAAATCCCACACAGTCATGCTTTCAGATTTGGAAAGGTTTAGGGAAGGACTACTTATTATCTGATGATCATAATCTAGTTTAAAACAACTGCCATTTTGCAACAGACGTGGTTTAAATAACCATCAGCCTTCATTCCAGCAGGCTAAACTTATAAACAAACATTTCTCAAAGCGTCCACTGAGAGCGGCCCTCTGGATTTCAAGCTTGACCACGCTAAATTACACTGAACACCATTCTAGCTTCACAACAGCGCTAAACACAAGGCATCAATAAACGATTTTGAATACGTTAGACTGTGATGAAGACATGGCTGGTAATCTTCCTTGAAATTCTTTCAACAGCAGTGGTTTCCACAAAGCCACCAAAACCATGCCACACTTTAACATATTTTGAAATCATTCAAGATGAATCTCATATTGCTCGCAACAGGCATAGTAAATATCTTTAGGATTTTAATGTTTGTTTTCCCAGTCATGTCCACTCTCCGGTAGCATATAATAAGCTGTGTTTTTAATGATATAAGTCCCAAAGAGATGTATTTCATCTTTTTTTTTTTTTNCTAAAGCTGTACTTCAAAGTGAGCCATATTCCCTGCTACTGAAAAGCCTGGCTGTAATTCCAGTACCGAGGAGTGATTCATACTTGAACAGCCTTCTCTTATTTTTCATCTAGCAGAACCAGAGCAACTCAGCTGGACCCTGGATCCATGCTGGGATGTGAGACAGCCTGAGGAGGAGCGGAGCCATGGCCACACTTTGGACAGAAGCCGCCTTGCAGGTTTGGGAGACATAAGGTGTATGGCATGGAGACAGGATGGTGCCTGTGGGCTTGGAGACCTCTCTGGGGAGAGGTGAAGCAGGTGTAGTTGCAGAGAGGGTGGTGTTCAGCATCATGGGCTAGAAAGCATCTCCAAAACCTGGGAGGTTTAGCTACTCCCAGTCTAGCCCAACCCACAGTATATCAGAGTAATCCCTGTATTTTATGCCCTTTAACCCTGTTATTTTAAAGTCATTATGCATGAGATAAAAGATCGTTCTTTTAAATATGAAATTACTAGCTCCATTATAGCAGAAACTTATGGAAAACGAGGCCTGTAGGACTGATTGAACTTGAGCTATTAAAATGATGACAGATTTATTGATAATGGGCCATAACGTGCTTGCACTAAAGAAACAGAAATTCCAGTGAGACTTACGTGTTAAGGACATAAGCTAAAGATCTTTGTATTTAATTATACAACTTATTTTAATTTGGCTGTTGGTTTAAACTCCAGAAATGAGATGCCTGCAAATGAATTAGCAGCTTTCTATGGAACAAATCTATGTACATTGTCTGCATATCGAGTTTGAGGCCTCCCCTTATTCTCTGTAGTGAAACTGCAGTGAAAAATATTCAAAGAAATTACTGATATATACGGATATCTAATTTGATGGGAAACATCATTGGTTCAGAATCACCTACAACCACTAATGAGCACACAGTGTGCAAATGAAGCCAAACGACCCTCCCACAATCAGCTGCACGCTACGACTCCATGCATTCAAAACTGCATTTTTTGTCCCAGTTGCCATTTTCATAACTTTACGTATGTGCAAAAAAAACTACAGCCACGTCAAAATCTTCAGAAAGAGACGAAGAGCATATTTAAGCGGAAACTCTGTCTTTCCCTGGAGATTAGCCCTTCATGGGATAGAAAATCTGTAATGCATAGATCCTGGGAACTAGATGGACATGAGTTTTAACACAACAGATGGGTGTAAGGTCAACCTAAACTGGACTTGGACCAGAAAAAAACACTATTCGTTTATTTTCTAGGCTGGAAGCTGAGTTATGGGACAAGGAAGCATTCAGAGTGGTGTGTGCCCAAGTAACGTTTCATGTGAAGAAAGAGAAGCATGTACTTTGCATGTATGAATATTGTCAGTGCATGGAAGGAAGGTGCAGAATATCAGAAGGTGTAGAAATGGGAAGGTGTGGAAGGCATACAAATGCTACTTTGTGATGTTGTACTGGTTATTCAGCCTTGATATTTTCCTTACTTAGAATATATGAATATTGATGAAACACAGTTGCTTCCCAAGAAAGTTTAAATAATATATTTAAATAACTTGAAAGAAACTAGAAGTGCTGTCATTTCATTTAAATTGACACGAGCACTGAATCTGGTCTAATTTCTGTGTGGGGGAAGCCCTGCCTGTACACAGGGGATTGCTTTCCCTGGAGCAGGCACAGGCTGGGCTCCTCGCAGCGCGGGAGCCCCGGCGGCAGCAGCACAAGCGCTGGGTCTGTCGGTCGGTGCCCTCACATCCAGGCTATCAGCCAACAGCCTCTGCCTGTCATTCCGAACGCTAATTCCTGCAGTGCGATAAGCCCTGCCTCACCCTGACCAGCCGGCGAGGGAAGCTGCCTTCCCTCCGTGTCTGCCTGCGTTTTGCCAGAGGAGGTCAGCAGTGCCCAGCTAGGCTGGAGCTCGTAGCCGGCCTCCACGTGTAGCAGCTCAATCGCATTTACACAGATGTGAAGTTTTTTTCCCAGTTCATCTTACACGTTTGAATCCCTGATTATGTTAACCAGACTTGGCAATACCAGGACTTCAAGAAGCTCACTTTTTTTTTTTGCAGTTTAGCTTGTGCAACAGACCCCACTAATGGGCAATATTTTTCATATACCTAAGCACCCTGAAAAATGCTTTATTTTACTCAGATTCTCTGTTGGTGATTTCGATCCTGCTGTGGTGCTGGCTTCCCACCCTATACAGGCACAGAGCTGTCAGTAACACAAAGCACAGGGGTGGCAGAGAGGCAAAGCAGGTTGGAGTTCAGCAGCTGAGTGCATTTAAAGAGCACTTTGCATTGGGCCTTACAAATCTGATTATTTTACACCATCAAGCAGAGTCTTAAAAGCCTTTCCCAATTACCGCCTACTGATCTTCCTGTTAGCAAATCTAATGCTCCTTGTCACTTGACCTGGAATGCATTCACTCAATATGCTTATTTCCACAACTTTAAAATAGCATTTCTCTTTTAAAAATATTGTCCTGTTAACAGCTTAGCAAACCTGTTAAGGCCACCAAAATTAAATTTAAGCACCATTGTGGCATCCCTGTACAACACACATGGAGAAACTGGCCTACCTTGGTCTCGTTCTTCTAGAGACTTTCTTCTCTTTTCACAGTTCTTTTCAGCAAAAGTGCTGGAGGAGAGGCAGCTCCCCCTGCAGCTGCCAGTCACACAGGCAAAGCAGTGTGGCACAGCTCCAGGATGGACGCACATCTTTTAATTCCATGCTTTGTCCTTTTTTTGTGCACATACACACATATAGATAGAGTATCCTGCAATAGCTACAGAGGTAGCTGAGGAATTTCCTTTTGTGCCAGTGTAATTCTACAGTCCGTCTGTGCAAATGATTCATGTTTGGATTGCTACCACAGAAGAAAGAAAAAAAAAACACAAAAATTTCAGCTGGATCTCAGCTTTGTAGAGCCACAACGTCACACCTGACCTGAGGGAAGAGTCACTTCCAAACACTGGAAGTGGCTGGAAGCTTCCCCCAGATGCTGAGAGAGGGACAAGCCAAGCATGTGGCTGCAGCCCTGCAGTCAGAGGAGGTGGGACCCTCCGCCGCTGTCGTCCTGAGCCAAGACCAGTGGAATCTGCAGATTCTCCCTGAGATGAACAGTTTCATTAGCTAGTGAGTACAGCTCTGAAGCTGGCACTGATGATGTCCATGAAAAAGCATTAATATCACTTTTAAATTATATAGATGATGCTACAAAATGCAGATTACAGATCCCCATGCTGCTGCTGAAATTAACAGCTGCCTCATCCTCTGGAGCATGATTGCTTCAGGAACCGTCTGTTGACTTAATTTCCAGCTTGTTTATGCTGCTCCTTCCTGAGTTTTCATATATATATATATATACCAGGGGCACCAAAAATATATATATATGTTTTAAGAGATGTTATCTATGTATTACTTTTCAAAGCTGAATTGAATTCCGATAGCAATGTGTAGTATGATGTTTGCTCAAAAGATGGCATTAATCGAATGGCTCCTAGTGTCACCATGCGACAGGCAGGATGGCCGCGACAGGCAGGACAGCCAAAGAAAACAGCAGAAGCACGGCTGCCGTTCAAGGAGCACAAGATCATTTTGAAGTGTCTGGACACTGATGGTAACCACTTTGAGCATGTCTTGTAATTGTGGAAATCAAATGTGACTTGTATTCATCTCTTGTTATTGGTATATATTGAGTAGTACAATTTTAATACAGTTTTTTACATTTCTTAAAATGTGCATACATTTTTTTGGCACCTTCTGTATACAAACACAGAAATACATATACACACATATATAAATACATACATGTGTACTCACAAACATTTCAAATAGCCTAAACTACTCACAAAAGACAGTGAAAACTTTATTTTTCTGCATATACTGTCCACAAGTAGTTGATGAAAAGAAAAGAGACTGAGAATTACGTGCCGTGCAGTAACACACCACCTCAGCTGTAGACTGCTCTGACTCAGTCCCAGTGTCTTGTCAGAGGGCAGATTTAATTTCCCGCTGGTCAGCCAAAACCATCCAAATCAAATGCCTGCACCCTGTCTCCTGAGCCCAAAGGCCACATTTGAGCAGCTGGCTGGACTGCACAGCTCTTGCAGCTCAAAGGATTTCTGCACACGTGCTCCACATGGGACAGATGTGGCCAGATGTGACAAGGAAGACTATCACCTGCCCTGAGAATTTAGGCTCCTAGCACCTCTGAATGCTTTTCAAAATGTTTACTAAAATCTTTCTCATAGAGCATCATCTCAGAGCTGGGATTTCCATTTCAGAGAAAGCAGCCCCGCAGGCTGCTTGTCCCAAACAACAGCCCATCCATGCTGCCTTGTCATCATTAGCAAACACACCAGAAGCTGCTAGTGCAGAAACCCAAGAGGGACAAAGTGAATCACTCTGCTGCCCCGCACTCCTCATCGCAGTAATTGCCGTCCTTCAGTGACCCATGCATCTTGCCCCATGCTGCTGTGTCTTTTATCTTACTATGAAACACAAATTTTCAGTAATTAGGCCAAAGCACCTCACTGTTCCTTGAAGCTGCATGCTTGCTTATGCCCATGCCAATAATAAAAACTATTTTTATAGTACATTATTTTCCACTGCACAAAGTCATGGTTTTAACCTTGTCAGAGGCGACTTGCTGCTTTTGAAGGACACCGTTGTCTGCTTTTCAGCCCAAATGACATGGGACATATCAACAGCAGTGTCACTGAGCACAGGATGCCAAACCGCTGCTTCTTCTGGGAGGCGTGATCTTGAGAATTTACTTTTGAACCACTGGCCGAAGAATTAAACACCAAAATACAGAGTGAGCTATTGAAAAGTCTGTGGAAAACTAGAGTAAGTGGTTTGCAGGTTGCGGATTACTACTGGCCCAATAAAGTAGGGAAGAGTTTGACAGCTGCGATTTGCTCCTTATGTGCTAGCAATATAGCTGGTGCTGTGAGAGAGAAGCGCACTCTGCCTCCCTGATCTTACAAACAAAAGAGTGCAAAAAAATAATAATCAGTGAAGACAACCACACAGCAGGAGATCTCAGAGCGAGACATAAATCCCTATCCTTGTATACTGCAAAGGTAATGACATGATGTATGCAGATTAGTACTTGTGAGCCTCAGAATAAATAGATTTTCAGAAGGGATTTAACTAATGAGTAAGTGAAACTCTTCTGGCAAAAGGAGTTAATGCTTAAAAAGCAACCCTTTAATATTCTGTAAAGCACAGAATTCCTTTTGGTTATTTCTTCATAAAGCCTTTGGCATTTTTGGTGCCTGCAGATAACCACGAAGGCCAATCCCGGCCTGCCAGCAGCTGGGGGCAACAGGCGCCCTTCATGCTGCGGACACAGGCGGATGCTGATGAGGGAGCACAGGGCAGGGCTGTGCACAGCCAGGGTGTGAGCTGGCAGAGACAGGGGGCCGAGATGCTCAGGCCACCTGCTGCCGCTGCAGACAGGGCCCTGGGGCTTCATGTGGCCCAGGACAGGTGGGCTGTGAGCTGGCCCATCGGCTCACCACATGCCACCTTCACAAGTGAGAGTCAGCAAAGCCACACTGAACCATCTGATTTATGAGAGTGCATCGTTTGTACAGCTTAAGGGGGTTGGGTTTGCACCTTACAGTGCGTGAAGCGGTTGCAGTCTTCCCCTCTAAACCTGCAGCTGAAGCTAGATGGAGCCTCAAGGGCTCGTGGCTCAGTTTGGTTACCCGCATTTCTCATTTAAAATTGGCTTTTTTTTTTTTGCCTCAGTCCTCCCTGCATGCTGTGAAGATGTTTAATTGGTGTGGTGCCGCACACAAGGGCTTTTCCACCAAGGACAGGAGCTTCCCCCAACCCGCAGTCCCTGAGGCCATCTCTGTCATGCCCACAGCAGCAGCAGGAGTGTGGAATCTGGTCAGCTAATGGCCCTGTAGCATTAGCTATCCAGCACACCAGCCTCCTGTTCAGTCCCCACTTGTGGCTTGCATGCCATACCCAGGAGAAGAATTCTCCCGTCTCTCACTATTACCTCTGCTAAGAAGGATGACAAGCATGGGGGGAGCACATATTTTCCAACAGACATTGGATTTGCACTACCAAGTAAACTTTCGTAAATCACTAATGAATAACACAAGGGAAGGACCTTCCAGTAGCACAGGCAGAGAGCTCATAGCATCCAATGCTCAAACAGGTGACTGTAGGTAACCATTTTTCTCAGGATAAGGTAAACACCAAATGTGACCATACGCAGAGCATCAGCTTGCAGCTAGAAGTAGGGTGGTAGGAAAATCAATCAGTGCCTGTTTATCAAGCCCCAAACCTGCTGCTGCTAAGCACCCCTGATTTCTGGGTTGTGGGGAGGGTTCTGCAGTCCTCACTGAAGCTCATGTTCATGCCAAGAATGCCCAAAGACTTTCAGGTTTGTGAAAATGTGGGTTCAGCCTGTCTGTAAAACCAATCAACACTGCTCCTCTCCCCCCTCAACCTAAGAACTTACTTTGAACTGCAAAAACTTGCTCATCAATGAACACAACCTATAACTATCAGCAACCTAAGTATGGTGCAACCAATATGAAACCTGCTGTGAAAACAGATTGAAAGTATTTTAAAAATGAAAACCTGGGCATCTAAATTATTTACAGAAATTTATTTCTATTTCACTAAGCTGTGACACCCAGAGGACAAGAGGAGCAAGGACCACAAGAGCAAAGCTGCTCCGTGTGCCTGCAGCATGTGGGCATATGCTGACGGATAGCTCCGAATCCCCAGCAAGTGCACAGTAATTATGGGAAGGCAGCATGTGCCCGCATTAATTGTGGCAGCCAGCAGAGCCAGAGTGATACACTGCTGTTCATGGAGCCTTCCTTGCTGGCAGAAAAGGAAAGCCTTGAGCCATATACAAAATGAAGCTCTTCATGTATGTTGCTGCTTTCATAGACATTTCTAAATGAAGTGCCTGTAAGGGTAAATGTAATTTATTCCCCTCCTACACCCTTGATGTGGGCAAACCTTTTTCATGAGGACATGGATGTTAATACTGAGCCTGTCTCAGCATCCCAGCAGGGCTCTTAAATGTTTCAGAGGGTGGAAGAGATGGACTGTTTTAAAAATATTTACTGGATGGAGTAACACAGAGGTCTCCTGCAGCCTAGCAGTTATGTGATATATCTTTGGTCGTGTTGTAGAAAGAAAAAAACAGTGGTCCTTAAAGAAATCACCTTGTGTTTCTAGGTAAGCAGATCAGAATTGAATCAAACTAGGATGGAAAATGTGAAGGCAATTAAGAGAAGAAGAAGAATACGCCATTCTTGATCTGCAGATTTAAGTTTTAAATTGTCTTTTGATTTATGATTTTATTTCTCCTTTTGTGCCTTTTTATCACAACCAAGTGATTAAAAGCCAGGGAGAAGGGTTCTGCAGGCAGTTGCTGACATGATTCACTGCGGGAAGCAGCGTGGCTGCTGAACACAGTGCCAGCATCCAGCACCCGCAGCAGGATGCATGCAGCAGGTCTCAGCCTCAGCCCTTCTCAGGGGCACTGCAGGATGCAGCATGGGGACTCAGCCTCCCGCATCACCTCCCAGCCTGTGCCACTGGTTCAGCCATTTCAGAAGTGCAGCTTAACTCCAGTTTTAGGCAGAAGTTCATTTCCAAGGCTTCCTGCTAGGATAAGCCTCAGACTGTTATATAGCGACTTGCAGAACTGCCCAAGCCCTCACCCATGCATGCACCCATGCTGGCAATACCTTAGAAGAACAGTTATCCTATGAAGCAGTTGCTGAAGTTTCACTTGCAGTTAACATTTGTGCAGATGGAATTGAGGCCCTTTCAATTTCTATTCATGGCATGTCTTAGAAGAGGTCAAATTAAAAGCCTTATCATTAAGGAGCTGATAGCTCCCATAGTCACAAGCATCATTCTATATTAGCTGGAGAGAGCAGCACGACTCGCTGGCTAGCAGAGGTAGATCTGTTCATAAAATAGGAAAACTTCTAACCAAAGAGAACTTCCTGAGCCATGAGTTACTTTAGAGAAAGTACTAGTTCCAAACAAATCACTTATATAATTTGTGCTGTCAATACAAGAACTTTCCTCTACGTTAAGGAGTCTTCTTGCTGTGTACTTCTCTGAATTGCCTTCCTGGTTGACCTACAGCGCATTAATGCAGCTTACAAAAGAACCGCAGTCACCTTTATTTTTCACAGAGTACGTGTTTTAGGTGTTTATGAGTTCAATAGTAGATACATTGATCTATTCGACCAGAATAATACTAAAACAAATATTAAAACATTCTTATTGCAGGCACCTGTCCTCTATATGGCTATATTTCTGTGTTACAGAATGATCTGCCTCTTGAGGGAGAAAACGGAAATACAGAACTAGTACATGTTTGAATGTGATTTTTAAGGTCTTTTCAGGTCAGAAAAGTAAAATGGAAAAGAAGAAATAATTGCAGCACGCACTAAGGGTTTGGTTTGTCTCACAGAGTTCATTCCATGTAGACTGCACTGCAAAAATGGGACAGTTTTGCTCTAGGAAGAGGCTGCAGCATGCAGCCAGCTAGACTACCAATTTAATGCAGGTGGTAGCAGGTCACAGCCCCGCTGGAGAGCAGCTAACTGCTGTAAGGCCTGTTGCCGCTTCAGAAAGAGCTCAGTTTAGTCACAGACCTAGTCCAGTTTGGAATATTTAGCCCATAACTAAAATTCATAAGTGGTCAGGCTGGAAGAGGTGACACTTCCAACCTTAGGTCTGCTTAGACTGAGGTTTAATAGCACTCACCTCAGACCTGTCATTCGAAAGATTTTTTCTAACACTGGTGATTTTTAATGTAGCTGCAAGCTGAGACATCCAGCGTCTGCCACGAGACCTTCAATACCTGCTCTCAATTCCCATAGGGCCCATATTAAGGAAAGGATATTTTCAATGCTCTGGAGTCCTACTTTTTCTCCTTATCAGTTTGCAAGAGTGCAGCAGTGCACAGGGAGGGATACAGCCCAGACATGAGCAGATGACAAATCCCCCACATCTGCAATAGGGCAGGAGTGGGATGGGGCTCCAGGCATGAGGAGGGGTGTGCCCAGGCCACACCAGTGCTGGAAAGCCTGAGGAAAATTGAGTGGCTGGGAGGGATGAACTAACAGCTACTGCTTACAGACCTTCTAGGGACAGAGTTTGGTCTTGGAAAACACCTAGGAGGGAAGATGAGTCCTAGATACAAGTGCGAAGGAGACAAAAGTAACAGCAGTCTGCACAAAGCATTAAAAATACATGTAAAGAGGAAAAAACAGCTCTCATTTCAGAGTATTTTTTGCCTTTCTCCCTTCCCAGAACAGCATTTGCACACAAATACTAAAAGACATAGTGCATGTTTTCTCTGAGCAATTTCCTCCAGCAGACGACCACTGACTAGAGCCACGCGATAGCCGGGTGTTCTCATTGAGGCCAGCCATGCACCACCAGCACCCTGCTTCCCACATGTGCGCTCTAATTTTTCTTTTTTCTATTATGTAATTATTTTTCACCCTTCTAGGAGGGAAGCAAGAGATTCGTCCTGCCCTGGCTCAGATCAGGAGCCTTATGGCTAGAGCCGTGCTGTCAGCAATTCTGCCTTTCCTTGGAGAAGGAATGGCCTCAGTAAGGACAGCTGTTCTGCGGCAGGCTTGGATTCAGTGACCCAGATGCTCAGCATCACTCCTGATGTCAGGCTTCTCCTAATGCAATTACAGTTACTGGAGGACAAATGCCAGGGGAGCTCCTGAAGTACAACTTTTGTTGTGTATGCCCATGGAAAGCCTGAAAAATCTGAAGAAACTGAGTAATTGAAATATTTGGTGATAAAGTGTGAATTGGCGCCTGGAGCTGGGCATTCCTGCTGACAGAGTCTGACTCCAGCACCTACCACTGCCAATTCCCTTGTATGATATCCTCAAGGAATAGACATGAACACTAGAATCCCAGTACATCAGGAAAAAGCTGCAGTTTGCTATTTTATAAACAGAATAATATATGCTATTTTACACTACTATTTGCTCAGTTTCTGTGGTTTCCATATAATATGCAGTCTACTTCCCACAGCTTAGGGAAGCTTCATTGACATCAAATAATCTTAATTAATATTTGTGACATCAGTAGTAAAAGATGTAAGAAGACACTACAATTATTAATTTTTATTTATTTATTTATTTTTAAGAATACTTTCTGCTGTTGTATTTTGGGTAGAAGCCTTTGTTCAAGTCTACACTTGAAAACACAAGAAGCAAATGCAACAGTGCAACAAACCTTCAAAATCTTTACAGTCTCAGGAACTGCGCGTCATGACTTGTAGCTGTGTTCTGTACACTCTGCTTCCAAAGGCTACATGTGAGCTAAATATTCCCTCCTGGAACAGCTTACTATTCAGAAATGCCCATGCTCTAGAGATGTCCAACAGATCTGCAAGCTCCCTGCAGAGCAGCGGCCTGAGGAAGGAGACTTGAATGAAACCCGACCTTGCACCAGGAGAGTGGCAGCACAACAAAACCAAGCAGCTACCCAATGAGTGCCCCAGCAAGGAGGATTTTCTCAGTTTTCTGCCTTTCCGTTTGCCCTTCACAAACTCAGGGGTTAAATTCAGCCCTCCCATAACTCTCTGTGGAGCTGCCTGATTCATCACAATGTAGTGGTCAGGACATTTTTTCCCCATCTGCTTTTGGGGAGATGTTGTTCCCTGCACTGCTAATGTGGAGTGCAGACCAGCTGCCTGTGCTCTCACACAACGCTAGCACAGAATACTTTGTCACGTTTTAAACCAGAATTCAGCACACAGGAGCTCCCAGGCTCTCTGTGCTCTCCCAAAGGCCCCCATTTGTCCTTGTGTCGGTGGGGACCAGCTGGACCGTGCTGGTGCTGGCCACCTTCCCCAGCATGCATCCCTGGGGGATTCCCTGGGATTCCCCAGCATCCCTCTTCCTGGGGGGAGCCAGAGGACTGCAGGCTAAGCTGTGCTCAGCTCTCCAGGAGCAGGAGAAATCCCAGGAAACAGCAATATATTTGCAAATTCCAGTGCTCAGCACCAGCTGCATGCTCCTGCATCTCCTTCACCTGGGCAAGGAATTCCAGCTAGCTGGTAGAAGTCTGGCTCAACACAAGGGCTAGCTACCAAAGCGCCAGGACTTTAAATATGCCCAAGATTATTCATTTGAATTCTGCTGGCAACTGTACAACAAAACATCAGTTCTGAAATTGCTGTACTGTTAATGAATGATCAAATACAGCAGTACTTCAACTCAGATGCAAAGTTGTATGGCTTTATAAAATTATCTGTGCTTCAGACTATCTCAGGAGTACAGAGGGGCCACAGGAGGGCTGTCTGCAGCCCTCTGGTCCAGATTTGTGAACATCAGACTACTGATGTTTAAGATTCTTCCACCCTGCATCTCAGTGTCCCACCTGACTACCTCACTGACAACAGTGGTCCAGTTCCTGCACCAAAGCCCTTGCTGGTGCCCCTGTGCTACTGAAGCCTGGGTAACCTGGCCACCCTGCACACACAACATGCTGCTAAAGGAGCTTCTCCAGAGCCTGCTGTCCCCACGAACCTGCATCACCCATCTTTCCCTTAAGCACCTGCAGCTGCACAGATGAGACCTCCACAGCCCAAGTTCATCTTGTGATGAATATTTGGGGTTCCCATGGAGTGACCTAGCACTGCACAGCCCCAGGCTGACCACTGACTCCCACCAAAGCAGGGCCAACCTCCTACCAAGACACATTAAGGCAAGGAGACTCTCATGCATCATTTTACAGAGCTCTCTCTCACGGCTTATCCAGGCACATGGCTACCTATGTTAATGTGGTCTCTTCCAGGCTAACTGCAACTCATTGTATAAGTCTCATTAAGGTCTTACCTTAGGTGAGATATTTATAGTCTCAGTATCTTATCAGTAAAAAAATTTATAAGAATAACGTTATCAGGTATGGACATACCCATGGGCAGAAGAGCTCATTCATTTCACACAGCAACAGATCACTAATCACCAGAAGCCCCACACTGAATTTTTTGTGTACTTGGAATTATGTGCCAAGTTGCTTAATGTTAAAGCTATATATATTATAAGACAAGGGGAAACTGTTTCAAACTAAAACAGGGAAGATTTAGGCTGGATATAAGGAAAAGTTTTTTACAATAAGGGTGGTGAAGCACTGGCACAGGTTGCCCAGAGAGGTGGTGGATGCCCCATCCTTGGAGACCTTCAAGGTCAGGCTGGACAGGGCTCTGAGCAACCTGATCCAGCTGTAGGTGTCCCTGTGCACTGCAGGGGAGCTGGACTGGATGGCCTCTAAAAGTCCCTCCCAACTCAAGCAATTCTGTGATTCTATGATTCTATACAAGCACTTCATTCCCTTTGAAAAATCCATCCATTTCAGTACAAAGATTTTGCTGGTAGCAAATGGAACAACTGAAGGTCTGAAGACCAAGCAGTGAGGAATGCTGAGGTTTTGAATAAGAGCAGGAGACTATAATGCTGCGAATATTTGACTGCTGAGAGCTATTAGAGACACAGCATCAGAGGGAGCTGGTGAAATCCCACTGACTGAAGGGTTTTCTAGGGGAAGAAATGCACAGAGGAGTATTATCACGGAGAGAAAAAGGCCAAACTGAAGTGTGAAAGTTTTTGACCAGGTTTCCAAGGCAGAAACTCAAGATTTCAGGCTTTGAAAAATCCTTTGTAATTACTGTGATGGTGATGAAATAATATAAAAATTGGTTGCTAAACCAATACAGAAGTGTTCTTTCTTACAGGAATGTTAGCCACAGGTTGAGCTGTCTGAAGAGTATTTGGAAGAATACGCATGAATTTCTGCCTTGCACAAATGAATATCCCTCCCACCTGTCGCAGTGAAAACTGTTTTATATTCACCTCTCCACTGATGTAGTTGCAGATTTCAGATATCCACGTGCTGAGCACAGACATGGCCAGGTGATTAGATGACCCATCACTGGAGCAAACAGCCCAAAGAAAACATTCACAGACTAAGCATTGCTCTCCTGTGAGCGCTTAGTAACAAACAACCAGCTTCACTGAAATCTGAACTGATCCACAAAATAGCACAAAAGGCAAAAATGAGTCTCTGCGCTCCTCGGGGTGAGACCTCACACCACAGGAAAAGTGGCTGAGGGCTTGAAAGAGTCTGCGTACCTCCGACAGCATCCTGGCGCGTTAGTAATGCTGAGCACAGGCGTGCCTGGCAGTGCCCGAGCTCGGCAGCGCCCGTGTTGCAGAGCAGAGCAGGCTGCATGCGCCCGTGCTCGCAGGGCAGAAAAGGGACTCGGGCGTCAGCTGGTAACAGCAGTCCCTGAGAGCCACCCTCAGCATTCTCTGCTCGTTGAGTTTGCTGGTGAGCAGGGTGCGCCTGTGGGCAGCACAAGCCTTTCCCACAGATTCCCTTAAGACACAAGTCTGCCACAGAGCTACAGTGGGTGGGCGGGCAGCCCCTGTGACTGCGCCTTGTGTGCGGCTGGTGCCAGGAGAGCAAAGGGGGAATGGAGGGAAGCCAAGGGATGGATGGGACCAAGGACAGGTTAATTCCGCGTGCAGGGTGGCACAGCAACATGCTTGGTGCTGTCTGCTAGCTGCTGTGACCTGCCCCAGTGACACAAGGACCACACACACCCCACCACCCCGACTCTGTCATTGAACCCCAGAAAGCAACACGGCAACACTGCGCAATGCAAATACCTCTATTTTGTAATTGAAGACTATTTATTTATTTATTTATTTATTTATTTTTATGATGTGAAATAGCAGCAGAAATAGCAAAGATTAACCCTGGCTGCACACAGCTGAATACAAACATCTCTAACACATCCGACACATGGTTAACACCACAGCAGGCATCTGTCCTTCTCCAGCCTGAGATTTCATTAAGTATCTTTCCATTTAAGCATTTTTTTTTTTTTTAATGAACATGGCGTGCTGATTTAAACTTATTACTGCACAAATATGATGCAGCCTACAGTGAGATTAGAAGACTGTCCTAAAGGACATGTTCAAGGCCTATAAATGTTAATACTGTATTTTCCACAGAAGTCTTTTGATAAACTCCTCTATGAATATTCCAGGCATGATTTCTATTATGGCCACATTTCCCCACTCAATTGCTGAGTTTCATTTCACTATGAATAAGTAACTACCTAGGGATTTTCGGCAGCTTAGTGTTGTTCTAACTCGTAGATCTTGTAATTAGCTCCAAATGTTGTTTTCATGAAGCTGTGTTCTTCTTGAGGTATCCTGAAGTCCCCAGCTGTTTTCAATACTTGGCCCATCATGTTAATGTTAGGGAGCATTAATGTATAAATGGCACTAAAAGGGCAACAAGTGGCTGCCTGGATGTTCTCCAGGTACATTGTAGAAAAGGGAAGGTATTTCTACGTGGTCTGTGTCTGAGGGTGCTCCAGCTTTGTATCTTATGGAATACAGTTGTAGCCTGGTACTCACTAGTGATGGGTTTGCTCCACCAGTCTTTCAGGCAGGGTGGCTTAGTGGAGCTCATGGCATGAATAGCCATCAAACCCCGCACAAATCAGCTTTTCCAGAGAGGCTGTTGGTGTGCACAGCATTACCCTCGCAGTTTCACACTTCTCAGTTCAAAGCCTGCCTTTACTGTCTGAGTGCCCCACTGATATGAGGATATCACCAGAAGAAACAAAATACTTTTTAAGGATGGTGTTGGGACTGAAGTACCTGCGAGTAGGATTTCATCCTCAGTATGGACACAAAAGCCCCCACACTGAGCCAGAGGAAGCTGTTGACAGAATGAGATCTGATCATCATCATCCACGCCCATCTGGGAGTTTTTCAGTCTAGTGACCCTAACTGAACTCCAGGTATTCTTTTTCTGTATGTATACACTCATATATACAATGTGGGTATTCCCTGGACCACATTAGCCTGAAAAACTATTTTGTCCAGAAGAGAGACCCAATGATTAACGAGTTCTCACTTCAATGTTTGACGTAATTACCACCCTGCTTGGTGACACCAGGCAATCACTGTGCCCTGCTGTCTGCATGTCCAGGTGGGAAAAGCACCACAGGCTGTGGGATGGGGGGGAGATTTCTGCCCACACCTTTATTCCTCAGAGACACACGTGGCAGTGTCCTGGCTGCGCACCAGGATACATCCCTGCATGGTCCCTTTGCATGACATTGGTCCCTTTGGAAGACAATTGTCACAAAAGGCGGGAGAAAAAAAGGTTGCTATGGGACAAGTGCCTTAATCCAGTCCTGCCTGTGGCCTCCCACTGTAAAATCACATGCAATGATTATTTGAGGATTAATTATGATGAGTTTCGTAAGTGCAGCCCTGAGCTTTCTTACCATTGGAAAGGTCCTACAGCCCCAGAGAGATGAGAAAGCTGCAGGTTACCAGCAGCAACGTGGTTACACAGCTACCGAAGAGTTTTCTTGGTGATTTAATCCATTGTGGCAAGAATGAAGAAAAGCAACGTATCAGCTGATTATTAGCTTGCCGTTTAATTTTGGTTTTCCTTTCAGAAAAACCAGTTATAAAGCTGGGTGACTGGAATCATTTCGGTAAGAACTCCAGCATCCCCTGGGGTGACTGCTGGACAAGTGCACCAAGGCAGCAGAACGCCCGCCACGGTCTTTGCTGCCGCCACATGCATCGCGCTGCACACAGCGGACGCTGACTGCTCTCCTTGCTGTTTTGTAGTTGCCTGAAGTCACTGGAAAGTTGTTAGACCACTTTAATTTGTAAAGCTATTGATAAGCATTTAATGTTAATGAAATGTTACTGCTGATTACTTCTGGCAGTTGAAACTCAGTTAGTTCCTTGTGCATGTCATTTATTTAGTGCTAAATGTTTGCACTTATTTTCTTTACACTCTGAAAAGTCAGATCTGGATAAGAACTTCTGCATCTCAAACAAAGTTATTTAGGAAGTTATAGAAATTTCTCTGCAAATGCTCGCCTTTGTGTTTCACCTAAAACTCTGCCTGGGGGCATATATCCCTGGCAGGGTGGAAATGGAAGGTGTAGGCTGCTCCTGGTGCCCATGTAAGGCACACTGAAGGAGACAGCTTTCATCTCTACCAAGCTGTTTGGCAAATGGCAGTGATAAACTGAGATCTTACATAATCCCACAGGTAGGGGAGGGTCTGACTCCTGAGGATCAGGAGGTCCTCAGTTCTGCTGTCCTCTGGGTATCAAATTCAGAGCATCTGTGGTGTCCTGCACGAAGACCAACATTCCAGCTGGCCATTGATTTCCATTACACACAACACATCAACTGCAGCAGCCACCAGGAAGTACAGACAAGTGTTGATAGAGAAGTATAAAGCATACTGTGCACCAGTGCAGGAGCCCATGCCAGGTCAGAGCTGCAGGAGCTGCCCTGCTCACACATTCCTCTCCTGTGCACGCTCCACAGGTAAAGACAATCTGATGTAACATCTTTCAGCTGCTCTTCTCAAAGAAATACAATTGAAGTGGGACAATATTAATATTCCCTGCACCCCCAAATTTTGCTAGCGCACTGCACAATAATTCTGTGTGTTTACCAATGCTTCCCTGATTTTCTACCATCATATATAATCCTGAGCTAAAGAGATTTTTCAATTATATCTATTTCTAAATGACTGAGTAAATCTAACAAAATAGATGCGGAAAAATCTGCCCTATCTCAGCTTCCTGCTCAGCTGCATTGAAAATGTTTTCCGATTTGTCCTATCTCTACCTGAGCTCCCTGACCCCAGCTAAGAAGATGCTGCACTAGCAGCTGAGGTCCTCTGGTCCCTCATTGCTATTCATAGGTTTTTACAACGCTATTAGATCACGGCTGCGCAGTGAACTTTGGGCACATGTCCCTTGCAACATTCACCTGGTTTAAGCAGAACCCTGTACCCAGGGGAGAAAGACCCAACCCAAGGGAACTTTGGCTATAACTGGATTGTTAGATATCTGACCGCAAATCCCTAAACTGTGATATATTAATATACAATGTGCCAAGCATTAGCTTCAGCTCACCCCTCTGTTTTACAGGTGAGATAAAGCATTGGGACCTTCACCAGAGGGAAAGCAATTCAGCTGGTTCAGAGGGATCAGCACCTTTCACCAGGGGGCTCAGCCCAGAAGCAGGCAGCAGGTCTGGCTCCTGGCAGACAGCTCCACATCCCAAACGCACTCCCATCACTACAGCTCCCACACCATCCTGGGCTGGAAGAGGAGATTTTGGTTTCACTGTTTCTCATGTTGAATAGATGTGCACAAAGCTGAGAAGACAAACAAAAATCAAACCTGTTCCTCTTCTGAGATTCCTAACATATTCATTCGTCTAAATGCAAATATCTGTGTTACCACCTTTTCTTTTTGACTTCTCTGTAAAACGAAAACAAGGCTTTCTGCAGATTTTTGTTTTCATTGCTCTTTGTATCTGTTGTGGTTTTTTTTGGAATGGGAGTTATCAAGTTACAGTGTTGCAAAGAAAGAAGTTAACAGCTAGTCATTCTTTGCAGGAAAAATAACAGAGACTGTTCAGGGGAAAAAAGGGAAAGAAAATAAGGAGGGAGAAGGCATTGCCTTTGCATTCTTCTCAAGTTCAATCCTTAATGGATTTCAACAGACATTTGGTACCAGTTTGCCAATACTTTGCTTTTACAGTTAGCCGATAAATTATTAAGTTTACCTGATTCCTGGCAACTCTCAGTTAACACTCAGAGGTTAGATTTATTTGATATGCCTTAATCTGATGGTTGATGAGAGCTCAGCATGAACCGTCAATGTGCTCTTGTAGCCCAGAAAGCCAGCCTTATCCAGGACTGCATCAAAAGCAGCATGTCCAGCAGGTCGGGGAGGTGACTGCCCCCCTCTGCTCACTGTCGTGATAACCCCCCTGCAGTGCTGGGCCTCAGCACAAGAAAGACATGGAGCTGCCGGAGTGCATCCAGAGGAGGCCATGAGGATGCTGAGGGCTGGAGCACCCCTCCTGTGAAGAAAGGTTGAGGGAGCTGGGGTTGTTCAGCTTGGAGAAAAGAGGGCTCCGAAGAGACCTTATAGTGGCCTTCTAGTACCTAAAGGGGGCCTGCAGGAAAGCTGAGGAGGGACTTTTTACAAGGGCATATAGTGGTAAGACAAGGGGGAATGGCTTTAAATTGAAAGAGGGTTGATTTAGGTTAGACATAAGGAAGAAATTATTCGCTATGAGGATGGTGAGGGCATGGCAGAGGCTGCCCAGGGCAGCTGTGGGTGCCCCTTCCCTGGAGGTGCCCAAGGCCAGGTTGGATGGGCCCTGGGCAGCCTGGGCTGGAGAGAGGTGTCCCTGCCTATGGCAGAGTCCCTTTCAACTTTAGGGCCCTTTCCAGACCAAACCATCCTGTGAATTTTTCTGCTGTTTTCTTCTAGACATTATAATTACAGAGATCTGAACCCCTCTCCGGTGAGAACAAGCAATATTGTTTGCTTCAGCTCCTGCGACAGCACACGCAGGGATGGATGCTTTGGCAACCCATTTGTATTCATTCAGATTGTCACAACTGAATTCTGCTGTATGAGATAGCCCGAGGTACATGATTGATGGTCCCATCCTTTAAAACATGATGAACTTTGTGAAATAAATCAATTGAAGCTACTATAGCAGAGAAAACAAGCAAGTGTATTCTTAAAATGGGTTGTATACTGTCATCTTATTATTTAATGTTTTGCTACTGGAAAAGCAATTTTGAAAAGTCTTTTGATAAGTGCTACCTGGTAATAGCTACTCTATTTGCCGAACAATCTTCAAAGCAGCATCCACAGAACTAACTACAGAGTCAGTAAGTAAAAGAACAGTAGATACAAGAGGACATATATCATGCAAATATAAATATGGGGCCTAAATCACACAGACACTCCACTACATTACGGCTTAAATCTTTGTAATAAACATATTTATGAGGCGCAGATGGGGCCAGGAGCAGTCTGCTGGCACTGCTGCCTGACACTGCCCAGGACAACTTCCTCTGCTCCCTGTTTCAAGGTAAAGCTTTGCGCAATTAGAAAAATGTATCAGCTTCTTTATATTTATTTTTTATTTTTGGAAATTCAGCCACAGCAACGCAGCTATTTTTGCAGGTGAAGCTACAGAAAGTCACTTTCTTTTTTCTTTTACTAAAACATTTGGTCAGTCACTTTGCTTGGCCACTCAGCCTGAGTTTTGCTCTTCCTTGCACCCTGACCCATTGCTTCCCACTGAAACTGCCTCTCCAGGACCTATGGCCAAGCCATCAGGTTAACTGTTCACAGAAAGCTTTCATCCTGGAATCACCAGCTTTTGGGTGCTTAACTTGGCCCCACTCGTGTGCTACTGACAGGGAGGACTCGTCTGCAGGCAATGGAAGACAAATTTGAAACCAACGTCCCTGCTAGAAGACCCATCGCGTAAGAGGGAACATAAATCATGCTTTTTATGTAGCTGTTACAGCTGAAGTGCAGCTCACAATACTAAAGGAAGAGCACTTTCTCAATAAAACCAAGGATAAGCAAGGGCTGAAAGGCTGCTGAGTCAGCTATCTGGAGCACAAATGCTGACTGCTCCTCACTTTAGATAAGCTGTGTCCAGTCAGGAGCGAGCATCACACACTGCAGAGCCGCTCAGTGCCAATGCCACAGGAATCTCCTTCCAGATCCTGTTCACCTCCAGAAAGGACTGCCTGGGGAAGCCACTATGAATGCTGACCTTCAGTATTCACGTTCTCTGTATTTGCAGCACCCCGGCTGCACTGCTGTTAAGTAGGCTGGGCACCATTGTCACTAGCAAAAGGAATGTTCGCTGCGTGGGCAGTATATAAATATGCGTCACATCAGCCCTCACAAGATAAAGAAACGACTGCATAGTGCCAGGGAAAAGGTGGAAATTTCATCTCGCATTTTGCTGTGTGCATTTTTTGTGAAAGATGCTGTTGGAGTCCCTCAGAGGAGTTCCCATATGCGAGGCAAGAGGAACGACCCCGAGCTGGCAGCGCAGGGAGCACCGGCTGCTGCTGGCCACGCGAGCACCACGCAGCCCCCACAGCGTATCCCATGTCGTGGCCAGCACCCCTCCCCAAGGGAGCTCTCTCTTATGTACCACCCTGATGACACGCAAGTGACACACTGAAAATTGCTTTTGGTGTCTCAAATCTTGTCACGGAGGCTAATGTAAAACGTAACTGATTTCCACTGCTTGCCATCACCTTGAACCAAACGACTGTAACAGAGACCAACACTAAATCCAAAGAAACAATGAAGAACTGCCTAATCTAAGCCAGGACATACTGCCTAATTCCTTAAGTTCACCACATTCAGCTAACACACTGCTGCTTATGACACAGGGGGATCAGGGGATAATGAAACAAATATATAAGATATATATGTGGCCTATGAGGTCATCCAACATTTCATGAAAGCTGGCTTTACAACATCAGTCAGGCTTGCAAAAACATCCCCAGAAAAATTCCAGCATCAGTACCAAATCTATTACTGGGTTTTTATCCTGCTAATTATTCTGTAAGCACTGATATCTGCATTTTTATTTACAGTTAAGATTACCAGAAATGTATCAGAAACAGAAAGGCTTTGCCATGGGTCTGATTATTGCTATTTTGAAGACTGGTCAGGTAGTGGAGTATTGATCAAACACAGCTCTCGTGTATTTTCTCACATCCCTCTCGTTCTCTAGCTAATATTTAAATATCGTTAGTTATAAAATGAAGGAAAAAGAAAAAGGTATTTCCCTGAATGTCACTGTCAAATAATTTACTTTTCTGCTATGAAGTGATCATGTTGACTTTTCCTTTGTACCACAAGAGAATAAAGATAGAGGAAAAAATAATTTCAAAGGTTTTCTATAACACAAAGTATTGTGTTGGAACAACCCACGGAGTTAGAAAATCACAAAGCTCTCTCTGTCAAGAGGTTTTCACACCTTAGAAAGCATTAAATGTGAAGTAAAAGTTCTACAGATATATTAAGAGGTATGTAAAAATAAAATTGGTGAAAACTACTTTCCTTCACCTCCTGCATGCAGAAAGAAGATACAATCTTAGAGAATCTGTATTTAGCTGGATATAATGTTTCCTCTATTCCTTAGCTATTGCTTTCACACCAGAGGCTTTTTCTACCACCAAGCAAAAAATAGCAGCAGAGATTTAGCATGGTTTTCAGACAGGAAGGAAATGGTTTCCCAGCATGGACGCACATCCTGGCTGTGTGCCTGTATCACCATTCCTCACGAGACATGGATGAAAGAGCATGCATTATGCCTTGGGGTCATTTTGATTGCAAATGCATTTTCTTCTAATTTGTTTCAGTCTGTTTGCTGTTACAGGCCAAGTCTCAGAATACTGCTGGGCTCAGTTATTGCCCAAAACCACCTGGAGCTGGGGGCAGCAAGAGTAGGTATCGGAGACAGTGTCATAACCAGGGAAACATTTGGTTTGGACTCCACAGACCAAAGTGCGTTTCTCTGCAAGCACACATCAGAAATTAGCCATGGGGAATGGTGAAGAGGAGAGCAGCCTTGGGCTGTGGCACACCAACCAAGTCAAGTCACGGGTCCGAGCTGTGATGGGGTCCTGACAGCACCCAGCTCCACACTGATCAGCGTAGACACGCACATAACGACTCTCTCCAGACAGGCACTCCCTGCCAGTTCTGCTTGCAGTGCCTGTGCTGGGTCATGAACTCTGTTAGGTGCAACTCCTTGACTCCCTGCAGCCTGCACCAACTGAGAACAGTCCCTGGATTATGTTGTTGCCCTACAGAAGTTACTAGATGGATTCAGTGAAGCACTGAAAAGGAAAAATATTTCCTGGTCTTGGTGACTTGTTACTCTCACCTCTTGGGCTGCACATATGATGAATTTCAAAGCAAAAAACAGCAAATTTTTCATGGAGAGAGGATGCTGGAATATTATCTCACAGTTAAACTGGTAAAAAAAAAAAAAAAAAAAAAAAAAAAAAAGCCATTAGCATTAAATTATCTGCTCCCAGATAATTTCTCAGGTGAATCTCTGAAATGGTCTCTTGCTCTTTTTCTTTGCATAACATTTCTCTGTACTCGAGACTTGAGGAGCTGTAATTTGTCAGGCTTTTACCTGCATCGAGGCATTGTTTCCAGCAGTCGCTGCTTAGGATTGAGGCAGCCACCAGGGCTCGAGGTGGCTGTCCCCTGCCAGCCCACCGCTGCTCTCAGGGACACCACTCACCCAAAGGTGCCACTGTAGGGGCACGTCCTTTTGTGCCTCACAGAAAGGAGTTAAGAGAGTGAGATCTTATCACCTTCAGAAAGCCATGAAAATAATTAAAGTCAACAAATGCCATGACGCTGGGCTTGGCACTGCACGAGAGAAATGGGCCTAATCCGGATCTCCCAGGTGATACTGAGCACTGCTGGTTCAATGCTGTGCTTGAAATTCCAGCAGCTGCCCCGAGAAGCAGAGATACAGACACAACACCTTCTGCTCCAGGTGCCTGTGCTTCTTTACTTTCTTATTCAAAGCTAATACGGCTGCTACAAAGTTCATATTTTTTTGTACTTTCTCATTTTTTCATTGAATGAAAGAAAAAACAGGCCAGAAAGGCCAGATCAATAGTTTGTGACAGAAAGGGATAAAAGCTGTAACAAAAGTATTGATAAATAGGCATATCTTTGTTAAAGGAAAAAGATTTGTGCCATGTGTTAGCTTTCATGTTCCCACATCTGATGGGATTTCAGGCAGGGAGCAGTGACACAGTTACACCAGGTAACTTACCAGATCTTATTTTTCCTCATGTCCAAACTGTGGAGCGTGGTTTCCATGTGAATATTACAGATGGATCCGACCCATAAAGCCAGAGAGGAACAGCCTCAAGCTCTGACAGCAGAACTCAGGCCCAGCTCCAAGCTGTTTCCTTGCAAGAAGACTACAAGCAGGATTTTCTGCATGGCCACCGCAGACTCTAGCCCCTTTCTCCAGCCTTGATGAAGCCCTTTGCTAGCAACGCAGCAAGAGCACTGCAGCACGCTGGGCAGCCTGGAGCAGAAATTTGGGTCTGTGACGACCACTCACAGCCTCATACACTTGTGGGTCACCAAGTGTTGTGTGATCTGCTGCACAATGCTGAGCTTTGCCAGTTTATCCTGGTGTATTGGCAATGCCATCTGGCAGCAGCTCGTGCATCCCCATTTCTGTGCAGTTATAAACGGATCAGAGACCTGTCAGGCTGCCAAGTGAACCATCGTTATCATTCAAGATATCATTTAACACATACTCCACATGGCAGTCAATTGCTTGCATTATAATCACCTCGTAAAACTGTGACTCCATAGATATAATATCCCTGCGGGACAGTTTTCACCTGTTACATTAAACTTACAGATATTTAAAATGTCAGATAATCTTTCATCTGAATTGTGCTGCTGTCTAACACAGTCAATCAGCCAGCACTGGAAGCAGGTTCTCAAGGTTTTGGTTCTCAAGAAAGAGGCAGGAGGAAGATGCTTTTCTGCATTTGCTCACAGGTGTCTCATTTGTCTTCAGATGAGAGAAACCAATCTTGTTGTGTGTACCCACGAGTCCTTCTGATATTACACTGCTACCTCTGAAAGATCTGGTGAAGACAAGGCAGCCAGTCAAGGTGCAAGGTCTTCTCTTTTATGTTGTCTTCACTTTCAGTACTGACAACCTTCATTTCAAAGTAAAATTATTCTTAAAAGGGATAGCAATTGTCAGTTGTTTTTTTAAAGTGTTTTTCACTGTTAGACTATCAGAACTAGTGTGGTTAGAGAGCAAGAGAGCCTGATTTATCATCTGTATATAAGTCCCATAAGTGGTTTATGCCCTTCATGCCATCTTATCCTTAACAGAGAGCTCAGTCTTGACAGTGCCAAACACAAAGGTAGATTAAGTCCTTGAGCCACTTCCGTATGCCTGAGAATGAGAAACACATCCATAAATACCCAAGTTTATTCAGGAAGCCTTTGTAAAAATGGGGGAGAGCTTGACCCTGCCAGGTCATTTCTTGCAGATGGTTCCATTAATCCAAAACACTTGTGAGTCCTCCCTGTTTTGTAATTAGCCACTAGAACCCTGAAGCTCACTTTAGATCTTCAATGTTTAGCATAAGCCTCTGAATTATATGAAAATAAGACTCTGAAGAGAGTTGCTTTGCAGATGAAGCAGAGGGTGCCATGCTCCAGTCTCCATCTTCTTGGTGGAGATCTGAGCACATCCTCTATCTGCAGGACCCCGGCACAAGACCCTCTTCACCTAATTGCCATTGCTCATCCCAGTAGGACTTGGATCCTAAACAGGAGGGAGAGTGACTTTTTACATGGGTTGATAGTGACAGGACAAGGGGGAATGGCTTTAAATGAAGAGAGGGGTGACTTAGGTTAGATATTAGGAGGAAATTTTCCACCCAGAGGGTGGTGAGGCGCTGGAACGGGTTGCCCAGAGAAGTTGTGGATGCCCCATCCCTGGAGGCGTTCAAAGCCAGGTTGGATGGTGCCCTGGGCAGCCTGATCTAGTGGTTGGCAACCCTGCCCGCAGCAGAGGGGTTGGAACTAGATGATCTTTGAGGTTCTTTTCAACTCAGGCATTCTATGATTCTATGAAATCCACGTGTTGGAGCCCACTGGTCACCCCGTCTCGGTAAAGGTGTGATCTGCAGCATGTGGAAGTCCACTGAGGACCTCAGTCCCTGTATCTTGTGCTGTCAGCACCTCTTCAGAGACTGCAAAAGCAGGTTAAGATGCTCCTTCCCTAAAATGAAATTTGACATAAACAGCTAGCTGATTCTTTGTCAGCAGCTCCTTGCTTCCTCCTGGCTAGGGGCAAAGCCCTAAACAAGGTGACAGTTACGATTCAGTAACTGAATTATAGGCTCATTCTTGGAAAGGAATGACAGCAGGTGGGGAAGGGGAGGGGAGGGGCTTCACAGGAGCTGAAATACTTCAAAGAAATATTAAATCCATGATAGGAAACACTGGTGAGCGCTTTGTACTTTTGCAACTTTCTCTCATTCTGATATTACCACTTTCAGTTTTTAAAAGTGCTTGTGATGTACAGAATCTGTGATCACAGGTGCATTAAAAATGCTTTTGGCTGTCACACTGCATCTCCACAACGTGCAGCAGGTATGGGAGACAGGGACCCAGCAGGAGGGCTGCATCCTGTGCCCATGCCCTGTGGCTGCTGAAGCACAGCGCTGCACTGCTGCCCGACGACCAGCTGGGCACACTGCAGTGCAGTGCAGTGCAGGCGGACATCCAGCTGCAAGCAGATGTGCAGGGCAGGCAGCGAGCTGCTGTGGCACACGGCCAATGCAGAGCTCAGCTCCCGAGGAAGAGGCAATCCCTCATGCTCCCGCCTCATGTCCAATTAAAACCCAAGCTCATGGCTTCTGAAGTGTCTTCATAATAAGTCAAGCTGTTTGGAGAGAAATGGTCTGTGCTAAAACCCTTATTACCCACAGAAGGAAATCAGCCAGCAAAAATGAAATGGATAGAAAATTTCCTTATGCACAGAAAATGATCATTGCTTTAGATCAGGGAGTAGCAACAGATTCAAAACTGAAGATATTGTTAGCTGTGAAGCAATCATTACGGCAAAACAGTCTAATAAGGCGCTGCAGACAATATGGCGAGGAACAAGCTCTCAACTTAGCAGACTAATTTAGACTAAACAGCCTGACAGAGAAATTAGGAAATTAGAGGTGTAGGTAAGCTATGAGGAGCACTGTCCTACTGCTGCATGCTAATTAGCATCTTGGAATTGCACCGAATCAAACGATATCAAACAACACTTTTTTTG
The DNA here is from genome assembly GCA_013399715.1 of Alectura lathami. NCBI lineage: Eukaryota > Metazoa > Chordata > Aves > Galliformes > Megapodiidae > Alectura > Alectura lathami. Next base: position 167,484 of record VXAV01010432.1, read on the forward strand.
TCCCATTGAAGACTGTCCTCTTTCAAATTCAGAGGCTTTCCAATAATTAGCTAGAATATGTTTCTCTTCTTATCCAGTTTTTCCCCTCCCCATTAATTTTGCAGTTTTCATTTAGGCCTAACCTTTTGGGCATTCTTTTTTATCCCTTATAATTGCTTTTGGAAACAGCGAAGCCTAATGCATGATCTGCAGCTCCCTCCACATAAGCACAAAGAGTCATGTAGGAATGTACACTGACACACCAAAAAAAAAAGGGGAAAAAAGAAGGAAAACTCACACCAATGACTTTCCAAAAGCCAGTCAGGCAAAAGGATCGTGTTCTGTCCCAGGTTTTACTCTGGATGCAGGGTACCGAAGGACAGGGACCTGTGACCCCAGTGAGCCTCACACTGCACCCAGTGCATGCACTCGTGCAGGGGAGCAGTGTGGACAGCAGGCTTCCATGTCCTTACTGCCCTTTGAGAAAGGGGGCTCGGGACAGATTTGGGATGGGATAGGCCTGCCTGAAGCCAGGGCCAGATAGCCCTGCCCCGCTTGCAGAGGTTGTGCCTGGGGCAGGGCTCTCCCCTTCCCTTCCAGGTGTCATTTTCTACCAGTTTACCAAGTGCATTTTCAGTCTTGACTGAATCTCCTCATTTTCAGTGAAATGCAAGTAGTGGCATCCTTTTACCTTAGAAACCCCTCCATACTTTTCAAATGGCAAAGTAACTAGGAAAAAAAAAAAACAAAAAGTAATGCCATTTTGAAGCATCAGGAGCCTTTCAGAGCATTACGGGGAGCACTGAGCTGTGCCTGTTCCCTCTCCGTGGCCTCCACAGCCACAGCCACTGATATCTCACGGAGATGGGTGCGGGGGCTGCTCACACCCCTCCTGCCTGCGGGGCACTCCTGGGACACAGACACCTGGTCCCGCAGAGCCGGGAGGCAGCCACAGTTGCTCCCATTCACAGCAATTTGTGCTGTGTCTGGATCTATATTTCACTTCTCGTGAATAAAGTTGAAGAGCTTTTAGTGGAAACAGAGAGAATTATTGATAACAGTAAAATTATTTCATCTACACAAGCCAGAGACAGCATATAGTCTATCAGGTGCATTTAGGCTGCCACAGAGATTAAAACACTTTCATTAGAAATAGCACTTAGAGCATGATGAAGTTGGAAACAACACTCTGAATTGATCTGTCATGATAAGAGGAACACTTTTTTCTTCCTGTTTGCCCTCTGTTAATATAGTGGAAGCAGATCCGAAGGCAGGCATAGAGCCAACAGCCCTGCTCTGCACGTGCCCCATGCTCCTAGGGCAGGGGGACCTGCGGACCCAAGGAGCTCCTCCTCTCCAAGAAGAGGGGAGCATATTGTGCCATAGTTACAGTCCAAGATAAATTCCAATTAAAAAGTCACAACACTGGAAGAGAACGGCCGCCCTGCTTACAAGGGAGATACACTGGACGCGAGCAGCAGGGGAGTAAATCAACGTGATGGCTTTGACAGGCAGATTGCAGACAGCAAATCCTGAGTTGCAATGCAGAGGCAAACATAGTACAGAGGTCAGGATAAAATATGGAAAACAACTTGGGAATTTAAATTCAATATTATTATTTTTTTTACAGGCTGCAATGATTTAACTCCATTTTCCTGAGAGACTGTAGCTGGCTTTCACTCCAGTGTTCTCTGCTTTCCCAGACACCCTTTTCCAGGCCTTGAAATGGTGCTGCTAATCCAGCGCTGCAGTTCAGCGCTATACTGAGAACATCCTTCAAAGGTACTGCTTCAAACAAAAGAATATATTAGTAACCCAACCCACTGGTAGGGTTCAAACATCCGATGGGTTTGGCTTTGAGCCCAGTCCTGCTGGTTTTCCACCCATTCTGCAGTGCAACCTCCCAGCTGTGCTGGCTCAGTATAAACACCAGCCCTGGCGGAGATGTGTCCTCCTGCAGGGCCCTGGGTCCCAGCCTCCAAAACCAGCCCCGGGAAGCACCCTGCAGACCAGGTCAGTGTTGTCCTTCAAGTAGCAAAATTGGGGTGGCCCAAGCTATGGCTCAATGTACAGCACGGCCGCACAGGGGTCCCAGCTAACTCCAACACAATAATAAATGCTTTGAGCCACGTAGGCAAAAGATTTAAGACAAAATGAAGGTAGAATATGTAATAGTAAAAATGAAGTTCTGCAAAATTACTTTATTTTTTCTGGGAGCTACATTTTCTCTTAAGAAAATAGCTGAAAGGGGAAATTCTCAGCCAGCTCTCCCAAATGTGTTATTATTCACTATCTTAGTGCTGCTCTTTGCACTGCTGAAATGGGACCATATTTGCAGTGAAATGCAAATCATGTCTTCCATTTTGTAAACTTATTTGTTATATTTTAAGTTGCTTCCAACAACCCCCTCCCACATACCGACTGTACTCTGCTGCCCTTTCCCTCAGCCGAGAGCAAACCAAGCAGCATGACTACTCCAAAGCCAAATGGAGGAAAAGTAACAACAAGCACAAAGCAGATGAGCACAGTTTCACAAGGCACATGGTGGTTTGTACCCCTGAGCTCATGTTGTGGGGCACAACCAGAGCCTGCTGTACACGGGCTGGTGAGAGCCCAGCAAAGCTCCAACACAGGCATCTGCAACGAGCTGCCTTGACCTGCTCCACTCCTTCTGGGCTCCTCCCATGGAAAGCTCATGCATCGCCACAGGGCCACTCAGCTTAAGACCTCCAAAATAAGCCAGTTGAGTAAGTCTCGGAAAATGCCTGTTTTCCTCTGCACCTTCTGAAGGAGCTCACAGAGGTGAGCTTAACCAGGACATCTAACATTTAAAATAATTTTGCTGGTGTCTGTGAGTCATCCAGGCTCTTTCTACTCAAAGGAGAAGAAAAGCATGTGATTCATCTCGGACTGAAATAGGTGCCCAAGGGAGGTGGGATGGAGGCTGGCTCAGAGCTGCCTCTCTTCCAGGCAGAACCGAGAGCCCTGCTGATGAGCCCAGTCATGGCATACAACTTTTACATTGCTAATTTATGCAAGATTAATTATGCAGAAAGAATTAATACAACTAACCCCAGCCTCAGCAAATTACTATTGAACATAACTGGGAAACAGGAATAAAATCAACCAACAGAGAACAAAGCAATTAAAAATTCACCTATGTTTCAGAGGGCAACTGGAAGAAACAGAGCAGAGGGCTCCACTCACACCTGTGATCACCGTGTGCCCGCCAGAAGGCAGACAGTCAAAGCCTTGGCTGTGACAACATCGACTCCTGAAGCACCTGGAATTCTGACTGGTCTTGAGCTAAATCAGGGGAAGGGATCAGACCTCAGGCTTTAGTAGAGAAATATGAAAAAGATGCTACTTCGGGAGGAGGGACGGGCTCAGAACAAAAGTTAATTTAGACATGGCCCAGAGGTGCAAATACTGCGCATCTCTCTGAACTCCTGTAATCCTGCAGGTGCTGGCAGCAAAACACTTTCTTGCTCCACGTTTTACTCCCATAAACCAGAATAGAGCTGGATTAACTCCTAGATCTGCAGTACCAGGCCTGCTCCTTAATTGCATCCCTATAAGTTCACTGAGGTCTCAAGTTCACTTGAGTACAACATTAATTCAAATGCTAAAACCTCATTACTCTCGTTTCATGCAGTCATTCCTGCATTTCTAAGGATTTTGACCTGACCCTTCCCCGCACAGCACGAGGTATCACCAGATTAAAAGCACTTGCAGTTGTTGCTCGTGGTAATAAGAGTAACAAGATGATGATTAAAAAGTATACAGCACCCAGTGTTCCTTTGAATTGCCTTTAGGATAGTGATTTGCATTTCTGTTCAGCATAGATGGCACCAGGATGAATAGTCATATTTTAATAGGGCTTATGCAAAACAGAATATGGGAAAGGAATGGTGGAAACACTTATCCACCTGCACTGTCACTGAGAACAGGGTGAATACTGATCACATCCAACTGCAGCTGCGGCAGTGTTAAAAATGACTGCACATGTGGAACAAAACAGAAAGAAATAAACCAGAGGAATTTGCAGGCTCTTCCTTTCCAGACTTGGGCTCAAACATTCACATCTTCCCAATCTTCCTGCTGTCTTCTCCTTCCCATTTGCCTCCATGTCAACACCTTACTCATTACAGCAATTTTATTCATTAGCTCTTCGTTTAATATTGAATTAATACTGTCACGTATAAGATTTGCAAATGGAAGGAGAAATCCCCTTTGACTTCTGCGATCAATCTGAGAAGCTCTAGAAAGCACAGCACCATTTTTTTTTCTGGTGAATAAATACAGATAATTCTTATTTCCTAATTACCTTGACTTGTTTGGAACGTATCTGCAAGACTGCCTAAGTAGAGAGCTCAGTGCAGTGCTCCTGTGCCGTAGGCATTCATGGGCATTTGCCACTCCCTGCCCACTGCAGCACCAGCACCTCTAAGCTGCTGTCACGTGCCAATGGCTTGGCCCCGATTTTATTACAGAAACATTTTTGAACAAGCACAGGTGCTGTTTGCCCCAGGGAGACAAACACACTGCTACTTTTGATAGGTATTTTTGAATTGCAGTGAGAATTCCTGGTTACTGTTCATGTGCATTTATGGATGGACAGACTGAAACTAAGGAACTCGCTTTTAATTTTTTGAGGGTCCCTTTCAGAGGACTGCCTGTACCCTTCACCACACAACCGAGACAGCCCGACAGCACTGGTAGCAGCACAGCACCGTGTCTCAAAATGTTCAGCTGGTCATGCTGACACATTTGGTTTCCAATGTCATTTTAGGAAGGTTGGTGGGTTAATTTCCTTGGTTTGACTCTTGCAGCTTGCACTTTAGATCAGACTTCTCAGTACAACACAACTGCTCTCCTATTGAAAGGGAGCCAAAGATCTTCCTGAGATAAGATAGCTGTTAGAAATGTGAGTTTGCACCTAGCTTCAAATTTTCTTCCTAAATTTGATTCCAAGCCTCAAACAATGATATTAACAATCCTATTACTACTGATTTATTACTTCAAAAAGGAACAGTTGTGCTTTTCAGGTGTTACAAAGCAATTTAATTCATTTATAAAGGATTTCAAACTGTCAAGGACAACATCTAACATGATAATCTCAGCCTTGAAAAAGACAGATGACACCACCAAACCTGCATACACTATGGATTATTCTGCAGCCTTGTGAATAGTGTAATTTGAAATCATTAAAAATTAAAGAGAATGTTGCTGAGTGGGAAGCAGGAAGGGCACATTTTGCTCTGGGCTGTATCACTACTTCCTTGCAGTGGAGCCCATGCTGCTTTATTGCAGAACTAAGGAACCCTGCATGGCAGATTGCTGCGTGGAACTGCCTGGGCGGCAGCACCCAGGGAGGAACAAGGGGCAAGAGATGTACCCTGCCTTATGGGAAGTCCCACTGCAATGACCCCTGCTCAAGTGCAGTGAGCTAGAGCAGGTCTGCCAGCTGCACCATGGTGGTCGGTGACCTGCAGAGATGTCCCTCCTCTACCATTTCCCTTCTGCCCTGAATTTGCCTTAGGAACTCTTTTCTAAAGTCAGTTCTGAGCCACCCATGTACAGGACATTTATGCTGTGTGGTCACTTGGGGACATTTATCCTGTGGTCACAGGATAAGCTGCTGTGGTCCTTTCCTGTTTTTCAAGGAGGATGTGCCAAGCAGATTTTTCTCAATAGCAATTTAAGTGTTTAAAAACAAATGTCATTTTTACAGGCTTTCCTGGGTGTCTTTTGTAAGAATGTCGTGGCTGTCGCTCAGCCCTTCCTGGTGCCTGTCCACGCACACAGCAGCTGCTGTACCCTCACTACCAACTCCCTAAGTTATGAAGGTCCAGGGAACAATTAGTTTTAAATCCTCTCTTTGTAGAACAAAACTGTGCCAAGGACCTGAAATTGCAGTCACATTACCTAAGTATTCGTAAGGCCGTCCCAATAATAAACCACACATCCCTCTGGAGATGGTACCGGCTCAAGAAAAGGATTTTAACTGACATTTAAATGTCAGACTGCTGTGCTGAATATTATGGGCACATTTCATTGCTCAGCCCAGGAGAAGCATGAACACATCAAAAGCTTCTTAATAATCAGCCACATTAAATGCTGATGGGCTTTGGCACCTGGAAATACAGTAGCAGATGACATGTTTAACCAGAGCTGATGGATATCTACCTGATTCAGCTGTGTGAATGCAAACCCACATACGTCTCCAGTAGACCACAGAGAGTCTATAAAAATAATTATTTCAAGGATAATGAGTTCATTCTTTCAGAAAAAAATCCTTTTCCCGAGAATCTTTCTGTTCTACTCATAGTGAGTCTGCCCTTATCTTAGTGATATTGAGACTTAAAGACTAAAAACTAGCAGGAATTTGCTTTATTTGTCTTAGAGAGCCAAAACTCACTGTCCACAGCCATGTGTTTGCCTAGGAGACCGCCGACAGTGCTACTCAGTTTGCAGTCTACAGCTATCTGAGATGATCCAGCAGCCTTGTACATGTAATGCAAAAAGGGTATGCGCAATAATCTCTCTGAATTAATACACTACAGCCCAATAAATTCTTTAAAAGGTAGAGCAGGGGTAAGTCAGGCTTGGCAAAACCAACAGCATAACTTTCAACCATGCAAATCTAGGCTAAACAAAGTTAAGAGCAGATAACAGACATAGAAATGCCAAAGTCACCAAGGGAGTAATGAGACATTCAGACCCATGTTCGACATTCCCAAACCCCTCCCCAGAGAGACTGCCACGGCTGGCACATCACAATAGCAATCACTTGCACGGTATTTGCTAATATTTGTTAGTATTTGTTAATACTGCACAGTCATTTCTGGGAGTAAATGGAGTGTGTCAAATTGCTAATTTCCATTTTCATTAGTCAGAGACATGCTACCACAGCTGCTGGCCAAAAGTACTGATTTCCTGAGCTCACCTCAGACACAGCCCTGTCCCTGGCTGCAGCAGGCTTCCCGAACACAGCCGTTGGGGTTGGGTTTGCCTCTGGGGAGGGCAGGCTGCGTGGCCCCCACTGCTGCAATCTCAGCCCTTGCAGAGTGGTGAGCAGTAACAGGGACGAGCACATTCAGCAGGTTTGCACTGCTCTAATCATCCTCTGACACCTTCTGCCTAATCCTACCTCCAGCCATACACCTCTTGGGCTTGAAAACTGAAGTGATGGAGGATAGGAGGGAGGTGAGCTAAGGGAAACAAGCCAAGGCCCGCAGCCAGCCCGGACACGTGTCCCTGGGGCAGTGGGTGTGACACCAAGCAGCTTTCCTTATTCATCCCCACTCCGACAGTAGTAGTCACTAGCAGGTCTGCAATCTTTCATCAAAACATGGTAACAAATAGAAGAGGAGGATACTATCTGAGAAAGTGAGCCTGGTTTCCTACTCCACTAGGGGAACAAAAAATAATTAAGACATTGAATACAATTAAGACATCTAATCTTCCTGATCTTCAGAGCTATGCAAATGTAATTCCTGACAAATTACCAGGTGGAACATATGCATGTATTACTGGCTGAGGGTCTATGTGAAGATTGCCGCATGATTAAAAAAGTAAGCTAGACCTTGTTGAGAAAAGGTTGAACTGATGATAAGAATTATAAGCAGATGTAACAAATGACTTGGTATCAGGAGCTGACAGCTTTCCCAGCATCGTGAGACGCTCATCTCAGACATGGCAGAGGTGCTGGATTTCAAAACTGCCTCCAGTACTGTCACTGATAAATGATCGTATCATGACGAACGCTGAAACATGCATCGCTGGGGATGTGAATGCAATGCATGCTCTGCTCCTTTCAAGAATGGAATGACTGCTTTCTATTTATGGCATTGGATCAAAAAGTTATGGAATAGCCTTTACGGTAGAGGCCATTTAGCAAGAAACACAGTTTCTGGGAATCCTTTTGCATCATGTTAAAACACCCTTGCATTACAACACAGCAGCACTTGCAGCAAATTCTTTAGCACTAGCCAAGAAACTTAGCAAATTTAACATGGAGCTTCTGTCACAAGCAGGAGGTGGCAGTTGTCACATTGACAGAGTTAATGGAAGTCATGGCTGGGGCAGGCAGAATCCCACAACTGCCATCAGCCATCAGCTCAGTTTTGACAAGTGAGGCAGGATTATTATTTTGTACCTGTGCCCAAGTGGATAATTAAGCTGTAATCTTAATGATTACAGTCAATATTACCGAGCAGAAATGCCCAAAAGATTTATGTAAGCCTTGCATACACATCACTAGCTTTCCCAAGAATATATCCTATATGGAAAGCTACACCTGGTTATTTTGGTCTCTGCAACAAGCTCACCTACAAAGTCCCTGCACTAACACCTGCAACTCTGTGCAGACTTGCCTTGTGCCTGGCTTTTTCTCTGACCTGAGCAGCAGCAGAAGCCTGCTGGCTGCCAGGCCCAGGATGCCAACGGGCTGGGGTGGGCAACGCAGGGACCCACAGCCCTGGGCCAGCTATGCAGTGTGGTGGCAGGGGATGGGCATCCTCCTGAGCGGGAACAGGGAGGAGAGAAGCAACCACACGGCTGCTGGGGAGTGCATTTGCTGTTTTATGAATATAGGGTTTAAAGGGAAAATGTGCTCTGCAGAACAACAGTGCACTCAGCCCTAACAGCTGGAACAGCTAGCAGCAGGACCAGGCCCTCCCTGTCAACCAAGCTATCAGGGATCCATTTCTGGACAGATTAGGGCCAATATGGTATGTAAGCCCTTGATACTGTGACTGCTACATCTTACTCTCAGCTGGCTTTTTATTAGAACTACCACATTGCATTCCAAATCTGTGCTCAGCGTAGCACAGAAAAAGCTAACAGGGTGGGAGCTACAGATTTCCCTGCCTGCAGGATGCCTTCCTGTGTTTTGCACAATAATTGAGGCTTCTCCGTCTAAAACTTTGGTGGAGAAAAGCATTTTAACAGAGATAAAACAGCCCCATTCTCCCTTTACGCTGCCTGCAAGAAATGCCCCAGGATCCATGCAGGGCCCCTCTGCAGCGAGTGCAGGGCCGTTCAGGTGGGAGCACGCAGCATCCCTCCAACCCCACTTCCTTGTGGGACAAACCTGCTGGGAAGCGCGTATTTGCCAAGCCTGGTAAAAAAGTTCAGCAAAATGCAGCGATGCTCCTGTTAATACCACTTTCTTTCTCCCTTGGTCAGGCTAAATTTCTCGCCACTAATTCTCTTAATGCTTATTATCACTGCTATTTATTTTGTAGGAAGAGGTTTGCTCCTGAATGGCAGTTTGAGACTCAGACTTCCCCAAACTGCCCTCTGTGTGGCTATGTTGATGCCTTATGCATGGACAACTTTTTTATATTGTACTCCACAACAATAAAATGCCACCACAGAGACAGTTTATTGCTGGCTACCTTATTTATCAGGATTCTCCTGTTATAGACAGCTCTGGCACTGAATTACCACTGGCTATTGTCTTTTTGAGTGAATGACTTTGAGCAGCATTTCAATTCCCTTCTGAAGCACAAAAGCCCACCCCTGACATTTTTCCTGTGTATATCTGTTCAGGACTACTCCAGGACTAATTAATTCATGACTAACAAAGCTTGATAAGCAAACTGTGTTTCTTTCCAGTTTGTAATTATTTCAGCCTTGTTTATTTTAACATTAGCATATATATTAAAAAAAAATAAAGCTGCAAATCAGTTCTAGTATTGACTGCATTCATCTCTTAGTTTCCAAAAACTATTCATCTTTGATTACAGAAATGCTTATATCTAACTGGGTTTGGTAATAACTGTATGTATCCAGCCATAAGGCTGTGATGCAGAAATATAAAATAAAGCTGGCGATAAAACTTTTTTACTCTCATAAAGGTAAAATTTCAGGTAGGTAAATGTGACAATTAATTACATCAATTGCAGAATATCTATTATGATTTTAATTCAACAGAATGTTTTAATGGACAGCTAAAAAGAAAATCTAGCACTGTAAGCACATCAGGTGTCAGATGGCTTTCTGCTGATGCCATCCCTGCCCATGTCCTGCTAACAATACTTAAAGCTATTAAATATCTGACCATAAATGTCTTAAATTTTCTATTATCCCAAAATATCACTGGTGACTTTTTCCTTCTAAATTTAAGAAATAAAATGATTGAAATAAATTGTAAATAGCCTGTCCAATGCATACCATAAACCACCCAATGAGAAGAAGCAGTGAGAAGTAATCATACCACACCTATAACTGGAGCAGAAGATATTTAAGTTGTCTTGGTAAGTGCAGCACCAGTGCTGTAGCCACAGCACCTTGCCCTTGGTTCACTTCTGCTTATTTTTGTCTGTAGGAATAGGGAGAAAAAATATTGATTTTACAGTATGCTGTCTCTGTTAATCCAATTATCTACTGGTTGTTCCAGATTCTGAACAATCAGTAATTTCCTTGTAATATGAGAGTAGAGAACAGTATGCAGAAAGGAACAGAGAGAGAACTATTCTTGACACATTGCATGTCTCCGCTCTTTCAGCATTTGTGTAATTATAGCCAAGTCTTTTGAACATTCAATGCATCTCAGAAAATGAGACATCCACATATTGTGGCTTAATGAAAAGAACTGAAGGAAATGTACCAAATTATTGGTTAACAGGCAGCTGGTTCATAAATGCTTTCTCCCATCTGTTTTCCCCTTCTCCTTATATCAGCTCATTCAATCTAACGCCTATAAAATGCTGAGCCTGACGTTTCAGGGCATCTCTGAGCTCTTCTGGCAGTGCTCCTTGTGGCCTGTATTTGGTGGCTTCCAGCATTGCACTGGGCGGGACACGGCCAGGAAACACGCACAGTGCTGCCGGCACGGGGCCAAGGGGACAGCCAGCACTGCAGCACTACAACGAACAACAACATTTTGAGCTGACACAGCAATGCTAACAGGCCCGTAAGTACACCTTTCTGCCTCACTTCCATGAAGCTGCTGGGTGAGCAGATGGAGCCATGTTAAGGGAATGCCCCACTCATGAGTGCCTCACAGCAGCCAGCTCCTAGGAGAGCTATTACAGCAAATCCTCCGCCTGGGAGACCGACGGCACACAGCTCATTCCCAGCAGCACCGCCGGAGCAAGCTCCTTCTGCTCTTCTGTGAGGCCTCACCACAGACCACTGGCAAAGACTGCTGCTGAACAATCTGATCCACCACGACCTGCTAACATGCAGCTTTTTGTGCAAGACGAGCAGCAGCAAACAGCTGTGGCAGCATATGCAACACACTGACCCGTCTGAAAGTCCTGCCATGGAAACCCTGGTGCAGTAGCAACTTGCTGGCTGGAGATCTGTGCTCAGTTTCTCAGAAACAAGCCTGCTCCATGCCTGCTCCACTATTCAAATTGGTTTTCTCCTCTCACAACAAGCTTTGGGCCAGGGCCAAGCCTGCTCAGCCTCAGGTGTACCGAAGGGAGCAGCAGGTGGCTGCTCTGGGTTAAATGATGCTGAACCCAGCAGGACCCTGTGAAGCAGTCCAGCCAGTTAGGGTTAGGACACATTTCTTTTCCAGACGGGCTCAACCTGTTGCACACAGGCTGCATTGCATCCTGCTCATCCTCTAAGTCCAACCTAAGCAGACAAAGCAAATCCAACCCCTGGCTCCCCAAGGAGCGGGGCAGCACGGCGCTCAGCCCTGCCTCAGGCAGTGCTAGCAAATCTTCAGGAGCGAACAGGTGAGTGGACTTGTTTGATTTTCTTTTTCTACCATAGCAAAAAGAGCGATTAGATTTTCCTTCATACCAACTAAGGCTACTGTCATAAAATATTCAGCTCAAGTAATCCGGTTCCACATTATAATTACCTGCCAAAAACTGCTAACAGATCTGCTTCTGCCATCAACACGAAGCTGGCTAATCCTCTGGGAACCTCTTTTTAATTAAACACCTAATACAGTATGATAAACATTGAAAATATGCACTGCTCCTCCATTAAGAATGTGGCTTGATTTCTGAAGTGCACGTAATCAATTCAAGTGTAATATTTACTGTGGCAGCAAATCTTTAGGGCTTAATATTTCAGGTAATGTTTATTTTAGCTATTCTATTAGAGAAGGGGAATGAGTGCAAATAAAACACAATCTCAATTCAGGCTGATTGTTTGCTCAAACAATCGCCCTCCTGGTCTCCCTCCGCGCTGACCCAGTGTGTTCAGCGATGCGCCTTCGCCCTCCCCTCCTGGTCTGCATCGATGGCTTTCAGTGGTGGCATTCATCCAAACCCCAAATGCATACTCCCACTTCACCCAACATAGCAGGGGCTGGAAACATCTCATGTAGAGCAAATTAGTATTTGTTGATCTCTGACTGTATCATCCCTACCTCTTCTTTCCTTCAGTCCATCCTGGTCTCACAAAGAACCAATAAGTTACCGTGATCTCAGTGTCCTCCTGAATCCTCTGCCACAACCTAATCTCTTTTTATTTATTTACTTGATAGGTTTGGAGTGTGTCTCTACCTGGTACCTCAGAAAGGCTCCATGAACATTCCAACTGTGGGAGTTTTGCTAGCGAAGCTGCTGGTGTTTGAGCCATGCAGCGGTGTTCGCAGGTTGAAGGGTGCAATGCTGAGCACGTCACCCTGGATGCACAGCAGTGCAGGGACGTTGTAAGCCAGAGCCGTGGAACCTCCCAGAGCTGGAGGTCTGGGGACATCCTGGCCAGGTACACCCAGAGATGTTATTGAACACCAAATCCCAGACGTAAAGGATTTTAAGGATCGAAAAAAGCAGTCACTGATGACAAGAGACAGCTACCACAATTAAGACAGACAATCTGTAGGAATTTGTGCTAAAATCTTGTTTTCTAGGGATGAACACAGAGTGGCGAACAAAGCCGTGAAGTACTTAGAGCCAGCCAAGCCAATGTGGTATTAGAACAGTAAGGTTTTGGACAAACAGCAAAGTTCAAGAAATTCCCTGCGTTCCAGAGTTCATACAGTATAATGAAAGCTACTTGTGAATGGAGAGGAGGCACAGCCTGGGCGTGCTGGTCTGGGTTCCCTGAGGGGAGGCCCAACCATCGCTGTGAACATGGTACTGCTGGTCCAGAGTGGGGGTGAACACCTTCTGAATGGGAAACCCAGCAGGGAAGTGGAATTCAGTGTTTTCCACGTGCAATGCCATTTCACAAACCATATTTTCCTGACATTTCATAGTCAAGCTTTTCATGCACCTGGAGACAGTGAAACAAATGAGGCTGAGAAATCCCTTTCCTCTGAGCTGCTCCACAGAGTGAGCACTTCATGACGTGTGGCAAAGGCAGGCGATCCTTTTGCCGGAGCAGCAAATCTCCAGGGCTTGAGGACTAGCTGACGCATCCTGTCTGGAACAGGATATTTAGCTAAAATGTTGCAAATGCTCACATAATGAACAGGATCTTTTTTTTTTTTCCCTCATCTCAAAGAATGAGCTGCAGAAGCAAATCAAGCTGTCAACAACGCTCCAGCAAAGAGCAGCCTGCAGTCTGACTCGTGCTCTGCAGCAGCCTACGAGCAGTCAGAACTCAGGGCTGCCCACAAAGGTGCAGGATGAGCAGACAGGCGCAGGGCAAGCTGAAGGCATCGCCAGCCGCTGAGTTCCAGAGTTCTCCAGAAAGGAGCAAACAGGCCCAAAGCCCCCAGAGCGTTTCTGAGCAGCCTTCCGTTGCTACTCCCATTTCCATTTTTCAAAGGAGGGCTGACATTTCATCACGCGGCCAATATGTGACCAGCCCACGGAGTGTGCAATGGCTGACCACTTTATCCTGGTGTTGCTTCGATTGCTTGCATTAATCTGAGCCTGGGTATCACAGCACCCTGGTTTAGCTGGTGCAAGGGAACTGAGGCTGCCTGCTGCTGATGCCAGCCAGGGCTTCAAAGCGAGGCAGGAGCCTGCTCCACTCACAGAACCGTGCTGGCTGTTAACAGCACAGTATTTAATAACAGAGAGAGAGGGATCTATCAAGGACTTTTGTGTAGAGGAGTGTAGTTCTTTCTGTGTTTACGGAAACGACCAAGTAAGGAAATGTAGGCGTAAATAAAACATTCAACAATTAACAGAAAAAAAAAAAAATAGGTCACAAATAGAATCTTCCTGGTTCTCAAAACACTAAAATTTCTGTTAGGTTCCTTTCAAGCTTCAGCAAAACAAAGGTGCTGGTATCTATTTTTTTTACCCAATCAGTTGCACTAAGTTACCAATGAGAACTATACAAAACCCATGAAAATCATCCCATTTTTGCTTTGCCGTGATGGACAGAAGCCATTCCTCATGCCCTGGCAGTTGCTGCATGCCTCCTCCTGGGTGCTCTTCAGATACTCCAGGAGCTCACACTGAATCACAACAATTTGTAGCAACCAGGTGTTAACTGAGGGCAATGATAAAATCCCTCCAAACCAATAATAATTTCAAGAAGGGTTTCTTTCTAAAATCTGTACTTTTCCAAGCCTTAATGGGAGGGTATTTTCTACAGCAAAACACAAAGAAAGCCAATAACAGGTTTTACCTGAGTCCTTCTGTGCACCATGTAAGGAGAATGGCCACCACCTGCGGGTGGGTCAGCCCCACATCGATCATGTGCCAGTGATGCATACACTGGCGTTATCTGTTTCCCTCCACGATCACGTGCCGCTTTTTCCTGGTAAAATAATGCTGACTTTTCTACATTAAGGCAATTATCAATTATTCAAACCCTTCGTGTAAAACGAAGCATTAGCCAAATGCAGCCCTGAGGGCCCGGTCCCACCATGCCCAACACTTCCTGCGCAAGCACACCCGCCCCCTAAACAAGCTGTATGCTGCAGAGCCATGCTGCTGTCAGTTAATTAGCCCAGGTCACGTTGTGAGAACAAGTTGTGAAATGAAATCATTGAATTAACAGGTGCACTACAACTAGGATGGCAGGATGCACCAGCCTGTGTCTGATCAGTGGCAGTCAAGAAAAGACAGCTGAGATTTTCCAGCAAAATAGCACTGATATCACTCTTCTGTCCTATAAATAATGACCTAATTCAGCTTATCCTTACACCTCAGTACACCTACAGCACAACACAGCGTGTAGAACGTGTGAGAAATGCAGACATGACAAAACTAGCTCTGGATCCAGAAACAAGTCGGTCACACAAGTACAGAAACTGCTGCCGTGGCTTTTAAACACACAGAGAATTAATACCCCTTTGCTCAGGCACAGTGTCCTGATGACCCCTGCCTTTGTGACACAGCCTGGCAGATTTTTATCTGTGCCTTCTCATCAAACATTTTGAAGTGCTCATTATGTCTTTCATCTTCCAAGATTTTGAAGAACAAATTCTGTTGCTACCCTGGCTGCTGTAACATCAAAAAATTGCATTGAATCAACTTCAGAAAACAAAAAGCTCTCCCCTGCTGCTCCATGCCAAACCAAACAAAGAAAAACAAACTTATAAAATATCCAAGCCCTACCATCACCAACATAAAGTCCTATATCCAGAATGCAATGGACAGATTTGCTCAGCTCCCTTCTGGCTGACTTCCCTTTGGAGGGCTGTTGGGGTACAGGGTCACCAACCCCAAAGTACAGCTGCGACCTCTCCCTGGCCCTGGCCCCACACCACTGCCAGTGGTGCCAGCTCCTCACCCATTTGCCTTCCTGGCCACCACTGCACAGACAGGAATGCCAACATCCCAATCGTAGCCCAAGCCTCATCTTGAAAGTTAAAAATATTGGGCACTATATGGATTTTAAGCACCACTCTTCAATCAAATGAAATACTAAAGTCGAAACTAATTCAGTGGCAGGCAGTAAGCATTGGGGGACCCTGTCTTATCTAATTTGCTGTCATTTGCAGTAATTTTTGCTATTAGTATTGCTGTGAAGAACATGTCAAAAGCCTAAATTCGTCACTGTGGCTGGTCATTCAGGGAATGTGCACCAGCAACAGTGATTACTCCTCTTTCCTCTTCAGCTGCTGCTCTGAATATTGAAGCCCTAACTGCAGTGCAGTGACCAGCATAAAAACATCCACCCAAACAGTGTGCAAGGTGTGCTGCCATCAGAGACTGGTGAGAAACACTCAGCAGAGCTCAAGGTATATGTGAGGCTCGAGGAGTGCTTCCAGGAACAGCTACCCATCACCAAACTGGGATACGGAGTTTCTGTGGTCCCTGACCATGATATGGGCCCAAAAGAGAGAGGGAGACCAGCTATCGCTCCCCTCTGACACATAGTCTTCATCTTTCAGTTTGATTACCTGCAACACTTAGCAGGAAAATAGATCAAGGGGCTGTTAAAGTTGCACCACGTAGGGAATTGCTGCTTCCCTGAGGATGTGTTCTCCACTGGAGTCACTTTGCAGTCCACGTGTCACACAGCAGGGGAAGACAAGGATCAGAGCAGTCCCAGCCCAGAGGTGGCACAAACTGCAGGTTCGGAGGAAGTCTCACTGGCTACACCCAGAGCTCGCCCAGGTCCCGCGCCAGATGGTGGGGTCAGCCTTCACACACCTGCAGTGAAACTCACTGACTCACAGGAGAAAACTGGGATGTGGATGCAGCTGTGCAGGGATCCGCAGGGGAGACAGCCCCCAGTCGCCTCAGGCTGGCAGCACAGAGGGGGTGACAGCGATGGTGAGGACTTGGGTGCAGCACGAGTGCCACGAGCCTCCCCAGGCCCCTGCAGCCCTGCACCCCTCTGCCATCGTGGGGCCAGGCCAGCGCAGCCGTGCCTGCACATGCCACAACACCACCTCTGTTTGCTCTGCACACACCAGCAGGGTTTCAAATCAGGCAGCTGTACCTTACTCACATCTTTCTAGGTATTCAACTGTTCTGTATGCTTTGACATCTCCCCCCAGTTAGACCTTCCTTCCTCCAATGCATTCTTTTTGTTTTATCTAATTTAATCTTTCTATTCCTTATTGGATTCCCTGACCTAATAAGATAGCAGTACTTTATAAAGCAGAGGACAGCAAATGGCAGCTAAATAATGTTGCTATTATATCAAGGAGAACTGAAACGTGAAGAAAATGCTTAAAGACTATGCAAAGAGCTCTTAATCAGTGGCAATCAGAAGCATCCCCGATGGGCTGGGCACTGCTGTCAACAGATGGTGCATGATGCTCTTCAGTGCTAACATTGCTGGCGTAGGGCTGGAACAAGCGATAGGAAACCCAGTTCAGCATTATTCAGCTGCTCTTGGGTATAATCCAAGAGAAATAAGCCATTGCTTGTCTCACGGACAGACCACATCACTGTGCACTAACCTCATCTTTATCACAGTGAGACAAGAAAAGCCCCAAGAGGATCCCAGACACAATCAATCGCCACCTAAAGGCACTCATAGATGGTACTTGGTGTTCACTGCCCCCTTCATACCTCTTGCTGCTGTAAGCTATGGTCGCTGATTTGTTGCTGCTACTCACGCTAATACACAGCAGGTTAAGTTTAGGGTGGCCCATCAGAGCTGCTAGGAGGGAGGATGGGTCCACACAGGAGCCAGGACAGCCATTTACCCCACTTGATGCCTATGACGCAGCTCAGCTTCCACTGTCAACCCCACATCTGCAGTTTGGGGTCAGTTTGTGAGCAGTTTCTTTCAGTGGGAGAGAGGAAAACGTCTATTTTAACCTCTCAAACATGCAAAATATCCATGTTTGCTTCTATAATAGTACTTTTAACCTATCTTGATTTACGTTTCTTCAAATAAATAGAACTCAATAATTAAGAAAAAGCCAAGGTAGGTTGAACTAGACACCAAATTTCATATAAGGTGCCTGGCTCTGCACTTTTTCATGCCAGACACAAAAACAATTTCTGCTTGTTCTTTGATTTTGATATGTGTATACTTTTAACTTGATAGCATTCAGTAATATGCAGAACTTAGACTACCCTTGAGAAAAGTCTCCAGTCTTCCCCTAGATACATTCTCCAGTAGACTTTCAATGGTTTTCCTATCATTGAAGAAGAAAAAATTATTATGAGGCTGAGGCTGATTAAGATACTTCAGAACGTCATGGTAGACTCAGAATATAATCCATAAATTTTGTTGTGTTTTCTTTTTTTTTTTCCTCTGTACTTCATGGTTCATAGGCACACAAATAGACCATCATAAAACCTGCAGAGGGTTTGACAGAGATTCTTACTGTTTGCTTGCTGCTGGGACAGCGTGTACCAAAGTGGACCAAAAGGAAAAAATAAATAAAAAAAGGACTTCCTAGATGTAAGGAGGGAGGAAAGGAAGGACAGGTCTCCACATAATGGTTCACACCTGAGAAGTGGATGTCACCTCCAGCCCGATGGCACACTCGCCGAGTAGACGGACAGGTGAGGGTGAGGGCTTCAGCAAGCCGCCCCATGCCCGGGAAGGGAGCATTTGACCCTCTCCTTACTGCTTATGTTCTCTTCCACAGAAAATACCAAACAGCAATTCATGTGAGGGAGGACAATCGTCTCTCAGTTACCACATGAAAGAAATACCAGCCAGGGCTGCAGTACGTTATGCGCTACAGCATGTAATGCGTTCCTAGCAAGTTATGACATTGATTCATTCCTTGGATTGAATTTGTTCACAGTAATGAATGTATTACTTTCTCCCTGAAGGCTCCAGTCTTTTCTCTCACCTTTATTGATCAATGCTTTATAACTTTGAGACTATTTGCGAAAAGTGATTAATGAAACTTACTTTCCAGTCTTAAAAACAGCATAAGCAATTAGGGCTCAAACAGCAACTCCCCGCCAGTCCAGAACTGCAGGAACCAGTGGCATCATCTGACGCATCAGCAAACAGAACAGGTTGCATCAACACTGAACAGAAGTACGTTCATCTCTCTGAAATCACATTGTAAAACATGGAGGATGGTCTGAGAAGCATTAATGACTCCTGCAAAATCTCTTTATAATCTGCATGAAAATAACTGGAAGAGTGTAATTCTTAATCAAAAGCAGCTGCCTGAATCCTGGCTAGCATAAGACAGCCAAAAATTAATAAAAACACAAAGTTGTTGGGGAAGAGGGACAAAGGAAGATGAGCTGAACAAGACTTCAGAGAGAGGTGTGCCACTTACTGCAAAATAAAGATCAGATTGAAGGACAGGGAAGGAACCTGCAGTAGACAACTGTCACTCGTGAGCCCTTCTGTAATCTCTGGGCCACAGCCAGGAATAGGGATCTGTACAGCCTGTTTCTGCACCTCAGGTCTACACCATACACAAATGCTTGGGATGTGTAGGGAAATTTTTATTTTGAGAACTGATGTTATTAGGGCATGGCTATCCCAGGTTTTATTCTAAGAAAAGAACTGGCTGAAAATGACAGATAATTTGGAAGAAAACTGTCACACATCAGGAGTAATGATGGAGTGAAGGCATCTGGATAAAAACAGAGCTCTGAGGAACAAGAAGCTGACCCGCAACAGATGCACAAAGGAAGCAACTGCTTGGCCAAGCTGGCAGGGCAGCCAGAAAGTCTGACCTGAGACAGACGTGGCCATGCCTGGAACTCTTTAAAAAGCCTGAAAATGGAAAAGGAATTACACCAAATCATACTAAAATGGTTCTCTGCAAAGCTGCTGCATTTGTTCTCATTTGCAGAAGGACAACAACCCACGGCCATTTAACTGTCATTTGAAGCATGCACAGTGACATTACCGCAAATTCTGCTGTAGGTCAGGAAACAGCAGTTTGTATCTAGGTAACATTTTTGAATGCAATTAACTTCAAGTAATATGTGCTGCAATTGGGATTGCATAAAAAAACTAATTCCTCAAACTGGGCTGCTTTTTTTTTTTTTTCCCTTGGTCAATTTTTCTCCAAACACTCAATGTAGAAAATTTTGGTTTTCTGCCCAGGATTCCAAAATGACTTCAGAAAAGTACAATACATTTGCAGAGCAACAGCCGTCAGTTAGGCAGTCATTTCTATTGCTAATTGCAGGTAATCAGGATGGAAGCGGTCTCTGAACATCAGCATTTACAATTGTAAGGGGAAGGGCTTAGAGCAGCAACATGAAAGCAATGGAATAGAGAGTGAAATGGTGCACACTACGCTGTTAAGAAATTTCTCTCTAATTTGGGCACTAACCCCAGTTCGGCTTTCGAACTCCTACATGACACTCCACCTCAAGGGATGACAGAAATCATTTGCTATATGTCAAACGTGAAAACTGCCCCAAAGCGAGGTCCAGGTGGTACAGGGCTGCCTCCAGTCTGGACTTGAGAGAGATTTTGCCAAGGCTACAGGCATATGGCATATCTCCTCATGGCTTTGAAGATGCTTTTTAATGCAAATGTGTTTTAATTATATCCTAGTCTTTGAGGGGTAAGTTCCATAGTTCCTCCTGTGTGTGAGGGTCCTTCTTGGAGAAACTTATATTATAATGTAGATTAAGGACAGGAACAACAAAACTCAGTCCAGTGCTGGCAAGAAAAAAATGTTGTGGCCTACACCTGCAGATGGTGTGAAAGCATAGTATGACCAGCACGGATCTAAGAGGACAATGCAAGGCATCACTCAGGAGAGAGAGCTCTTTTGCTGAGTTTTTTCAGTGAAAGCAGAAGCAAGAACACAACACAGCCAGTCTTCTTCCCTCACCAGCCTTATCTAGGGCTGTATATACACCAGAGGAATTCCGAGTCTAAACATATTTCCAAGTCTAAATATATTTAATTTACATGTGTGATTCTTTTTACACGGGTGGATAATGGTAGGACAAGGGGGAATGGGCTGAAACTGAAAGAGGGGAGGTTTAGGTTGGGCATCAGGAAGAAATTCTCCACTGAGAGAGTGGTGAGGCGCTGGCACAGGCTGCCCAGAGAAGCTGTGGCTGCCCCATCCCTGGCTGTGTTCAAGGCCAGGCTGGATGGGTTCCTGGGCAGTTTGATCTGGTGAGCTGGTGGCTGGCAGCCCTGTCCACGGCAGGGGGGTTGGAACCAGATGATCTCTGAGGTCCCTTCCAACCCAAGCCATTCTATGATTCCATGATTTCCCTGACAGATTGTCCAAATCCTCGTGGAGCAAATTAGTCATTAGCACAGCTCACTTTAGCTTACTAGGATTACACCAACATGAATACACACCAGTGCCTCTCTGAGAAAATGAAACAGCAGCAGGAAAATCCCCACCTGAACAGAAACACTTGGCACTTCTGCATTCACTAAAAGGCTGGCTACCTGAAACATTGTCTCATGCATTTGTATGTGTTTCTTACTGGAAGACATGCTATTTTCAAGAAATCTAGGTTTATTTACCAACAGTGGGTTGTAAGGTTAGAAATCCAAGGCCAGGCTGCCAGCCGTTTCCCAAGGTGCAGCTCTGCCCTGATTATACTGTTAACTGCACCCATTCTGCTATGAGCCACTAAATTAGTAAGAGAAGTGGTGAACCTGTGCCTGAGAGAAGAAGCAACAGCACCATTCTCTGCATGCAGAAGTCCCAGAAACGGAGATGTGGGGTCCAGAAGAGAAGAGGCACAAGGTGGGGATGGCCTTAACTTGCAGGGCAGGGGAGATCGGCTCCAGGCAATCGGGTTACGGGCACTGTGGACAAATGGGAGATCCGGGCTGAAAGCAAAACTGGGGAGCAGGGAGACATGCTGCCTCTGCTGCTCATGCATGGGGAGCACTGGTTTCTGTGTCTGTTCACGTGTTGCTTACAAAGGCAGCTGGGAGCATAAACGTGGCTGCTAGCAGCGCTGTTGTGCCATTCGCAGCACAAGTCACTGGGAGTGATTTACCGCAGCGTGTAGGATGGGAATGAAGATAATTCATTACAAAAATAAAATTAGTTTAATAGAAAATGAGAAGCTGGCATCTGAAATCAGCACTCATACATGCGTATACATGCAAATGTATATAAGATCTCCCTTCTTATATCTCATGCCATGGTTTTTGACTTGCTCCTTTAAGACTGAGGGACAAGCACAAATTCGAAGGGGACAGCCAACTGCAGCGCTGAGTGGGAACAATGTCTTTGCTTTTGAAGACATTGAACCCCGCAGTTTGTTCAGCTGGCAGCGGTACTCATTACCGGGTATGTGGGTCACGGACTTCCTTGGGATTTGCTTTCAGGAATGCATTAATCACAAAGGTAAAACAGACCTCACCTAGGGAGCTTCCCCAAATCCAAATTACAAAAAGAGGAGTTGCATGGTCCTTGGGACAAATGCTTATTTTTCACTAAAACCAGGTGTTTCTTGAAATTCAGATCAAATAGAACATCCTTTCTTCAGTTTTGAGAATTGAGATCACTCTGAGCACTTACAAGCTACAACAAAATAGAAAATCCCTTCTCTGAGTCTAATGTTACAGACATCTGAAGTGGTTCTGTTCAGAACTGGGTGTTTCTGAACCAGATCTGTACTGCATGTCTAACTTGGAAACCACTTTCCACCATGGTGGAACAGTTGACGAATAAGGAATCATGCAATAGAACCAACGGTCTGAACGCAGCAGAATAACATAACGCTGAGTGATAACCACAGTACTGAGCAGACACTACATTAAACTACTAGTAGTGCTCCCTAGAAATGAAAGAAGTACTATGTTTTACTAAAATCGCATACTTAAATGATTAAAAAAATTTTTTTTAAGATACATAGGTCAAGTTTGTGATAACTTTTTTTCAAAGCCTCTCAGAGCTTACATACCTTCATACTGGTCTGCAGCTCATTTCGCTTTGAAAATGAAGTCTGCAGTTTGAGTTGCAACCTGAACACACAACACAGCTGAATAATGCCAAATTCTGAATGAGTCAGCAAGCAATCACTGGATGAACAAATAATTGAGACTGAACTGCCTCCAGAAAGAGCTCATTTTCCTCCACACACATAAAAGAGCTGCCTGCCAGCCCGGCATACGGCCCTGGAGCTCAGTGGGAAGACGCCCAGCTCCTAAACATGGGATCCTACCCCACCTGTCCCTGTTTTGATTTGAATCACTGTGTCCTCAGGAGCTCTAGAAGAGACCACTTCTGTGCTAAAGCCTAATGTTAGATGCTGCTTTCAAATGGGGAAATCAAACAATAGTCAGGTATTAGCAAGAGGTATAGCAGCTCCCTTAGGTACCAGGAGATCCATTTCCATGCTTCCTAACCACTTTTATTACAGACTGGGGCCACAAACATCCTCTATCACTTGATTTTTTTATCAGGATTCATTTTTCCTATTTTGCCCAACAAAAATTTAGGTATTGCATCTTAGGAGTAGTCAGTGAAGAGCAATAAGCAATTTATTGCATTTTTCTTTGACAGACAGATTGCCCTTTGGAGAGATGCATCACTCCCCATGGGCTGTAACTGGGCCCGAGAGTACAAGCGGATCTAAACATCTACCTTTCTGGCAGCTGGAGGGAGGGAAGTGAATCATAGCAGGGTGCTCACACAAATACTACAGAGATAAAAAAAAAAAAAAAAAAAAGGGAAGAGAACCAAATGGCTGCCACTTAGAGGTAATAATGATTTGGGGGCTGCTGCAGCTGCACACTTCACATTCAAGTGAAAGACACTTGTCTGAAATTAGTATCTAACATTCAAATACAAGTCTGAAGGGGTAATACCTACCAGATGCTACAGACAGAGAGAGTTTGAACTTGAAGGGCAATTCATATCTAAAGCCATGTTCAAACAGAGTCAGGAGTTCAAAAAAGCCTAAAGTCTACATTTAAAAACATTAACTAAGAAAGCCATAGATGGGGTGGATGCAGCCAATTCCAGCAGTATTTTGTATTTTCTAAGGGAACTGGTTCCCAGGTTTGCTGGCATGTAGGTGATGAAATAGACAGGCTTAGGAAATGCCCGTGAGGGGTGAGCCCAGCCTGGAGGCAGTAGGGCTGGGCAGAGCACACCAACGTTCCCCAGCTGTGCAGCTGATCATGGGCAGCGTGCCTGGAGGGTCAGTGAGAGACATCATACCATTCCAGTGAGAGATGAGGAGCTGACAGAAAGAGGTGGAACAGGGATGTGAACAACATTACCACAAACCGAAGAAACTGAAAACTTTTCACTTTCAAGGAATGCTGATGCAGATTCCATTTAAAGGAGTGGGAATCTTGATTTAGATCTAAATCTGTTTCTGATAAGGCCCCTTCAATTCATTATCTAAATTATGTTGTTGCTTTTGGGTTCTGCAGTGATATGAGGAGGAATAGCCAAAGGATTCACAGAAAGCTGACCCTGCAGGCTGCAGCTTGTTTATCAATCACACACCATATGAAACTACAGGAATTTAAAAGCAGCAGCATCTCTGGGAGTCTTATGCAACAGCTCACCCCCAAAATGACGAGTCAAATGGGATTAAACACGACTCAGACGTCTGTTTTGCACTGATTACGGCTCGCTCCATCATTCCCTGGGTGGTTTGGTGATTGACAGCACACAAAGGAGGAACATGCGGGAGTGACCTGATTCCTGCTATCACGTTGTTTCGTTACTGCCCAAACCAGCCCCCTGCTGTCATACCAATGTTATTCCTGCTGCGAATGCCTTGATTTTGCTCTCTGAATGTTCCTGAGCACAAGGCTGTCCCTTGCCCTATGTTGAGGCCCAACCACACAGGCATATAAAGCTTTGACTGCTCTCCAGCTGAGCATTTCTCAAAGCTTCAGCCCACAGCTGGAATAATATTTCATCCACCCATGTTGGGGGCCGTCTGCTTCTGTGGGACAGTGATTGAATACGAACACTTCTGAGCTCAGCCCCACAGAGCACAGATGACATGGAGGCAGCAATAATAAGCAGGGCCAGCAGCCTGGCACCGCCACACTGCATTCCTGTGCAGCCTGTGACACCAGGGTGTTTGAACAGCCCTGAATGAATATATCAGATAGAAAAAATAAAAAAGCTATGGTCTGATTTTTTTTTTTTTCCCGCAAAAAATGCTGTGAAACATTAATAGGGTGAAATTGTTATCGATAGCACTGTATGCTCTGAAATTCACTGTAGTTACTAGGTAAGCGTTGTGAGATCTGTGAAGGGAAGGGCTACCCTTCTGTAGATAAAGAAACTTGGAAGAAGTTATGTACATACCCTAAAGCTATGTAGTGCACGGCTTTTTATCATAATTTCAAACTTAACCCAACAATATCAAAAAATCCTGCAGCCTTATGTTCAGGTACAAAGTACAAATGTCAAAGCCATATATGACCCTAGTTACAGCTTCTGATTCATTTTATTTTATTTATTATTAAAATGAAGTATTTGGAAAAGGTTTTCTGGTGTCAACAGCCTTATTTATTGTTATGAGAGCAAAACAGTGTGTGCTGACTTTTGACAGATGCATTCTGAAAAGACAAAGCTTCAGGGATGCACAAGGGTAACATAGCTGTAGGGAAAAACCTGGCTTGCTCTTTTTCTCAGAGTAAATGAGTGCCTGAATAGCTTCAAGGAACCATTGGGAGATAGTTTCCAAATATTAAGCTTTGATGCCACCATAAGAAAAGCCATGAGTTACAGCAGAGCCTCCAGGCTTTGATTCTGAGCTTGCCTATGGACTGGCTTCTCTCCTAAGCCCACCCATCAGCTGTTCTCTCCCTGGTGCTACTGAACTGACCTGGTATAAAGATTTTCTTTAGCACCAGTTACATTTCCCTAACCAGGAGTCATGAATGTCAGGAGTGGAGTTGCAGGCAATGGAAAGATGCCAGTAGCAGCCATTGATGAACATCTTATTTGGGTAAATGTCTTCACAGCAATTTCATATACATGACCCTTTTTTTTTATTATTATTTTTTATTTCCAGATAGTCCTCATGCTTCTCCTCTGTTCACTGTTATGAATTAATCTTATCCTTTCTGAACCCCCTACTCTATAAAAGCCTCAGCTTTCATTTTCCTTGAGAAAAATAGAAAAAGCCAGCCAGCCGAAGTACACTTTTAGCACTGCCATGGCAACGCCTGTACACAGCAGGACACTGGGGACAGAACCAGGGGAATCCTGGCACAGGAGCTGCGGTCCGGCAGCTCCAACATTGGGTGTTACAGGCCTGCTTCTCACCCACCCAGCGATGAAGCCCCTGGCACAGCGGCTGTCACACCGCATCCAGCCACACTGGTCCGGAGCCGCCCGCAGGCACAGCCGCTGCAGGCGGAGTCACTTGCTATAAATTGAGCCACTGACCACAGACCAACCGCACTGCTGGCTTTTGTAAGATGCCAGATTTGGGGGCATCTCCTGTCCTGAAGGTGAGGTTCTGCAGAAGTTTCCAACAGCACATGCAGCAAGAAAAGCAGTCAGTCAGTCACGTAACCAGAAGGGAGGGTGGGCAAGGAGACGGGTCACAAACCCTATTGCAGAACGGGCAGGCTGGTGGGAGATAATTGCCTCCCAAGGGAAAGCTGTGCGAGAGAACTCCAAATCGTGCTCCTGCATTTTCTACCCCACTGTGAGCCAGGTCTGGTCACTTTATTACAGCAGGTGAGAAACCCTACAGTGAAACCAAATTAGCCTAAAAATTGGTTGAGATTATAACTGCAGTACCGTCTGTCCGTTCCTGATGGCTGGTTACATCCCGACTGCACTCTCACTTCAAGAACCCTCCAATCCCAGCTAGCAGTAAAACCTAAGGGGAAAAAGAGGTTCTTTTGTTGTTTAGATGTGTCAGTCATCTGCAGGCTATTTGCAAAGGAAGGAAAAGTAGCAGAGTTGAAATGGTAGCTGTTCACACGACTCTGGGAATAGAAGGTGTATAGGTTCGTCACAAATAACCCACATCCCAAGATGACTAGAACCAATAGCTTTGAAGTAATAGGTGAATGCTTTGATGATAGCAAAGTTTTTGTAGCAGCAAGCGTAAAATTGTTGATTTGTTGTTCAAAAAAGCTGAGTTCAAACCTTGGGCATTGTAGCATCATTTAAAATTATGGGTATCTTTTATTCTGAGTGTAATGTCATAACTTTTTGTTCTCATCCAAGTGTAAAGTTGAAATGTATAGAATTTAAAATATTTTTTCACCGGCCAGACTGAAAGCTTAAATTATATTTAAAAAAAAAAAAGAAATTCAACAACTCTTTTGTAATCATCTGGTTGCTTCTATAGTTACTATAACAGAATCCAGGGTATTTTCACCTCCTCTGTATTTGAAAACATACTCCAAATGGTATAAAGAGGATGACAAAGGCCATCCTCCATTGCTACAGTGTGTGACACTAACTGAGGGCCACATGCGGTCCCATATATCACGCAGGAAATCCCTTGCTGCCTTCTGATCCATATGTTACACATCCTAGACGTAAAACACAATTTCAGTTGATCAAAACTCAGATGTAGCCTGGGAGGTCTCCCAGACTGCCCCAAGAGTGAATGAAGGCAGAGGCTTCCCATATGCTTTACTTCACTGATGCTACAACCACCAAGCATCCCTCGCGTGGCAGCACACAAGCTTGGCATCCTGCAGTAACCATGACTGGCAGTGAACTTCTGAGACAGCCAGCCTTTGGCTTCAGTTACAGCTGTCCTCATGAAGTGCCTCTCTGCAGTGCCAGCACAGAAAATCCACAGTTAATTAGTAACTCTGTAAGACATCAAGCCAGCATACTGTAATAATATATCATAAAATAATACAAATTGCTAGCATACTATTATTATACTGCATTTTTCCCAACAATGCTAATCGTGGTAGCTTTTTATTCTAAGAACTCTCGCTTGTACGTGTTAGAAGATCCAGTTTTGAAAAGCTGTGCTGGAGCATATCAGGCACCCTGCCCCTCCTTCCTGCAGGCCGGCAGCACCTGAGAGCAGAGAAGCTACAACTAGGGAAAGGCACCAGCTTGGCCACAGAGCATGACTAGTTCTCTGAATTCAAAACCAGCCATCATCTCTGGGAAATCATCTCCATGCTGCACTGGGTTTCAGGCCAGGAGCACACCAGGCTGAACCTGGCCCCACCCGCCTGTGCGTGGAGGCATGGGGAGCACCGCTGGAGCGCTGAGCAGAGGGCAGTGAGGGCAGGGGTCTGGGAGACAAAGGGACTTGATGCTTGGTCAAGTGCAGTTTTTATCCAATTTTTCCTAGACAGAAATCACTCTTCTCCTAGGCTAGCAAAATTAGTCAATGTTAAGGATCAAATATCTGCCTAGCCTATGTTAAAGCTCTGGCAGGTCTATTTATAACCTCATGAGCAAACAAGCAGCCACAAGCGGGCTCTGCTAATGCTAATGGAGCTATTTGTTAGCCTTGGGTATTTAAATATAATTAGAATTCTTCCTAAAGCTGCAGCTAGTGTGAAACTCACGGTATCATCTCTATGCTGAAAGTAGTATTATTTAAGATGAAGCATAGGAAAATGTGAATACAATAAAAAAGAAAAAAAAAAGAAAAGCAGATTGAAAGACTCCCATTCAAGTCATAATTTGTAGGTCTCTTCTTTGAACAATTCTGCAATTTGGTATGAGTTTTAAAGGATGGTTCTGGAGCCTGCTTGTACCTGTAACCCCACATATACAAAGGGTCAGGGGGATGGCAAGGACCCACACCCACGTTACAGAAGAGCAAACTGAAACACGACTGGGAAGATTTCCCCAAGAGGAATATCCTTCCCAAGGAGAAGCACCGCTGAGGACGAATCCAGTGCTTGGTTCTGATGCTTGGTGCTGCAGCCCCTAAAAAGTTCTAGAGAGTGACAGACACAATCACAGCCTTAAAAATTGCCCTAAAAATAAGGATTTTTTAAAAATAGCTCATGCAAATTCTTTCAAAAATCTGTTTAAGGCCTCTGGTGTTGCCTTGGAAAGCATGCTAGCCTAGCAGGTCGGGGAAGGAGTAATCCATACAAGCTGACAGAAGGACGCATTTTGGCTTCAGTGGGTTGGATCCAGTCCCCTACATAAATACACAGTAGTGCCATTTAATAATGATAGAACCAAAAAACAACACTCAGGAGTGGGAAACAGGCCGCCTGGAATACAATTAAAATAAATCTGATTCAATAAATAAAGCAACCAGATGACTTTCTGTAAAACTGTGGGGGACTGAATCCTATTTTCTGTTGTGAGGATTGCTTTGCTCATTTGATTTGTTTGTGAAACAGTTAACTTTCCATTAGCAGCAGCCTCCTATTTCATTTCAAAGCATTTCTACAGCCTAATCCATCTGTTAAATGCTCCCCAGACCAGGACAGAGGTGTGATTACCACCGCCATATTGCTCTGAATTACATCTTTATGATTCTGGCAAGCTGAACAGTGGTTCAGAGAGCAAAGAAAATTCAAATATGCTTCAATGGGTTCTTTTAGAAAGTTCTAAGGAACCTGAATCAGTGCACCAGATCTGAATGTTAACAGGGCAGCTGTGATCTGCTGCAGGCTTCTGGCAGCACCCAGCACCGTGGCACACAGGGCTACCTCTGAGCATAACCAAGAAACACAAACTTGAAGCTACAGAGAAATCTTCCTTACTTTTATGTGTAGCTTACCTGCATCAGATAGTTTTTCCCACCCCTGAACATGGTCTCTAAAGCTGCTCCCCTACAGGCAATGCACTCCTGTGCAGACCCTGGGGTTCTGCATTATTCTTAAGCAGGACCCTGGCTTTATCACTTGAGAGTGGATGAAAAAGCTTTGGGAATAAAACCTCAGCTGTAACAGTACACAGCTGAAGGTGGGAGGGAGGAAGTGGAATGGATGGTCTCAAAACATAGGCAACATTCTTCTGGAACATGTTACACCTCTACTGCAGAGCTGTTGTTGAATCCCTAATTGCAGAAATAGTCACTAATTGCACATTCATCATTTTGTGCTCAGCATGAGAGGTTGGGAGCTGATTTGTAAAATGCTGAGTACTTGACATCTTCAGCAGAAGTCGATGCAAACTCTGCTTTGATCCTCTAACGCACTACAGCACCTCCCTGCACAGCCCAGCACCCTGCGAAGGTAACAGACCTGTTACAGCAGCTTTGCTACAGAAATCAGCGTCAGTCCTTGTTTGGAACTCCTCCAGGTTAACTCTAAAACATGAATAAGGAACCCTGTTCTCAGGCACTTTCTCCTTGGCAAGGCGCAGATTCCTCATCATCCATAAGAACAAAACTTACAGAAGAATGAAACCTAGAGAATAAAAGCTTAGCCTTGCATTAACCATGATGGTGGTACAGCCTTGAACCCACTGAGAAGGACTGGGCACTGCAGACAATGACAGACAAGCTGGGAGACAGAACTGTCACCTCCTCTGACAGCATGGAGAGGACACGATGCGCTTCTAGCATGCCGATGGCGTTCCTCCCCAACACCGCCCTCCTTTCCGCAGGGTATGCAGCTAAGGGCTCATCAGCTCCACATAAAATTAAAACCTGAAGCAAGAGAAAACACCTTTACACATGCCAAGAGCAGTCACCTGCTACACCTCCACATGCTGACTCACCTATGCCCTCATTGCAATGCAGAAAGTCAGGAATCCTTGTCTGAGAATGCAACTGAAACATGCTGCTGAGGGACTGAGAAGAGGTAATGCCACAGAGGAACTAAAGAGAGCTGCCTACATCTTTATTAAGTCTTTATCCTACTGCTCTAATTGACTAGTAGGTGAAACCTGCCTAGCACAGGCCATTATCAACCTGGGCAGCAGGCTGAGGGGCAAGAGGATGGTGCTTGCCTACACCGGGTGCCCTTGGGGGGGAAAACGCAGTGAGTGGAGCTGCCAGACACAGGGCACAGCAGGCAGACGGAGAGGTTTGCCCTGCTCCCTTCTAATGTGACACAAAGCATTTAACCATTTATTTTTTTAAACCAGATCTTTGCAGACTATTTTATCCACTAGCAATACATCTATTTTTGTTTCCATATGGATGCACAGGGGACTTTGGGAAGGTTCCGCTGTCCCCTGTTTCTCAGGCATGAACAGCAGACAGCTCTTTCCTAACTCAGGCAGCAGAAGCACTCTTCTCAGTCTCCCCAAACACCCACCATATTTTTCCAGTTCTTTGCTTTTGTCCTGTACCTAAAACACAGCAAATCCCATGCATTCTACCAAAGTCACGGTGCCCACCCTGTTGTCATGGCACCTCCAAGGCTCGCAGTGGTCGAGGCAGGGAGCCTTCTGCACTCTAAATCAATGGCTGGCTTAGGAAGCTAATATTCAGCAGATCAGCATGCCTTAACTCACCTCTGCCCCACTGTGTAGGACGTGATTCTTTTAACTAAAAGCTGGGTTTGCAAAAAGTGGGTGTTATACATATGTAACCTCCGGATTACTGCAGTGTGAGCCCCCAGGGCACAGTGCCACCAGCCATGCCACAGGCTCAGCCATGCAAGGGGCACCTCATTGTCAATGCAATCTCTGCCTCGTCCCCTAAAGCTGAGCGATTCCTGTCCCAAGCACACAGCAGCAAGCCAGGCTCTCCTGGGTTGCAGATTAAAGCCTGCTACACAGCGGGAGGAGAGCAGCGTACTTGCTGTATTTGAAAAAATGGATTTCACACTTTCACAGTGACTGGGTAAGAAACATATCAATAGGGCAAAAAATAATTTTGACACATCATGCTCCTCTCTAATGGTGCTGGAGCCAGAGGCACCTCAGCAGGCTCACCACATTAAGCCTGTTGCCTGCCCAGCATGCTAGCATTGGTGCTATGGCTCCAGGACTGCCTGGGAGCGTGAGGCTACTGGTGAGAACCCAGGACTAAGCAGCAGGTGGATGCTCAGGCAGCAGATGATAGGCGGGTGGGTTCCAGCTGCCGCAGGGACATGGCTGGCATTACCCTTGGTTTGCCCAGGATCCTGGCAGCCAGGCTCTGCGGGACACATTGCATCCTCTTCTGCACCCTCCTGCCCTCCCTGCCTCGCCCTTCTCCTCTCAGAGGTTCACCCTGCCTTTCTCAGAAGCAATGCCTTGCAGCTGAGGCTGTAGGAGCTTGGGAGATGAAGGTTCACAAACTTTGGGGAAGACTCCACTCAGGCTGGACAAACTCTCAAAGGTCTGTTTTACATGAATAGGCCTGTAGATGACCTTAACGCATTCCTTTTTCACCAGCCCCTGCTATCACTGGCAAAAGAGTCTTCTCTGAGCTGCTGTGCCCAGATTTCAGGATGAGTAGTGTCTGGGAGAAGAGGGAGAGTCCCAGGCTGCCCAGGAAGCAAGGGTGCAGCTAACAGTCTGCCCAAGCCCTGGCCAGTAGACACAGGCACACAGAAGCAGAAGGGAATTTGCAATAGCAGAATTCACCACTTCAATCCCAATTCAAACCTCACAAAATACATCCCTGAAATTGCATCGCTGAAGGTTACCTTTCAACTATATTAAGAGGTAATAGTTTTGAAATAAGCAACTGAAAATGTATTTGTAAGGAAACACAGTGATTCTGCTTCTTGGCCAAAATACTGCTTGCAATTATTTACAGCAAGTCTTGCAGCTCCAAAGTAAAGGTGTGTTATCCAAACTGACCCCGATACCAGCCAAACTTTTTGCTCCCTGACATTTTGAGTATGCCAAAATATGTGTACTGCTTGTACAAGAAACACTGAAATCCCATCCAAAAAAAGAAAAAATGACACAGGAACTTATTGAATATATCAGAGCAAAATGAGGATAAGGAATGCTTTGGAAAGAGCAAAAGACCAAGGCAAATATACAGCCATGCCTTCCCAGGCTCTAGCTATTTGTGATTCAGGACTTCTTGACCTAGAATCCGCTGTCTCTGTAGTTAAGAATGCCTGTTCAGACTCCTCAGACTCACAGTTTCATTCTACCATGGTAAATGCCCACCTAAAGCAGTAGCTGATGTGCGATGGGGAGAGCAGGAAGATGTGCAGTGTCACGCAGCATCCTCGCAGCTGCCATGTGTTGTCACTCAGTGTTCCCATGTTGCATGAACTGGGCATGAGCAGCACAGACCAGTTCTCAGCCTACCCCACCCCTGCATGTTGCAAGCGAATTCATTAAGCCATAGGAAAAGTCTCTCTCACACTCAGAATGCTGTGTTAGGCATCTAAGAATCTGTAAAATTCAGGAATTAATCACTGGTAATGGGAAATGCCAATGCCACGAGTGAGTTTGTTTTATTTATGGAGAATTAATTTGTCCAATCCTGTACAACGCAGAAACACCAAGCTGCGTTGAGGTTTTAGACTGTCAGAAATGTGTGCTTAGAAACAGCTTGCTGGGGATAAAACCCAGCCCAAAGAGCACAAAGCTTTTATACCAAACAAAACCACACAATCTCTGTGAGGTTGAAGTGCTCCAAAGTCTCTGGGCTGGCACCCCGCTGACTCCCTCCCACCTAAGATGGCCCAGCACTTAAAACTCACGCAGTGCAGGTAAAGCTGCTCAACAGATCATCACTGAAGGGCTTTGCAGGAGGAATTAGTCTTGAGTTCATTACTGCTTTTGTTTTGTTAGGTACTTAAAATCCCATTACAAAACAGTTCTTGCAGTGAGGGAGAAACAAACCTGCACAAAGGTGAAGCCAGGAGCCAGCTGAGCATTGCACAAAGGAAGCAAGGACAAACAAATAGGCAGCAGCGAAGAGGAACTCGCCTGCTGCTGCAGGGACAGAGGTGGGAGATGCAAAAACATGCAGAGAAAGAAGTGAGGGCTGGGAATACAGACAGGGAGAAATGAAGGGGAATCACATGGCAAGAAAATAGTAGAAAATTAAAAAGAAAGGTTTAGAAAAGAGCAGGATGTTGAAATCAAGAAGCAATTAAAATAATCAGTGCCGAAATGCCTGGAGGCCAGCCCAGGGGTTTGGCAGCAGGACAGCACACTGGCAGAATCTATCATGAGCAACTTCTTCACCAGGGCATTTTTATTATTCAAAATGCAGTGGTTTTGAAGCTGGAGGAGCAGAAGGTACTTAAGTGCCTTGTTAAAGGCATCCAGGGATGCCTCATGAAGATCCCAGCTCACCGGTCCTGTAGGAAAACTACAAGACCCTACCTGGACTGTGACAGTGAGCCTTTGCCACAGCGAGGGAAACTGCCTGCTCCCAGAAATGCTGTTTGGCCAGCCCATGAACCCTTCTCCCCTTGTCTACATGGACAGGAGCATAACACTGCCATCCTCCACAACTGCCAGAGAATTTTTCCTTCGTTATTTTTAGCTGTGCCACAAAAATAGTGAACTCTGGTGCCTGCAAGATGTGCCTCAGTTTGAGCACTGAGGAAATAGCCAAGGAGGCTGCACTGCTGCCCAGGCCAGGCAAGGGACAGTGATGGGAGGAAGTCAAGCTGAACACTTTGGCACATCAAGCTAAGCAAGTAAGGAATTTTAAGGATGAATCTCAAACAACGTTTTGGGACAACTGGTGTGTAATGAGCATGATGCACAGAGTGAGAGTAAATA
Organism: Alectura lathami; assembly: GCA_013399715.1. Classification (NCBI taxonomy): domain Eukaryota; kingdom Metazoa; phylum Chordata; class Aves; order Galliformes; family Megapodiidae; genus Alectura; species Alectura lathami. Next base: position 201,697 of record VXAV01010432.1, read on the forward strand.
AAGATGAGCAACTTGGATTACAGGGAACATCTTCTGGCAGCAGCCTGAGGACGGGCAGCACACGTGCTAGTTCTCCCCTACGTGTTGCAGTCCCAGTCAGTCACTGTGCCTGGCAAACCCACACAGGTCGCTGCTGTGCCCAGGCGGCTGCAGGGAGTTCTGTTGCCAACAGTTGCTGTTCCCACTTGTCCTGTCCGGCATGGCTCTGGACAATAACAGACGTCAAGGTTTCTGACACCCAAACCCTCTCTTTACACAGGGTAACACAATAGCCAAGGCTATGTCAGACACTGCCTTCCCAGAGAGCTCCTTGCTTCTGGCATGTGAGACAAAGTGCTAAGCAAAACACCAAGTGAACAGCGAGAATAAGCGAGATACCCATCAGAGGGGTCGCTTCCTTCCCCAGCTGCAATCCAGTCCTGGAGCAGCGTTCCAGCCCGGCCGACCCATGGCTGCCACTGCCAGCCCCAGGCCACCCAGCGCCCTGCTGCACTGCCTGGCCCAGCACAAGCAGCTTCTGCACCAGCGATGCCCCTCTGTCATCTGGCGAATGCTGTCTGCCTCCCTTTCGTCCTTTTAGGAGCCTTCAACTCCCAAAGGCTTATTGGCTTTAGCCCAGGCAAAATCTGATCTGCTTATTCCAAAAGATGAAATGAAGAAGTGGAACACAGAGATAGGATGTGTACTTGTGAAACTTGTTAGCTACAAGTATTCCTCACTAGCAATCAGTCGTATTCCTGCCATGCTTGATTAAAATTAAAAAAAAAAAAAAAAGAAAAAACTACAACCTAGGACAAAGATTGAAAACTTATCACCTATCCATAAAGGCCGTATTACAAATTGACAAGATCTCTGAATGAAGGCAATAGAGCTACTCTAAACAACGACAACAAATTACTCTTGACTTTATTGGCTTATGGCCCTAATTCATCCATCTTTCTTGGTAAGGCACTATGCGGCACACCACACAAACTGCTTCCTGAGCTGTGCACACAGCGACCTGCCAGCCGGCAGTCACGAGGAGCTGAGGAACCAGCATCCCAAGGCCATGGGCAGCAGGAGTGGTGCTCACAGCCCCAGGCAATGCAGTGGTTTCACTTTTACCAGAAACAAGGGAACATCTGTGCCCGTGAATCCTGTCATGCAGGAGGCTTTTTCTACATCAGGTTGCTCACAGAGATGCTAGGCATTTCGACTGAGTTACAATCTGCACATGGCTTTTAGGGATACAGTATTTGCCTGTCACTTGCCAAAACATTGGCTCCCTCCCACCTCCCTGCAGTAAAATAATCCAGCCTGCTGCCACCGACAAGGGAGCTAACGTTTACAATTAGTTATTGAAAATGTGAAGTTTCGCGGATCGTTCAGTGAAAGACGACAATTACAGATAAAGTTACAATATAAAACATGAGTCACAATAGACAAGATTCCGCAGAGAGATGGTATATACGGATATTTAAATAACTCTGTAAATCATATAGACATTTCACTTGCAAATGCCCTTTGAAAATAGCTGATACGATGATTCCTGCCTCACGAGTGAGAAGATGGCCCCATTAGATGGGAGCTGTGCTCTCCTCAGCCCCACACAGGTACCAGGGCTGCTGCCCAGCGAGTTGTCACCCTGCACAGCGGTAGCATCACTGGACGGCAGCAGCGAGCACCCAACTGGGCTGGCCACTTCCTGCCTTTGGGTTTAAAAATGAAAAACATCTTTTTAAAAAGTGCTTCCAGAAGAAAGAATATTAATTAATTAAAGAAGAAGACTTCCTGGATTCAATAGGTTTGAACACAAGGTAAATTTGGATTCTTTTTGCCCTCTTTTCCACCAGGGAAGGAACACACCAAAACCAGTTTTGTGTTTTACACCAAATACAATCTTATCTGCAATAAAAAAAAATATATATATCCAAAATTTCATTAAAAAAAAAAAAAAGTTTTCATTTCTTCAGATAAGTTTTTCTGATCCGTATTAATAGTTGAAAAGGACAAAACCTGTCCTACTTCTGCCTACTCCCTTGCCCAGAAGAAGGACATCCTATCTGACTTGGAAGGAACCCCAGGACTTGTGGAGGGTGCTTTCAAACCACATTCATTTCTACCTCATTTGCTTTCTCCTCCTTGTTCTCCAGGCAGTGCTTGTGCATCATCCCTGAAGAACCAGTCCCAGGGAGGTGGAAAATATCCCCAGCCATCAATGAATGCCTTGGGGGAAGCTGCATTGATGCAGCCTGAGACTGTGCTTCCACTCCTTGAAGCAGGTTTTTGCCAACAAGGGGAGCAAGAGCCTGCAAATTAGTGGATTAACCTGCACATGAATCGTCTCTCTGCCTGCCTGCAATACCAAGGTGTAAAGCTGCAGAGTAAATGGAGAAGGGAGGAGGAGACTCACAAGAGAGAGCTGCACCTGTGGCCAGCCCCAAACTTCCTGATCTGAATCCAGCTCCACCAGAGCTGATAATCTGCTGGGCAATCACTTCGTGCCTTCAAGATCCTCTCTAACACTTAGAGGATTCTGCAAAAGTCAGGCTCACATTTCTCGCCTACTTGGTGAAGTTTAGAAGCTGAGGCTTTGGGAAAACACGACGTGTGCCAGCTTGAGATGCTGGAATTGAGAATCCTACATATGCTCCAGCTGGGAAGCGAGAAGATTTTGGGGGCTGGATTGTACAAATCTGCATTTCTATTCTATGGAGGTGTTAAGGGTGACGAGAGCACTGCAAAAACAAAGCTTTCCAGCTTATCTCTAGTGTTCCCCAACACCGCCATGTGTCAGCAGGTTTAGCACACAAGCCTGCTTACAGAGATCTCCCTTCTGCAATGTGATATCAACAGCAAAATGCATTACACCAAATATCAACAGAAAACAGTAACACAAGTCATTTTCTTCACATTTGTGAGCACTTTCATTCTGTAAATATCTTCTCTCCTATTTCAGTCCAATAACAATCTGTAACTAAGATGGAAGCAGAAAGCCAGTGAAAACTCATCTATGATTTTGAGACAGCTTATTTACAGGGATTGAAAACCTCCTCTACTGTTCCACTAAATTCTCTTTAATTCTGCAGGTCTCTTACTTATGCTTTTGGTTCTCTGCTTCAAAGCTCTGTAAGCCTGCAGAGACCCCAAGCATGTGCAGCTGCTGCATGCTCCAGGAGTGTGTGTCCCAGAAATGCATATGCATGAAACTAAAAAGTAGACAGCAAGGGAAAAACATTTTGCTTCCATTTTTGGAATGCCTACTGTGAAAACAGAGGAGGGAAGGAGACAATTTTGGCAGCTTTACCACATTTGTGTGGACCATGAAATACAAATCAATTGGAGGCTCTCTTACTAGTACGATAAATATTCGGCTAACGAATGCATTATTCTCTGGGCACCAGACCCAGAAACCATCATGATGTAAGCCATACCCAGGTGCCTCTTCCAGCACAGATCCCAGCACCTCCCCTCCTATCCCCTAAGATGCTCCCTCCCTCCTGCTGCGGTTACTTCACACCACCTTCTACAGAGGCAAATGGGTTAAAACACCGAACACTATGTATTGAAAGACTGAATTCAGAGAATCAAGGGACAAGGAAAGAGGAGAACAGAAAAAGTGTGCATTAGTTCTCCCTGTCACTTAGCTTGAGGTAGCTGCACTTTGACTTAGGGTAGTACATCGCTCTGGGTTGGACTAAGGACACAGTTCAAAATGCAGAGAGATTTTAAAGTATTGTAATTATTCAAGCAGTCACAGCAGAGTTCTGTGACTGTGCAGAGTATTTTATGGTAAATGACAGGTCTCGGGGAGCTGATGCTGATTTCCACACACACGTGCCCAGCCCTGCAGCTTCCAAGCCTTCTCTCCCCATTCCTGCACCAGGCAAAGGACACACTCAAATATTCCTACTTCCTGATGGCCACAAACATTCTCACTGCTGCCCTGCATCCACTGCCCGCAACTGTTCCTGCTCTCAAAACGTCACTAGCAGAAATGCCTCCACCCTGCAGGAGAAGCACCTTCCCAGCTACCCAGTGTGGAAGTCTCATCCACCCTTCAGGACATCTCCCTTACTCCCCCTGACCCAGCACAGGTCCTTCCCACATCTGTCCTGTAGTGATGAAGACAGCTAACCTGTTGTGTTGCAATGGCATTTAACCTACCGGTATTACAAGAGCGACCTGTCCCCACCTCCTTCAACGGAAAAGGATAAAACCGCTTTATGCTCTTCTGTCCACGTATACAGTAAAAAGTTCCTTAAACCCAGTGGGTGCAGGGGAGATTGGTTCTCCCCTAACCGCTGGAAAGAATCACGCTTCCCACTTTGGGGTAGGAAGCAAATCTTTCCCTGCCCACTTTGGGAACAGACTGGGAGCACTGCCCCACAGACAAAGCTTCTCCAGGTAAAGGTGTGCCAAGCCACCTGCTTGCTGCCAGCCTTGCCCTTGCCCAGTGCCAACAGTCACATGGCATCCTGAGTCACGGGGCAACAAGAACCATGGGGCACTCCGAGTGGAACACCCTCACCCCAGCCAACCCATGTGCACCTCGGCTGCCTGGGGTGCCCCACAGGGTGCCTCTGCACCGACAGCCACTGGTAGACAGCCCCCCTCAGAATGAATGGCAATGCCTTAGCTTCAACCTACTGGTACCCAAAATCTCATCCTGTTTGGGAGCTATCTCAGTGTTTAACAAAATACAGCAAAACTAAAACCACAGCGACAGGCAAACAACAAGCAATTGAGACAGCAGAACTGTGCAGATGTAGCAATAATTACAGACAAAAGGACAGCCTGCTGCTGTTGTCGAGCACCGCCGCTTCGCACCATCACCATCTCCACCCAGCCGAGGCTGAGCCACTCCTCCTGGAGCAGCGTCCCCAGCTCAGCCCTCCTCAGAAGTTTGATTTATAGGGAAACAAAGCTCTTTTAACAGATTGCTTTGCATTCTGGCCAGCAAGAGAGAAATGTAGCCATTAAGTAAATGGGCTCGACTTCACTGCTCTGCAGAGAAGCACCTCTTCACAGAAACATGGGAAGGTGATGAAATGCTTGGCGGTCACTTTTTTGTTCTTTCAGAAATTCAGAGAGTTTGAAATGTTCTAGCTGGTGGAAAATGCTACCAGATATACAAATACATCTAATATTTGCTTATATTTTTAGCTACCTTTGCACATACAATTCAAGCATCTTTACCAAAAATGCAGGGCCTGATCATAAACCATGCTGAGCATTTTATGGCCCTGGTCTCCAAGTGGGAATGTGTCCCTCAGAAACGAGGGATGCTGATATCAAAGCTGAGGCACAAGGCTGCACCTGCGCCTCTTGGCTCCTCCAGGGCGATTGGCTTGGCCGTGGCCACTGCACTGCTGGAGCCTGAGCGGAAGGGAGGTGAAGGCAGCAGGGCAGTGGCGCAGGGGTGCAGCTGAGACTTGGTGGGATCCCAGCTATCACAGCCCGAGCTGGCAGGGTCACTGCACAGAACAGGGTGGCCAGCTGCTGACTTTGCACCCCTGCAGCACCTGGCAATCATCTGTCCAGTTTTGATCTGGATGGATGCCTCGATCTAGTAGCTAATCCCTCAACATCAATGATTCCCAAGCAACAACTCTAAAGGGACTCAGTTTTGCTAAAAATAATGCAGAGACATGACAAAATTCATTCCAATTTTGAGCATTTCCAAAACATCTCAAACTCCACAGTAATGGGAAATTTCAACTTTGAAGCGACTTTCAGCCTTCCAAGTAACTTGTTGTGTGGGTTTTGCAAACCAGCAGCCCACAGAACACGAGGAGGTATTCACTGCAGCAGGTGGGGCAGCACCGTAACTTGCACGTCTACCATGGCCATCTCAGACAGCATGTTGCTGCCTTCGCTCCTCCATGTTGCACCCGCAAGCAGCGGCCTGGAAGAGAGCACAGCTCCCCACATCCCGCGGTGTGTGACATTCTCCACTGTGAGTATGTTACCTCCATCAGCGGTTAGGAGGGCGGGAGGAGACAAGGCAGCATCAGCTAAAAAGATGCAAATGAAGCCATGTCAAGTGCTACAGCTGATGACATCGCCTAGAAAACAACTGATTAGAAACAATTTGTTTTCTTGGCAGGCTACGGTGAGCCATGTGCAGCTCAGTGCTCCATTGTGGGGGTGATTACAGCTGATAGGGCAGCAGCTCAGCTGCAATTTCCTCCCTCCTGCCAACCTGCAGATTTGAAATCACTCAGCACTCTAGCGGAACTGCTCTTTTTTGATGCCTTAAAGCCATGGAAAGGAAAAGGCACCTGACAAAGGAGCAGCCTATGGTTGGTTTTACATCTCGGCTCCAAACTCCTCTTACACAGACTTACTTGTTGGCCCCACTGGTGCTCAGGGCTGCACACCCATGTCTCTGCCCATCCTTCTGTACAGATAAATGCACACCCAGGTGGGATTTCCCTCATGCAGCCATTTGTCTAGGCACCCGCAGTGTGGTTAGTTTTGCATGTGCAGTACTGCAAACCAGATCCTCAGTCAGCTCACGTGTTAGAATCCTGGATGAGGACAAGCACTGTGTTGAAGAGATTCAGGTCCACACAAGGAGGTGTTCCAGTCCCTGGGGCACTGGTATCACAGCCTGGGGTCATGCCTGACTTTCCCAGTGAAGCATGTAAACAAGTGTGCCAGTGTAATTACAGTGCCTTATAGGGATTAGCAGGCAGCAATCCTCTCTGTGCTGACACAGAAGTTTCCTGCTTCAGTTTTTTTCTTTCCATGCACTGCTCCCAGTTCCAGTATCTGCCCAGAACCGAGATGCGGAGTTCATATTTTCCTGCTCTTAAAACTGACAGACAGAACCATCTGTCCTAGCACCAGGAGCCCCAGTGCTCAGCATTGCTCTCGCTCCATAGCTGTGCTCCCTGTTTGGAGGTGGAGGTGGCAGTCGCTCTCACCCAGCAGCATTAGCAGCACCCTGCTTGCGTCCCTCGGGTTTCCTGGAAACCTGCGCAGCACAGCCCAGCCCCATCATGGTCTCCGTTAGCTGTCCCCAGCCACAACAAAAAATGCCCTGTGCCTACATTTGTCTCTTATAGGCCACGGCTCTGCCCATAGACAGACTCGTCAAGTCACCACCTGAGCTTTGGGAGAGCAGAGTTTTCCTGGAGCAAGAATAAAAAAAAAGCACTGCTGTGTGCAAAGAGGGGCGGGTGTTGAATACGTCAAGAAAATAATGTTTGGATTGAGGAAATCCAAACAGACACAGCAGAGCTATGCTGGATCTCCCCTTCTGTAGGTGATGGATCTGTTATCCCCTGAACACCTTCCTTAGAACATCGCTGCACCACGGGCTGGCTGCCCCAGCTCCTGGCTGCCTGCCCGACCTGCATGCTTCCCGATCCCCCAAAAGCTGCCGTGCTCCACCTTGTGGTGCATGGACCCGGGGATGGGGAAAGTGGGGCTGTGGGGATGATGACCCTGCAAACGGATGGCAGGCAACAAACCCCAAGTGGGAACCCAGCCTTTCTGCATTGCTGTCCCTTTATGTTCTCTGTGCAAGGATTTTTAGTAAGAAACACGACGCAGTGAATAAACACCCAGGGCTTTCCCCAGCATGACACAGGAAGCAGTGAGCACTCCACTGCTGACAGCCTCTGCAACACTACAACCCAGTCACAAGCCAGTAAAGTGTTCTGGAAGTTCTGAAAATTTGATTACTGAAATATTTCAGCTCAGAAAATATTTCACTTCATTTTTGGAAAAAAAAAAAAAAAAAAAAAAGTAAATCTTCAGGGTTTGTAATAAAGCTTAAATAAATATCATAAGAAACACTTTGATTGTAGAAGAATGCTAGGTTTGTAAGTGGGGGAATAAAACTTTTATTTTTTCTTCTCACATTTGACCAAAATCAGCGTGAGTTTATAACTTGCTTTGTTTGACTTAGATCTGCATTTTTATAGGTAAGATTTTCTCAAAAAATTTGCAGATCCGTGTCTGACTCTTGTTTAAAAATGTGGTGATGTTAGCCACTGTGAAGCTGAGACTTTGCTGAAACCTGTGCTAAATATTAAGTTCCAGGCTTCAAATCTACAGTGTTAAATATTTTCGCTGAGAAAAATTAAAGTGCATCACAGTGCTCATTCCAGCTACCAGAGAGATACCCCATAATTCACACTGGAAATTCTGATGAGGATCTAGGTTGGACAGTTACCAAGGCTGGATGTTACAGGTTGTAAAATATTTTCTACTTCACCCTTTTGGATTACCGTGAAACAGAAATAAACTTCAAAGCACTGCAGTCTCCTGACATGCAAAGCTGGAGACCCTATTCAGCTCTTTCGCAGTGGGACTTCATGGTTCTGTGTGGACATCCTGCACCGTGAGTGGCACAAGTGGCTGCGCCAAAGGCAGGGAACAAGCACACACAGAGTATGCTAATGCACTGTGATATACAGTGCACTATAGGAGGGACTTTCCCCCATCCATTTTTCTTTCTGCCATACCTCCAAGCAGGGTATGCCTACAGCAGTTCGGGCAGGCGCTGCTGCATGTGTGTGGAAGCAATCAGGGATGCACAAGGCTCATTTTCATTTAATCAGTGCTATCCACTCTTAAGACCAGCTATTTGAGATCACTCTCGCTAGCTGCCAGGAGCTGAATTCATAGGGAAGCAAGCAGGAAACAAAGCAAGAGCAAGAGAAGGCATTTAGAGCAAGTCACTACACCCGAGCTAAATAAATTTGGTCTAAAAGATGGGGGAGCAGGGGCAAGAGGTCTGTTATCCCTACCCGCGGCTGTGGCTCCTGAACCCCACACAAAAGCCCTGGTCCCACTCACTCTGGCACGGCGCGGATGCAGAGAAGTGGGGTGCAAGCAGCTCCTGCACTCCCGTTCCACTCACCACAGGTGTCCCAGGGACTCTGGGTGATGGCAACACTGAGAGCCTCCCACGCACCTCTTTGCATCTGAGAAACACCAAAACTTACGCACTTGAAAATATGGCTGGCGAGACACAGAATCTGACGTCTCTGGCCAACGAGCCATTTCAAAGCAAACTTCACTTCAAAACTAATTCTAGAAATTGGTCACCAGAAAAACGGCACATCTATTCAAATGACATTTTAAGCAAAGTGAATTCATGCAGTTAGCTCTTGCAAAATTAAACAACTATAATAGGATCCTCTTGATAGCCTGGGTTTGGGTGACATTGGATCAAAACAGAGTTACTCGCATTCAGCAGGCCTCGATTTCCATCTGAGAGTCATGCTTTCTGCTGGTGTAGCCAGAGCAAGAGCTGGGGCTTGCACCTTCAAGGCCAGCAAGACACAGGTAATGGAAATATTTGAGTTACAATTTCACTTTCACTGGGGGTGGGAGAGAGAAAAGAAAGAGCAAACACAGCTGATCCCTTATTCCTCAACCTTTCTCTAGTGGAATTGAATTTGCCCACAAAAGGAAGTGTAAACATCCCTACCGCACACGGGGAGTACGGAACACAGTCAAAACAAGAAATTCACCCTGTTGAACAATCTGCTAATCCAAACGTTTCCATGACAAAGAAGGAAACGGCTGATTCTAGCCACAAATTTGGTCCTGATTTGCTGCAGACTGTAAAAACACAAGAAATCCCTATTTCAGCAGTGGAAAACAGAGATGCATTTGTGCGATGCATTATCTGCTGTGCTGGCCCTCTGCCTTTTAGTGTTGCTTGCTTTTTTTGTTTGCTTTGTTTTTGTTTTCCCCCTAACTCATTTACTGTTTTATTGCTTATGTTTGCTGGAGGATATACAAGCAACTTGCAGTTCTCAAGTCCATCCTCATCTTGTATCTTGTACTAACTGCTGACGCACTAAGAGAGGGCCATGCACTCCTCTCGGCCTCGCTGGCATTCGGTGCCTGAGTTCCACGTGGTTCTTACCATCCCCAGTGTCCCCCAGCCCTTCTCCCTGTGGGCTGGGATGGTGGCAGCAGTGCCCCAGCAGTGAGGATTGGTCAGTGGCTCAGGGCAGCTTGGCCCCAGGATCGTGGCCGGGCCCCCAGGAAGGCTGTGAATCTTTGTTGAGGTAAGGACAGGAGTGAAGTGGTGATACCTTTTATTAAGCTGACCCATGAAGACAGAAAAGGGAGGCAAAAAGAATCCCGACAGGGAATTAAAATGCCATCAATTCAGATTAGAGGAAATAACGTGTAATGAAATACACAAATAACCTGCAGAATTGCCCCGAGCCACTACAGAAGCCAATGGTACAAATCTCTTTGACTATCTAGAAACATCCCAGAGACCAGGAAAAGTTTCTGCAGCTTTGCTGCTAGGAATACAAATCTAGGAAACAGAAATCTTCATCCCGCAGGAGAGGCCGAGTGGCTCATAACCTGCCAGACAAAACACTCAATTACACTGGACTAAGTTTTGAAGTTCAAGCTAAAAGCGTGATCTCCTCTACAAACAGCACTGTCCACTCCCAGAGAAAAGGTCTTGCTCCTGACAGTCCACAACTCTTGACTTTAAGGTAGTTTCTGTGCTACCACTGCCTGTATTAATGCAGGCTCCCCATTTTCAATAAAGCCAGGAATGAGGTCTTGTACTTTTGAACCATGCTATGAACACCCTTGCTGCTTACAGCTGCAGTAACCAGCCGAGGCAGCAGTCCCACAGCTGGTGCCCCAGCCCCGAGCGAGGTATGAGGCGCAGCAACACAAGCCACGTCTTCTCCTGCACCAAGCTGTGAAGGGCTCAGCAAGCTGTGAAGGGCTCAGCACCAGGCCCTTCAGTCCCCTCTGCCAGCACCCAGCACCTGCCTATGGATAACCAGCTCCTAGCTTTAGGCACCAACACTGCCTGCTTCTTCTACCTATTCTTAGAATAAGATTCATGTATGTGTTTTGCTTTTAGTTTATTATACCAAAGCAACTTAAGTTAGGTGTGTAAGCTGCTTAGCAAGACGAGGCTATACAAATTGTCTTCAGACTACTTGCAGAAGCACACATTGACCACGATTATAGTGTACTTGCAGAGGTGTGGACCTCGCCCTGTTACAACTGTTTCTTCAAGCTCTTGTTGCAGCAGTATGTAGCTCTTCCTTTAATCCTCAAATATCCAGATAAACACAATAAAACCAGAAAACAAGCAGTAGATAATAGAGAATCTAATAACGAAATAGGTAACAAATGCTTCACTCAATAAAAGACAGACACAGTGACACCAAATGGAGCAGTTACATGTGGGTATTGCTGGCAATGCGTGCCATAGCCGAGAAGGCAGAGCCACCACGGGCTGCGTCAGCAAAGTGTGCAGCCAGCACCGGGCTGAGAGAGCCTTGTCTCCTGCTCAGTGCTTGTGAGTGCATGTCCAGGCTGCAGGGACATGGACATGCAGGAGGACAGTGCAGGCAGAGGCCCCCAGGATGGTCAGGGAGCGAAGGCGGTTGGCTACAGCCCTCCATGGGTCCCTTCCAACCTGACTGGTTCTCTGAGTCAAGAATCAAGACTCTGCACAAGCTAGCACATATACTCATCTTGTTCATATTTTAATCACCTCTGCCAATCTAGACTGGAGAAAGGTCTGGTTTTCTTGAAGGGAATCTTCAAAAGAGAAGATACAAGTGGGTAACACTAAGGAGTCCATCATGTTAAATCTAGATGAAAACCAGCAGGGTAGCAGGGATGGACTGCTGACTGTTTAGCTCAAAGACAATTGCTGAGTATAGTCCAAACCAGCCCATACTGCGATTTCACTGTGGAGAAGCTGAAGCACTTGCAGTCAGTGTAAAACATCCTGTGCAGTCCAGAGGCTTGTAGAGCAACACAGGCCTTTGCCTCTCCTGTCTGGAGATCTGCGGGGTCCTCTGAGTACCCGTCCAGATCAACATCTGCAGCTGGCCGAAGTCACAGAAAGATATTTTAAACTATCCAAGAAAATCAAAGGAATTTCTTCCAACTCACTCTCTCCAACTAAGCGTCCCACAAATTGACAGCAACACATGGATAATGCACCAGAGCCAAGATAAGACGATTCCGGGAACACAAGTTTTGATAAATATAGCTGAACAACCACCGCCAGCAGCGGCATCAGCAACACTGAATCCCACTGTAAATGGTAAAATGTGTGACTAGATGCTGGATTTTTGCTGCTCATGAACTCCAACAATAAGCAATTTCTTCCATCCGCTAAGGAACAGAGCCAATTGCAAAACAACGAAGTGGTGGAGAACAGATACATTCAGCCAGAAATGATCTACGTTCAGTCCAAATCAGACACAGCCTGCAGACTTTGGCCAGGCAGGCAGGACCCTGCTCGGTGTCACCACAGCTGATGTGTCCCCATGCCGTGCTCAGCCGCTTGGCAGTGCCCCAGCACCACCACTCTTGCTTCACGCGTGACTCAGTGCCTCAACAGGCAGAGAGTGTCGCTTGTACCACAAATAATATCAAACATCCCAGACAATAATACCATTTATGATGAGTAACACAAAAAGATGAGCTGTAAATCATGCACACACATGCCATGGTAACATTTTACCTTACCAGGTCAACTACTGGTCAGGAACATGGAATTTTACACTTGCTCACAAACTTGCACAATCAAATCCCTTGCACATCCCTTCCCATTTTCTCCTTATAGTGAGTACTGGATGTTTGATATTCCCAAAGATTATTATTATTATTATTTTCTTTAAATTGCTAGAAAATCCATATCAACTTTCAATTCAAAAGTATACATATGAGCTGAGCAATGGACCCAGTGGAAACAGAGACCTACCCTAGAAATTCTGACAGACTGCTAAATGCAGAGGTTCTGGCAGGAAATATTTCCAAATAGCAGACAGACTTGACAAACTTCCAGGGTCTCTCTTTTTGGTGCTCTCTAAACAATACTCATTCTGTATCATACCGACGTGCCCCCAACAGTGCTTTCAACTTTCTGCTCAGCAGCACCGTGGAATTTTTGAATTAACCCTCAAAGAAACTAAGCACAGCTCAAGCAAATACTACACAAACCAGATCTCCTGAAAAATCAGGATTTTGCAGTCAGTGTTTATGGATTTAAGGATTAAAATCCCTGGGATTGCTGCTTGTTTCCTTTTTTTTTTTTTTTTTCTCCATGAGCTTCTCCTCCTCCCCTTCCTTATAAAAATATCCTAATATTTTTTTCCTCTTGATAATCCTCACAAAACACACATCATTAGCAGTGCACACTTGCTGTTGGATTACTGAAATACATTATTGCCTCGAACAATACCTTCTGAGGAAGAAACCACAAGGTATTGGGAAGAATTTGCTGTGTATCTATGTTTTATTCCCTCCTCAGTGGATTTGCAAAGCATGGGATTTGGGAATAAACAGGTCTCTTCTGCAAGAGCTCTGCATAAGGAGCCACTGAGTTTCTCCTCCTCGTCCATGCCTGTACGAAGGATTACAAGCTTTCAGATGGTTTTCACCCCTAAAGCCCCTCCACAGCAGTTTCTTTGTGCCCACACATTTCCTTCACCACCTCACATCCCACTCTCCTCTCCTCTGCAAATTACAACTCACACAAACACTGCTGGCTTACTTGCAAGTGGCACATGTTCATTTTCTCCACCCTTCCTAATATAAATTTTTACCTAGCAAATATACAGAAGGGAGAGCAAAAGCAAAACAGGAGATCTTACCTTTTGATGGTCTTCTTTGTTTCGTTTGTAGAGAGGAGAACGTACCCATTACAGCACCCATTGCAAAAGATACTTGGGAGTTTTTGGGGAGGATTTATTTTGGCTGGATTTTTTTGATTCTTCTCACTCCCCCCACCTCCCACCGCCAGTGAAGAAAATCTATGTGAAATGCCCACAAGAACAGAACAAAACAGAGGAAGTCAAGAGAAGAAAGAAAAGAAGAAAGGAGGAGGGAAAAAGCAAAGCACTGCAGCTCAGTGTTCAGCAAGCGTTAAGCTTTGAGGGCTTTTTTTTTTTTTTTTTTTTTTTTTTTTTAGTCAAGACACATGCACTGACTCACAGCCGGCTGCACTGTTATTATTCAAAACAGCTCCCCATCAAAATTTAAATGCTAGGTAGATTCCCTCAGACCAGAGCTGGCAGCAGATGCATCAAAATATTTACTGGAGCACAGCCAGACAAACACACAGGGTAATTCTTCCTCCCGTTCCCTTATGGCTCCAACCAGCAGCCTGGAGGTCTACGGGGAGAGCATCAATGCATCTCTTCCAGTGAATGCTAAGCTGGAGTCCTGGAGACACTGTGAGGGGCTCGGGGGGTGCCAGGGCTGCAGACTCAGCACCAATCCGGAATGAATGAGGATCTTCTGAGTGGGAAGCGAGAGCAAGCGAGCTGCCAAAGCCCAGCTGCCTGGACTGCATGCTCCTGCTAATTAAGAGTCTGACAGAAAGGTAAGAAACGGCTATCTCTAATGCTCAGTTCAAGCATAAAAGTCAAGAGAGGAAAAAAAAAAGTGCAATGGGGAAAACTGATAACAAATTTTGCTACAATCCTGTCTCTCCACATGCGTTCTCACATATCAAAGGCATGTACAAGACTGTTGTCAATAACTTATTTTTTACGCAGTACGTACACATCCTTTCAGGGGACATGAAAGTAGCAAACTGCCGAAACAAAATCCTGCAAACATTTGGTGGCTTGGAGGAGGTTGGGCAATTGTGTTTTATTCAGTTAATATTTTAAAATATCTGCTACACACCTTGCTATTTTTTCATGACAGGTGGGAGTAGCAAGTGCTCAGGTACAGAAGGAGTTAAAGCCCAAGAGGCAGCTATCAGAACCAGAGCTCATTTGTTGTTTGCCCATGGGGACTTTGATTAAGGCAGCATCTGTGCAAATAACTGCTTTTACCCAAAGAACTCATTTCCTCACTGGAGACCAAAGCACCTCATCTCAACAGGTTTCCTCAGCCTTCCTCTAACTTTGGAGAACAGCTTCACCAAATGCATCCTCCAGAAACACAGAAATCAGAAACTGCCATGCACCATCCTCCCCGCAGTGAAGCTCAGGGTTTTCCCCTGCTTGCAAATGGCCAGGCACACACAGGTGCCTTTGCATCCCCTGCGCATACCAGCAAATAGCATTCAAATAGTTTCTAGTTGCAAAAGCATGTGACATTATATAAAATACACGTTGTTTTCCCATTTTATAACTCAGAGTACAGCAATTAACTTTTTTTTTTTTTTTTTTTTTTGAGGAATACTGTGGTAACACAATGTTTGGATGCCAAAGTTCTGAACTCAAAGAACAGCAGCTTGCAGGCAGATGTGAAGTACCTGGCACGTGGGGCACACAGCACTGCCCTTGTCCCCTCTATCCCTCCACCAGCTGCTGGCACTGTGCAGCCCCAGCAGAAGGCTTCCCCAGCCGGTGAGACCTCAGGCTGCAGACAGCTCCATGAGGCACTGAACCACCCTAACATTAAGATCCTTCTCATCTAAAAATTTATACCATCTATTTTATTAATATTTTACTTGTCTTCACATCTTAAAATACTAGATGGGCATGCACATGGAAAACCACTTGGGCTTTTTGCCCACAAGAAAGGCTAGAGAATGACAAGAGGTCGCAGCAAATGCACCCTCAACACAGCAGCAGCTCCTTGGCACCAGCGGGCCCGGCTCAGTCACCTCCATGCAAAACAGGAGCAAAGAGGGGCTCCCACGGGAGCAGGAGCAGTCTGCGCACACTTGGACACTTTGGGGCACAGATCTGGCTGTATCTGTCTGAGAAGTAAGTTAGAAAGATGGAATTGCACTCCTGATGCTGTACCGTTGCTTAATTGAAGCAGTGCGGTATATGGAGGCGGAGGGCAAGTGTAGCTATTTGGTTTTCTCTGAGACTTGAAAGAAAAAACAGCTTTGTCTTGGCTAGGAGCCAGTATTGACGGCTCCCTATGAAATCATGGGAATAGACCACTATGTGCATTTCTGTTTGTATGACTAAAATATGCAGGAACAGGGACAAGAGGAAGGACTGTACTCGTTTGCCCAGACACAGATATAAGTCCCAGACCACAGGTTCACAAGCAGCTGCTTTCTCTCACACGGCCAAAAATCAGGATCTCAGAGGACCAGAAGCACTGTAAACACTAACGAATTAGTGTATGCAACACAGCAGGCAGGAGTTTCCTTTCCCTAAAGACAACCATCCAGATTTATCAATCTAAGAGACAATATTTGCTCAGGATGCAACAGATGCTGATGGTCACCTGTACATAAGGACCTGAAAACTTCGAGCACTTCCACTAGAGGTGAGAAGATGGCCGAGCTCCACCTGGGATGGTGAAATCCCCAGTTCTGGCTGTATGGGTTGTCAGCAGCATCCTGGGTAAGATGCTGCTGTAGGATGAAAAGCACCTTGGGGAGAGGACATACAGGATCTCACCGAACCTGGCTGCAGCCATTTGTTTGCAGGGCTCCAGAGCTCAGACACCGCTCGCTCCCCAGCACAGGCTGGAGCTGAGCTGCACGGGCACAGAGATCTCCATCACTGCTTGCCCAGCTGGACTCATGTATGACTTTGTGCTTTAGCCATGCTTAAATCCAGCCACCGTTCCTCACAAAGGTGCCCTGACAGGTGACGGGTGTGACCACCCCAGGCATCACACCAGGGACAGGAGATTTCCCTGCGGGGACGTGAGCACAGCAGATACGCACTGGGCATGCGAGGTGAGGACGCAGCCCCGCACGAACAGCACCCATCCAGATACGTCCCCTCCCAGCAGAAGCCTGCACCCGAGCCTGGGTGCTAATCCCTCGCACCAAATCTGCAAGGTCCACGTGTCCCTTGGATCTGCTAATTATCACTGCTGTCTGCCAGCAATTAAACCTCATGGCATTAGTGAAATTCATTCTGATGTTTTTCTTTTCTTTGTCTCCCAAAGTACAACAATGAGCATTTTTCTAATAGCAACACAAACTAAAACAGAAAACTGGCTGTTTATGGCAAGCCCTTGTCCTTCATTCTGCAGCTGTCAGCTTTGAGTGCTCCCAGGTAGGTTCAGCTTTACAAAGGCTAAATAAAAATGAACATTGCTAATTCCTTCTCCCTAGGGGTATTCTAAGTATAAGACCTAAGCACCATCGGCCAGTGCTTCTTTCTATTTAAATTTTCTGGAATTTCATTTTCCATATTCCATAAATAAAATTTATTTCAGGGAAACATTTTACACCTAACCAACAAGGAATGCTTCTCTTCAAGCAGAGGGGATTTTCTGTTCTCTTGGGCAGCTCCTGTTTGTCTTCAGCCTGTCTGTAACCTAAGTCCCTCCAGCAAGCAAAAGAGAACACATGGATTGTAGCCAGGGAGTTGGGCTGCCCCATCAGCTCCAGTACAGATATGCTAGGACTCCTGCTTCCAGTGGCGCCCACTGAACTGTGCCATGATTAGATGGCTGTAATTAGGACCCCCGACACCATCCCAATTACTGCTCAGCGCTCTGGCATGGAACCTTCTCCAGCCACAGCGACCAGCCGGGTCCCCAGCAGCACGGCTGCTCCTGCCGTGCCACGCTTCTGCCGTACCCACGGATTCCTCCCCGAAGGCTGGCAGCCGGGGGAAGCAGCAGATGAGAATTTTGCATCGATTGCCCAGGCAGTGCTATGGCAGCCCCCTCGCAGATGCTGTCTGTGCACCACAGGAGCTGCCCACAGGCTCATGGCCTCTCTTTCAGCTCAGATTTTTAGAACATGAGACACAGAAAACTGGCTAGCTAGGAGAAAAAAATAATCAAAAGCCAGAGATAAAAAATGATACTTTTCTAAGAGAATGAAATTAGAGTTTCTGTTGCTTAGCAAATTTTTAACCAGTTGCAGTCCTTAGCTGCCTGTGCCAGAACGCCACTGCCAGGCGTGCTGCCTGATTCCAAGCCCAGGGCTTCCCAGCAGACCAGGCAGGATCCACTCTGAGCCACAACCTGCCCAGTTACTGAGTCCCTGCCTGCTTGGTGAGCAGTTACTAGGAGCACGGCCACCCTACCATGCCTGAGCTCTCCAGGCTGTCCCCCCAGCACTGCAAAAAGACTCATCCTGCGGGACCTCCAGGTGCTAAGGCTGCAGTGCTGCACAGCCACAGACCAGCTGGGGAAGACTGAGGTTCAAAACCATGCTGGAAGGTGTACAAAAATAGCTTCAGCTGGACTCCGGAGAGAAGAGGCGGAAATCACTGCAATCATGACCATGTGCACAGAGCTTAGGATGCTGACAGATCCCTGTAAGGCAGATCCTCAGCCAGAAGCCTTAGGGATTAGAGGGGCAGGAGAAGAGTGACTGTACCATCTCTGCCACAGTGCTGTTCTTTACTTCTCTTCAATTATTAAAAATCAGAATAATTCTTTGATTAGACTGCTCAGGTTTCAGTTACACTAACCAATACATATGAAGTGTGTTTGCTTAGGAGGAACACGTCATTAATTCCTAGAAATTGTCCCAGCTGGAAGCAAGAATACAGGCAGCTAAGACAAGCCCTCCCACCAAGCAAACAAAGCCATCCCAAACACCTGTAGGGACACATGGAAGCAGCGCAGGATGATCTGTTCTGCCACAGGGGGAAACCAGGTTGGTGACAAAGACACCAAGAAGAAGTCCAGTTTTGGTGGTCTATACCTCTAAAAAGTGTTTGAGGATCTTTGGGGGTCCATCATTTGCTTTTTTCATCAATACTGAATCTTTCTACTTTAGATTTTCATGTGGTTTTGGTTTTGTTTGTTATTTTTCTCCAGAAACTTATTTTTAATGTTTCTTCTAGCAACACACAAGAACCTAATTTCACCCTCTTCTCCACTCATGAGCTATAACAGTAAACGGGGATGTTTTCAAAGAAATCTTTTTACTCTCAGTAAGGCCAAAGAAGCAGAGCAGGATCTATTAAAAGATTCATTACTGCACCTCTACAGGCCTAAAGCAAATTCTCATGCTAGTTAGTTTTGCCAGCTTTCTAAAGGTAGAGGTCCTCCCTTTCATTTTGCTGGAAATGTATTTTTCATGACATGAAAGCCAGTGAATAATAATGTCGAGAAATCAGATGGAATAGATGAGACTGGAAGCTTTGGGACCATCTAGATTTTCATGTAAATACAGCACTGACAGCATTAACTGAAATGTTAGAAAGCCGCTTGCTTTCCAGGTCCTTGACAATTTGATCCAGTCTATAGCAAATACAGCTATTCAACACCAAACCAAACAAAGGCAATTGTCACTCGATGACACCAAGCAGGGAACAAAAATACAAGTGTTGAGGTCAGAGCAATAAGGGGTGCTCCTCTTCATCACTGCCCTGAGCAGAGCAGAGAATGAGGCTGGCACTTGGCATCCCACTGACTGGAACGAGCAGCACCTCCTGAAATGCAGAGGTCAGGTGTTGCTGCGCTGCTCTGGTCTTTCTCCTGGAGAACATCAAGAGAGATTGCCAGTACACAGGCACAGACGTTGACATTTGTGCTCTGCAAGAAGAGAAAAAGAAAGATGGAGGTATTGTTCTGCCAGTATGAGGCAGCACAGTGAGAGCTGGAAATAAAACTGCATTACTGTCTGCTGGTTCATCTTTGGTTTAGTAATAAAACTGAGCAGAACTCTACAAAGCAGACCTAATGCTTGCCCTAAGGACGTCACACTCAAAAACAGATTGCTGAGAGCTCAGGAAGGGAATACTTCACATTTCCAGTGACAACTTCAACAAAACATGAGGCAGATACTATTTTATATCTTTGGCTGGATTATTTCCTCTGTAAACAAAGGGAGAACATTTCCATAGAAATCTCAAAAAAAAAAAAAAAAAAAAAAAAAATTGATANTGAGAGCCAGGGGCCGGAGGGGAGAGTCAGGGACGGCCCAGCACAGTGCCGGCAGCAGGCAGGCGGCAGTGGCATGCACCCGCTGGCAGCAGGAGACAGCGCTGAGCTCTGCACAGGCTGCAACCAGGAGCCGGCTGCTGGGGAGTTTCATAAAAGCACTCATCTGGCGGGGAGGGAGGCCTGGGGTCAGTCCCAAAACAAGGCTGTGGAGCCGGAGTGCTCAGATGAAGAGCGCATCCGAGCCAGGGCTGCACATGGACGAGCACTTTGGGGCAGAACTGCAACGTTTTGTTCTCAAGATGCCATTACAGTAATGCCCGAGGACGAAAAAGCTCACATTCCAGTAATGAAAACCATCTATTACCCCATGAAATCTGCTTGAACATTGTGCCAAGTGCAGTCTTGTCTCTCAAAATTATAAAATCCGTACAGGACAAACTGCACAGGCAGTCTGAAGCAGGAGTCCTTGAGGCACTGGTGCAAGCGCTATGCCACCACAGGGACACTGGGCACCAGAACACTGCTTGGCGGTGCTGAGCACACCAACAGGAGCTCCTGCCATTTGAAATGTGGTATGTGGTGTAAACATCATGTGTTAAAGCATCTCTTACATGGGGAACGAGGGGAGGGCTTTTCAAGGGAATTTTGGCAGTCAGCAGTAACAGAAAATCCCAGAGATCTTCGTCTTCTGCGGGGAGAGAGACTGGGAGCACAGCTGCTGGAGCTGCACCCACTATGTTTCACCAAGCCTGACAGAGATGGGCCAGAACAACGGGACCACGATAACACAGCTGCCATGTGGCATCTTGTTACTGCTACTGTGGCAGCACTGGCAGTGGTCAGGGCAGCAGTCAGAAAACACTCTGCTGCTAGGAAATATGCAAGGAGCATTGAGCAGCCAACACCAGGTACCAGGTGCCTGCACAGAAGCAAAGTTCAGTAAACAACTCTTTTATCTTAACCTATAAGTATTTCTATTGCATTGACAGCCTCCATGAATATTACAGATGATGTGCAGAGCTAAACTAACAAGGCTCACAGCGATGTACGCTGTGACCAAAGAGAGCAAAAGACTCCGGAGAATCGTGTCCTAGCCACGTACATGATGACAAGGACACCTCTCTGAGCAGCTGGGCAGACAATGCCAGCATCAGGCGCGTGTGTGCTCCTTTGCTCGCACCCCAGCATCATTCCTGTGCTATGCCAGCGTACAGAATAAGCGAGCTGAGTGACAGACGGCAGCTCAGTGGTGTTTTGTTCCCAGGAGCATTAAAAAGAATACGTCAAAACTGTATAAAGAATGTGAATGGTAAATGTCATTCCAGGTTAACAGCCAGTTTCATTTCTTTCTCATGATAAGGATCAAAGAGGCTTTATTGAAAAATAAAATGCAATTCTTAATTATTTTGTATTTCCATAGAGAACTGATAACTCCAAACAAATCTACAATCGTAGAGTTCACTGTACGGAGGAAAAGAAGGAAGAACAGACATTCAGATGATCTTGGATCTCTCCTTTCCTTCTGCTTTAGTGCACTTCAAAGAAATGTGCCAAACTAACCACGTATAATTCAGGTCATTGAACAGATGCACATACCACTGTGTAACTAATGTGGATACTTAACCATCTATTTTTGTTTCACATTTCACTTCTCACCAAAGGGTCTTGTAAAAGAGAGCAAGAGCAGCCATTAGACAGCTGTAGGTAAATTCAGCTTGTGTCAAGTTAAATCACATCACCAGAGAACATGCTAAATAAGACAATATTCTGTTTGTACATTTGTACTGCCTCATTCTGCATGTGCGAGGGCGTTCCTGGTGAGATGCTCTCAGGAAGTCACAACTTTTGTTTTCTAATCCTTAACAGCAACACACTTTAACTGAGATGACATACAGCATTCATTGCATCACTTCCTAACTTTAAAATCATTACTTTTTAATGAAGATTCGTAATTTTCATGTTCAGTGTCACAATCTTCTCTGCTAGAAAAAACGGAGAGGAATATTCCACTTCCATCTTTTCTGTTTGCAGCAGGATAAAAGAAACCATTAAAATGGAGATTAGCATGGCAGGTTTCATTAAGGTGAGCATCAACACCTCCCAGGCTCATAACATCCTGCGCACCAAGCAGCCAGGTTTATGACTGTGTTAATTTCCTATCCTTTAAATGCACATCTTCTGACACCCCACCTGTACAAACTGCGCGCAGGAAAACAGTCGTTTGTTTTTGATACAAAGACAACCCCGGTACATTAGCACCAGTCAAGCACACTGCCTGGGAATATTTTGATTCACAGCTCGCATGTATCAAACTACACACGTTGTGTGAGATGGAGCAGTCTGTGCTGTGCACTGGGCACAAACAAGCTTTGAAGCTGGAATTTGGCATCTGCCTCAAATAGCCAACTAAAGGCAGATTAGGTCCCATTCCCTGCTACAGCTACAGCAACCTCAAACATGAGCAAGCCTAGGAACAAATCTCAGATGTGAGCAGGGCAGTGGTTTACCAGTATCCCTGCAAGCAATCATGAGGAATCACATCGTCCCTATGGAAACCTCAAGGTCTGTGACATGCACAGTGATTACTGCCAGCAGTTAATACACTGAAATCATTCACAAATTAAAAGGAAGCCTAAATTGCACCAGAAGAATCCTACTCCAGCTTGTATATACAAGGAAATGTAAAATTAACAAGGAAATGTAAATAAAGCAGGATTAGTGGTGACTAAGTAATGTAACAGTGGGATCTTTAGATTGAAACCCTCTTACCATGGGACCCAGGGACAAAACAGGCTTTGCTCTACACAAGCTTTCACAGCGAAGAAAAATAAATTGCAGCTAGTTCTTACATAAATGCAGGTGTATTACTACACGGTAGAACTATGTGGAACTACAAAGCAAAATTAAGATGTGAAAAATACACAGCTAAGACACAAACAATCATGACAGGTTTGGAGGTCTGTGCATTTTGCAGAGTTATCACCTGGTTTAGGCAGCAACTGCAGTGCCCCAGTAACGTGCTGCTCCCTGCAGTACCAATGTGTATTTCCATCCATAACTCCATCTTAACTTTGTTTAAGCAAGAGAATTCACATTAAGCTTGCAGCAGATGAAGAATGCTTCCAATAAATGGATGCATGCCGTTCCTGCAGTGGGAGCTGCTGTGGGGTCTGAATTGCTGTTATTACAACTATACAACAGCTTTCTTCTTGAAGGCCGGAGTGCACCTGAAATCACATAATCAGTGACAGCTACCATCAAATTCTGTCCCACACAGTAGTGGAGATACCCTCTGGTCTCATTAACTAATTACAAATATTCCATTTCAAGAGGCACCAAGAGCAGGGTAGACACAGCACTGAGTCCCACTTCTGGCAGCATGCTGCTGCATGCAGTAACCCCAGCTGAAGCAAATGGACCCAAAATTGCAGGTCAGAGGGTTTTTTTGTTTTTCATTTTCCCAGCTGAGGATATTCCAGAACCAAGGACCAACACCTCTGGAGCCGTCATGGCACACTGACCTCACAGAACCAGGTGCAGAGGCGTGCTAGGTGCAGCACTCAGGGCTCAGCTGCAGCAGCGCTGGACACGCAGCCCCATCCACAAACCCTCTGTCGGGGAAAACGAGCAGCGCACAGCATGCCAGGAAGCAGTGCTGATCCAACAGGCACACACAGCTCAGTCCTGGGTTCACACATCTTACATGCAGCCACAAAACATACATACAGACAAGCAAAGAAATTTCTATTTGGAGAATAAGATCCCCAGAGCAAACAATTACTCTCCTGTCTATCAGGCGGGCTTCGCACACACAGGGAACTGCCAATGTCCAGAGTATGCCTTCCCATCCCAGAGCAGTCCAAGAGGCTCACCCAGACTGGGTGAGCACAAGCAGCATCTAGAATTACGCTGTCTGTTAATGAAGGCTCCTTTCAACACACGGACACAGCCTGCACATCCACCAAGAGCAGGCACCAAGGCAAACCAGGTATCGACAGCAGCAAATACATTATTAGCCAGTTGTTGGCTGACCTGTTTCATGCTCCTGCAAATAAGCCAGTGTTTTTTTTTGTTTTGTTTTGTTTTTAACTGTTCTGGACAATGGGTAAGTGATTAACTTTCTCCTCTTCAGTAAAATCCCTGCTGACAATCTGTGAGAGGTGGGAACGTTTGCCTCTGCAGAGCAGCAGCGGGTACCTGTGGATGCTCTTGGTGGAAGACAAGGCACAAAAGCTTCCACTGTAACGTGAGGCATACCTTAAAAAGTGGATAGCTGTGGCATTGGCAACATTCTGCTGAAACTGAAGAATAACTTTTCATCAGGTGTAGATCACTAATTTCCAGGCAGCCCTTGGTTTTCTTTCCAAGTCCCGCCAACACAGCTTCTGCAGAAGATCTATTGCTTGTTTCAGATTTAACTTTTGCCAACGGAATGACAGGAAAAAATGAATATCAAACATATAGGAAACAGATCTTCAGCAATCTTCTTTCATGAGCTATGAAAATTGTCATAAAGATTCCATTAATCTAGGGTTA
Source organism: Alectura lathami (assembly GCA_013399715.1). Taxonomy (NCBI): domain Eukaryota; kingdom Metazoa; phylum Chordata; class Aves; order Galliformes; family Megapodiidae; genus Alectura; species Alectura lathami. Next base: position 225,973 of record VXAV01010432.1, read on the forward strand.
AAAGCCCTGGTGCAAAACAGCCACCAGAAATGCGAAATCTGCAGTGTGTTCCCAGGCCTACAGGTCCCAAGGGCAGCTGAGACCACGGCCACCACTTCCCTGTCCTTGCTGCTTCATTGAACTGCCCCTGGGCAGCCACATAATGCAGTCTGCACATGAATTTGGGTGTGAATGGAGGCAGACAACGTCAGACACCACCAGCTTTAATGTAATATGCAAACCCTAACTGGACAAACACAGTGATACAGATGAGGACGCCATTCTCCCGTTGACTTTCAGACTACAGGGCCATTTTAAAAATCACTGAAGTGCATAGTATCTTCTCTCTTTCATGAGTCCAGATTTGAAAGTCTAATACTTTCCTGCCCTTGCACATGGAAAGATCAAAAAACTTCCAAATTCACCTAACAGCACTCAGAAAAAAAGAGAAGAAATATAGTTCTACTGCTTCTGATGTTAGTGGAGTCCCTGGCTTCATTGCTGTAAGATCCAGCAGCAAAAATACTCAAAGTCATTCTCTGTTCCCACTCTGGATATCAGAGCACTCCAGGAACATAAATCTGGGGCTTACCTAACCACTTAAAATAAAACACCCACTGGGGTGGACTGACCTTTCCTGTCCTTCTAATGTGGGGCTGACAATATAAACAAAGAGATGTCATTTAATAAGTAGGAATTATTTCCAGTGACATGGGGAGCGAAGGAGGAAAAAAAAAAAAAAAGAGAAAAAAAAGTGAAAAAGGAGATCCCTGGTGCACCAGGACTGCCCCTTTTCTACCAGAATGGATTTTGGAAAAACTCACAATGACAATTTCACAAACAACTGAAATTTGAGCAAGCGTCAATCACACTTTATAACTTTTTTTTTTGGGCATGAATCTTCAACATTCACTCTCAACACATCTGTGGTAACAAAACCATTTTTAGCTCTCCTAGATTCTGAACCATTGTTCTTTCAGCACCAAGCTGCTTCCACCTGCTTTCTTCCAAGACCAACGGTGAGACGTTGTGTCCTGTCCCCTCCTCCTGTGCCACCTTCTCCTCCAGCTCAGCACTGGGGCACAGCCGCCGCATGAGCCAGCCTTGCTGCCTGTGCTCCTGCCCACGACTCTGATTTAAAATCCCTCCTCCCTGCATGGAATTCATGCGCTTTGGCGTCCACTAAAATGAGTATCTGCAGTGTAAACCAGAGCTCTGCCAAATCCCTTCTTCAAGCTACAAACTCTGTGGTGGATGCGCGCTGTGAAGGCAGCTGAGGTGGGGTGTTGGGGATGGTCTGACAGCTCCTGGAGCACCTGCCCATGTCAGGGCTCAGCTCCACCTACTGCTGGTGTGCTGAATTTGAGGCAAGATCCAAGTTCAAAGGGGCTTTCCTACTCACCTCTGGTTTGCAAGGCAGCTTGTGGGATGGAGGTTATAAAGCTACAACATGATGCATTTTATAGCAGAAGAAAAAAAATGAGTAATGAAAAGCATTCCTCATAATTTTATTTCTTTTCATGCTGTCAAATACACAAACCTTTCTGGCTGCAAATCCCTGCTAGTTAGAGGAGTGATGCACCATAAATCTAAAATGCTGGGACTCATGTTCTGCTTGTTGTATAGCTGTTCAAAAGCAATTTCTCCATTGTTTCTTGATTACAAATATTTGTGAAAATTATTTTTCATACTCTCCTGTCACAGGCAAAATAGCTGTGCCTAGCATTTAAGTTATGGCACTCAGCAACCCTGCTTATGCTAATTGATACTAAATATATGAGCAAGGCATGAATTAGCATAACACAAGTATTCACAGGTGAACATGACAGGTTGAGACAGAAGCAAAAGAGGTCACCAGCAGCACATGCATTTGAATTTATGCCATCAGTACACCCAATCCAACAGCAACAACATTTAGAAAGAGATGTCACATGTAAGATACCCTGAACCATACCATGCATGCATGAAAAAGGGCTCAATGCTTTGGCAATAAGCAGAAAATCTCTCAATTGGAAGAATTTACAGAAACTCATGGGCAGTGAGGGCAGAGACTTGAACTATAGCCGAGAAGAGCTGTTTTCCACAGACAGCTTGCACACTCTGTCCCTGTGAGATGCTGACAACAGCTGGATGCTAAGAAAGGAGAGGGTCCAGCTCTGGAAAGCAAACTCTTGTAAGCAAATTTACTATTAGAAGCAGCAAAGTTGAAAAATTTTCAGTAATTTCCACTCATGAATTAATACCTCCTTATTTCACCCACACCAACATAAAATCTTTCCTCCTCTCCTAATGAGTATCCAAACACCTAACACTCACTTTTGATGTTGTGCTCAATATCTAGGAGCATTAGGGCTACCCCAACACCATATTGTAGTGCTCCTCATGCCTCTGTTGTGCTCCATGCCCACAGCTGGGCAGCAATAAAACTGCAAGTCAAAAAGGACCAAAGGCAGCTGAAAGAAGGAGCACAGAGCCAAGCTGTGCAGCTTCATGTGGGAGGATGAGCAGGAGAGACAAAACACTGGCAGGTTTGTTAACGCCAGCCCTTGCCTTCAGTCTGATAATCAGAGGGGCACACAGGTGGCAACAGCTTGTGAAATATTGATGCTATGGAGGGTAAGAGAGACAGCATGCACACCGCATGAAAGAAAAACAGGAAAGGAACATCAAAAATACTTTTTTTTGAAAAAACTTTATCATTTGTTCCACTTGAAGTTAATGAAGCATCACTTCCTGAGAACAGGGAGGCAGTAAGGATGCAGCCGTCTCTTCCAGAGGCTGTTATTCCAGATCACTGGCAAGCAGCACAGACTCAGTGCTTTTGGGCAGATCCTGAGTGAGCTTCATTTCTTCCAGCACTTTCTCTGCTCCTCATGGGAGATTTCTGTCCTTCTGGCTTCTGTTCTCTGCCTTGCCGGGTGAGCACCAAGGCTGAGAATTCATGAAATCCTTCTTAGAAATGTCTGCTGCTTTTCTCAATAAATTGCTTCTTGAAGGCCTGCTGAATTTTTCAGTGACCTCTTGTTCCTTTTGTACCTGAAAAATCTCAAGTTATTTAACTTCTGCAATCTTCTTTTCTTATTCCAGCTTTCTTTTGTAGTATTTTTCTACATTGTGCTCAGCCTTGTTCTTTGATCCTCTGATCCTTCTTTTATAATTACATCTGATGCCTCCACTCACCCAAACCTTTGTGAAGCTGTTATTGGAGTTTGAATTTTCTTGATGGTTCAAAAAAATAATGAGATCAGTGAGCTATCCTTTTAAATATGTGGTTATCTGTAACTCAAAGGTACAGAGCAATTTCTGGGTAGAAGCTTGAACACATTCTGTAATGAATGGCATTTATCCTTTCCATGTTAATTACAATTCCACGAATCCGGTACTTTTAGCAAGAGTTCTTGGCCAGTGCTTCTGAAGCCAAGAGAATAAGGACTTAACTCTAAAATTGACAGTCTAACAAACTGCTGGGATATAAATAAACAAAAGCGGTTTTCAATCGCTAATAAAGATACAAAAGATACTGTAACTTCATTTTGGGCATACTGTGTGTTAAGAAAATGCCTCATAATTATTCTTTTTGAACTTGTGTCTTTATTAGAGAAGTGAGATGTGCGTGTCTTGAGCAAACTGACTTGAGGGAGAAACAATTAGAAAGGACGTACTGATGAAACAGTCATGATGCAATAATTTGAAGAGCTGCTTTAGTGATAAAGGGCTCAAATAATTTAATTTTTCCAAACTCCAAACCAAGATTTTTTTTTTTGTTTCATTTTTAAACATTGACTTGGCCTCACAGGAAATGGCTTTTCCAACACCTGCCTGACCCTCCCCACCCTGCAGCACTGGCAGCCCCTCTGCAGCCTCCCCTGGGGATCCTGAGCATCAAGGTGTCAGAGGACTTCTTTTCAAATCTGAGCTACAAACCACAGTTACAACTACTTCAAATTCAATTCTAAAGAACACCTAAAATTTCCTTTAACTTCCATGCCTGAAACCGAATTTTATTAGCCTGCCAGGGATAACAAACAAGCGTTCAAGTTAACACAACTCACCAGCTGCTAATGTATTTACACAGCATGACTCAAACATTAGTTTGTGGTGTAGCAACTCTCACACAAGCTAAATTAATTCCGTAATAATTAATCCAAGTGGGGATGGCTCAGGTTAATTCTGCAATGAAAATATAGCCCACAGGACAATTTACATTAAAGTGATTCTGGAGAGGAAATGAGCGAAACCATCTTTATGGGTAGATGTGAGGGACTTTTCCTCCCAGGGAGATGTTCTAGCATTGAAATACCTGGATGGGAGAAGTCTGCTTTTCCCTGTAGAAGAGGAGGAAACCCTCTCCTGTGTCCTGACGGCAGGCAGCTCCCATTTGCACCAAGTCCAACTGCCTGCCCAGCGAGCCCACAGGCAGGTGGCCAGAACAGCTGCACAGAGCCCCTAGTAGCCAAGTAGGGAATCACAGGAAAACAGCAGGAATGCAAAGCACTGCTAGGTTGAGTATGTAAATCAGGGTCTCTGGTGGGCCCTGCTTTGTCCTCCTCAGCGTAGGAGGCTCCTCATGCAGGAAATGCTAGTTTTCTTGGCTGCCTAAGACAAGACTGGAGTCTTGAGAGCTGCCTGCTCCAGCCCCGCCAGATCCCCAGGCAAGGACTGCTACCCACAAGCGCTTCACTTCCCGGTGAATACCATCCTGACCAGCAGTAATGCTGTGACAAGCCCTATTTTTCCTCCCGACTGCATACATAATCAAACATTCACTATCATTTTATATTTAATGATCATGATGCCAATGAATTCAAAGAGCTATTTTTGTTGTAATATTTTCTAATTGTTTCCCTTAGGAGGTGGAAAGACTTTAAGTTGATGTTGTATCATGGCTCCAACACTGCTTTGAGGTATATAAAATGCAACCTCAGATGTACCACAATTATTCCCTGCATTTAATACTTCCCTTTTATTTTTTTTTCTATTAATATAATTTTCCTAAAATCTAGTTATGAGCTACAGCCTACATTTAATCCATCACTGACAAGCTATTGAACAAGCCAGTAAAGCTGACCAACATAACTTTGTTTTTCTGTTGTGTTAAAGCTTCTTCCTGATTTAATTGCAAAATATCTGGACTTGCTGATCATGAGTCAGCGACTGTTCTAGGCCAAGGGATCCTGGGACCAACACAACCACAAGGGTAGGACTGCTCCTGCAGATGGGCTGTTACCTCTGCTCACGTGGTTTCAAAGCTGCCACCTGCTTTTTCTCCAACTTGACTTGCAACACAGCAGACACACGTTGGGTTACTTCTCATGTTGCCTATCCAGACCAAGCTGAAAGCATTAACATGTAAATAAGACAGGACTTTGCACTTTTCAGTGCGCACAACAACAACAAAGCCTGCCACATTTGCAAAAGCTAAAATCAGCTTTTATCTCTTTGATAATTTGTCACAAAGTATAAATGCTTCATCTTGCCTCTGAAAAAAACCAGGTAACTACATTGCTGGCTCAGACAGGTTGTCTTGTCTATCTGTTTGGAGTTATAGCATTAGCTTTCAGCCAGGTAGCGTTCTTATTAGCTAGCGATGGCTGTAGGACAGCTCGGTAGCTCAGGACAGCGTTACACGGAGCTGCGTGCACCAGAAGTGCAGGGAGGGGACGTTTTGCACGAACAGCAGAGAGGGGACATGGAGGGGGGAGGTGGGAGGGGCCACACACGGACAGAAACCCTCGTGTTGCAGCACTGGGAGGCAACGCAATGAGACCCCAGCCACCTGCCTGTGCTTGCTGGACCCCAGACAGCTTACATGTGACAGGGCAGCCTTGTCCTGTGTTTTGAACTGACATGGTGTGAAACCGCCATTCACTGGGAGGTTGAGTTCTAAAATCCAACTGAAAACTCTCTAAACACAGATGTTAGAACCTTCATGTAAACAAAACAATGACAAATATTTGAGAGTTTGCAGAAGCAGAGGGTTAAATAAGCCTAATGGAGGTGTAGCGTAGCCCTGGCATTCTATTGGCCTCACGAACAAGGAGGGCTGCACGTACAGCCCACCAAGGCTGAAGTAATCCCTTACATAAACAGACCTAGAGCAAATTTCTTCTCCCTGAGTAACTGCATTGCTAACAGGCAGTTCTCAGGGCTTCTGAAATGAAAGATAGAAGCAAACTGCAAAACCAACAAGGTCTGACTGAGGCTCCCACCCTCTCCTACCAGCTGATCCTGTCTCAAAGAGACGAATGTTCTGTCTAAGCACAGGAACCCAGAAATTCATTGATTCTGGTAGCCAGCAGACGTGGGCAATCCAAGTCTGACCATTTCTTTACATTTCAGCCCTTGGACAGTACAACTGGCTTGAGTGGAGGATGTATTTCTGGGGGCGAGTTATGAACAGAAACCAAAGCACCTCTCCATCTGTGACAAGGACCCTCGGAAGCATGCTGCACTTCTCGCTGACATTGCTACACTGCAGCCTTCTCAGAACAGCACAGCTCTTCAGTAGAACATACCCCTGCTATGCAGCCATTCTGAGACTCTTCAAAGTTAGGCATATTTGCAGATAAACACAACTTGTGCATTTAGCTAGCAGTAGGAAAGATTTCAGCCCAGTTACCTTGATGTGCTACTACTAACATCCTGCTACTAAATATCCCTGCAAGGTTAGCTGCTTGTATTTCTGAGCTTTAGCCCATGCTGGTGCAAAGCGCAGAAGTACTGCATGAACTCCAGAAACAGTGGCAAGGTTAAGATCTTAGAGAATCAGGAGTATTTGTCACAAACATCTTTCAATAGAAGATCAAAACATACTCGAACCAGCATCACAACACTATCAGCTTCAGCATCATAGGCATCCAGATTTGATACAATAACTCAGTGTGAAAACTCCACAGGAAAACAGACACTATTCACCTCATGTACTGTGTGTGCAAATTCTTCCTTGCTTAACTTTCCCTGTCCTCATGAGAGTCATTTTTGTGCTAGTTGATCATCTTGCATGATGCTTCAGAAATGCAGGAGCAGCAGGGCAGCAGCCCCGGCCTGCCCGTGGCTACACTACTGCCATCTGTCCTTCTGCTGCCCCCAGCCACACAGCGCAGGCACTGCCCAGGGCTCCTGCACCCAGCACCTGCCTCCTCCAAATGAAGCTGCTTCTCTGCCAGCTGTAAAGTGTTAACCTGGGTTTGCACAGCAGAATTTGTTTGTTTTCCATTCTCTGGAAGATGACTGTGACTTTTTAAAAGTTCATTTGATATCCAAACAGACTAGAAAGAGCAAATGTAATTAAAATCTTCCAGGAACATTGTGGTTGATTAGAAGTTTAATCACCAGCAGCCACTCAAAGAAACAGCAAATATCACCTCCACTGCCAAGAGAAAAAAACCTCAGCAGCTCCCAGCATGTGTAACCAGCCTCAGACTAAATCACCCCTGGGTTTGTACTGCTGCTAACACATGGAGATTTTACCATCTGCCCCTAAGAACACTGTAGGGCACCAGGACTGGGATATGCCTAACTTCAAACATTTATCTGCTTACTTCCACAGAATTCCTCACCTGCTTATTTGTGCTGAAAACAAAAGTTCTCAATCCATATAGAAATTTTACTACATAACTGAGGTTCACCATGACACAAGTCTGCAGCCAGCCAGCTACAGACAAATGAAAATACTTATCAGGTCCTACTGAGGTTGTGTTATGTGTCTGTAATGCTGTTTGTCTTCATATTAATAAAATGAACCAATGCTTTAGTAAGCATGGTTATTCTATAATGATTACTGATAACATGCGATAACACATGCTCTGGTATTGATTCAAAGTCAAGCAAAAGGAAGTTTGTTATTTTGATGACAGGGTAAGAGAGAACTGGAAATAAGGAAGATACACTTACTAGTTTAAGGACAAAGAACAGAGACATTCTGAGCAGAACACTTCTTCTGTAAGCAACTTCCTACTGCTTATGGGCAGTGTCTATTGCAAGTCTGGAGGCTTAGCTCCGTGGCACAGCAATACTGCATCTATACAGAGCCCGTAACATTAATGAAGTCTGAATTAGACATTCAGCTGGGGAGGTGAGGGAGATCGTTCTGTAGATCTGTCAAATGGTGATGTATTTGTTCAAAAATAATTTTCTGTGGAAGGAAACATAAGTAAATGACAGCATTCTTTGCAACGAATTACGAACCAGTGTCACTTTCTGACAGACTGGGACTCACAAACTGCGTATGCAGCCTTGCCTTAAACACCCAAACCCCACAGTTGCGAGCCAAGTACCATTGCTATTTAACAGATGAGAAACTTCACAACGACGCCAAGCAAAGCAACAAAGCAAGCATCCGCCCTTGCCATGCTGCCAGCACCGGTGCTGGGACAGGAGAAGAGCCTGCTTAAAAGGATCAATGCCCTGCCCAGAGAAGAGTATTTTCAGACACAGATCCCAAAGTTATAATGGCTTTTCCATGGCCACCCACCGACAGCATTTCTACCCCCAGGCTTTCTCCTCCCTGTGAAGTGTTACGTGTGGCAATGTTCCTTTAGAAGTGCTCACTTGATCTTGGTATTTTCCAAGATGAATCAGCTTTTAGCATGTACTGCACTCATTTGTGTAATGATCGTTGATACCATTTAAATTTCTCTTTTCATTGGTGTTGCAGCGTCATCCAATTTAGCAGCATCTGCAGCTGACAACAAGATCCTGCCCTTGATTTGGGCAACTCTCCATCAGAAAGCTTCCCCAGTCCCAAGCAATGTCTTTATTTAAAATATTTCAGCCAGCCACCAAGTCCTATTCAAACCAACTGTTTTNTTAAGGAGAACTGAAAGAGAAAATATCAAATGAGTTAATAAAATCCAAATACATCACAAGCTGTGTTCTCTTAATCCACTGAAGCAATTACAGCAATAATTAAGTGAAAGTAAATTGGTCAAGACCATTTATAGATATAACCTGGAAATAGAGCACTGGGAAGCAGTTACAGCAGGTACCAGAATATTTATTTTAAAAAGAGGAGTGCACTCCAGCTAGACAACTTCAACAGCAATCACATAATCAGCCTTGCTGGACTAATTATCATTTAAAATAAAGAAATAAGAGGGAGACAAAAACTCTTGGTTACACTGCTATGTAGGCACCCCAGGTGGATGGTGGGAGCTGCTCCTCTGCTCCAAGTCGCAGCCACGCACAGTGAGCAGGGGCAGCTGTGGGACAGGCTGCAGTGGCACAGAGCCCGGATGAGGCAACCCTCCTGACCTGGACGTAACACGAAGACTTGGAGCCATTTGCAATTGTCTAGAAAAATACTGTTTGTCCTTGAACCCCTCATTTAGTTTCTTGAGGGCTTGTTTGCACCCTGTCTGATTCACATGTTACAGGTTGCTCAAGGGCAGCCCATGCAGGAGGTGCAGGCTGTGAGTTCACCAGGCAGCGATACCAGCAGTGATCAGAACCAGCACAGGCACCCCCCAGCTCAAATGCACCAAGCTGAGGTCTGAAAAATAACCTAGCAGTGTTCATACACTGCATGGAGAAGCATGATTCCTGCTAGAAACAGGCAAAGGCCCTTCTGTTAGCTGAGCTGCGCTGCTGGAGTAGGGAGCCCAGGAGTTCAGCACAGGTGCTGGAGGAGGGAGCATGGTCTAGGCAGCCCTGCAAGCTTCACAGCTCTGCCTGTGGAGTCTAATGATGCTGCAGTCTGTTTCTGAGAAGTGAGTATGAGGAGTCTTAAGGGACTTATGTCAGTTCCTTGTGATGGGGTATCCAAATTTCATCAACACTCACAGAAATTTTCCAAAATGTGGGAAATCCCAGACCAGGAAGGGAAAACACCAAATAAGCAGTTTTGCAAGGCTCTCAGCCAGAAGACTGCAAAGGAAAACCTACTTCTGCTACACACATTTACTTGGGGCACTGACTTAGAGACTCCCTCGTGTCCTGCATTGTGCAACAAGCCCTTAACAAGTGTTGTTGTTTTACAGCTCTCAGCTTATCCTTCAGCACTTAAAAAAGCACATCTTGCTCTAGCTTGGTCTGCATTCACCCACAGCTAGCACTTTGGGAAAACACTGCAAGCACTGAATACTTATCATCAAACACTATCTGAAGATAAGTAGTATGCAGGCTGTCAAGATATGCTAACAAGTTTTGATTTCACATCAGCTTCGACAGAAGTTGGTCTTAGCTTTTGAAATATATCACTATGCATCCTGCGCTGGTATCAGCGAAGTCTTAAAACCATCAGACTTCAGGGAAGACTTACAGTCTGTCACTTGTATTAATCAGTTTAGGACCTGACTTGGATGCAATCCAGGCTTCTATTATTTACTACTGACAGATGCTCAGTTGAATTTTTTTTCTATCATTTATGCCTGATTCATAAGGATTTGAACAAGAATATTAAATACAAGCCATTAAATTTATTTTGACTTGACTACGTTGGCTCAATAATTAAGAATTCTATTTAGATTAATACAAGGAAATCTCCTGACATACATTGCCTTGCAGCACTGAAAAGATTATGGGAAATGACTGTGTAAGAAGGCTTCTCTTTGAAGTACAGTATTTGGGTAGAGACAGCTTGAGCAATGCCTGTGAGGCAAGCTTCACATCCCGCTGATCAGATATGCATTAAACCCACAAGGCTCAAGTATCTAATACGCTCAGAGCTGAAGTGCCCACCAAATGACAGCGTTGCCTCGTGCTGCCCATTGAGCTGCGCGTTTCCCCTCATGTTTGCCCTGTGCAGTGCTGGCCGGGTCAGCAAGGACAGTGCGCTCCCTACACAAGGGCTATAAGCATGCTTCCAGAAGGGGCCCCAGGAAGCGTTACCACTGTTGCCACCCTGCCTCTGCCCTTGTTGCTCCCCCACACTTTCAGCACAGAGAAGGGGCTCTCCTAGCCCAGGAGCTATGCATGGCTGCAGAATCTTGCACCTCGCCTTTCCTTATGGGCCTTGCATCAGAAGAACAAATGGGTTTTCATGGTTGCTCTGAAAATAAGGCAGCCAAGATGCTTTCACAGATGGAAAGAAGCAAATTCCAGATAGGAATCCCTCAACAAGAGGCTCTCTGTCTCTAACAACTGGCTCAGATGCTGGCAGTATGCTCAACTGCCCGTGAAGAAGCTCAGTGTGTCTACAGAAACATAAAAGTGAAGCAGAGATGATTTTTGTCCCAACAGAATCATTTCAAAACCCTGTTGAAAATTTTATAGTATTTTAAATCAAGAATGAAATGCCCTCTGGGCCAACTGGCAATTTTTCCAAATCCAGCTTCAGCAGAAGTTCTCTGTGAGGTTCTTGGATGATGTTTAAATCGTATGTAGAATACAAATGGTTCACAGGTCTTTTTCTAAACCTACTCACCATTACAAAACTTTCCAGTAAATGAAACATTTCTTACTGCACCGTGAACTGTTGCAAGGCTCCAAACATCTTGTACCTATTTTCTTCCCAAGTCAGGCAGGATCTTTTAGCCAACGTTACAGGAAACGTGTTACTTTTCTACAATCAGCCCTCCCTGCAGGTGAGATAGTACCACTCTGGGTTTGGAATAGTCACATTGGAACATCCAAACCACAAGGAAACCATGTGACAACTCCTCCTCTGCATTTTTTCCTGTGACTTTCTCCCCATCCTAAAACGCAGTCTCAATATAATTTCAATTAATTACCCATCTTTACAAAAACATACAAAAGAAACCAATAAGCATGGTCCTCTTACACACACACACAGTTTGACATCCACATCCTTGCAGTACGACTTGCAGCATCTCACTGAAGTCCATTTTGCTCTTTTAACTTTCTCTCTGGTGTTTCCTACTTAATTTCTTCCCCACACCTCACCTGCTGTGTTCTTCCTCTATCTTGCCACTGCCATCCCTCCTCCTGCTGACATCTCAGTATGGACTTCTCCTAGAGACAAATTTCCACCTCATTTTTCTTTGTACAAAAACCATCCTGTCCCTCAAAACTCATTCATCCAGGAGCAAGAAAATATTTCTTACCGTGATGTATTGTCTTTCTTACTTTGATCAGTATCTGCTACTTTATTTCCATCTGCATATCTCACGTGCATGCTTTGTTCCCTGCTTTGAGTAGTGCCTGCAGGTAGCTGCTGGGTGCAAGGCCTGTAGGAACTCAGCTGGAGCCTCGATGCCTGCAGAGCCCCCAGAGGGGTCACCAGTCCCAGCGGGTCTGTGGAAGTGCCAGCAGTGGCCCCTGGGTCCTTCGGCAGGCAGAGCCCCCTGGTGAGCTGCTGGCATGAGGCTCAGTGCTTTGCCTGAGGGTAATGGAACGCTGAGATTCTCTCTGGCCTCTGAACTGAGATCTCCTTGGTTCTCTGTCGTCCACCTTCCAGTAGTGGGATCACAGTCAGTTGCAACCTAAACACTTGATTATCCTTGCAGGAATCTCTTGCTGGGAACTGAAGCCAGTAATAAAATTATCCCTATCGATGCTCACACAAAATTTTATACACTATCTCCAAATCAAAGGCATCAAATAAAGATTTTAAGAAATCTAGAAAAATAGAGAACCTTGTATGCTGCATGAGCACATTTGATGAGTTGAGCTCTGAACTGCAGTTCTTACGGCCCCAGTGTACCCAGAACACCAGGAATGCAGTTGCCTCGAGGTACCCTCACATTTATTGGTTACTGGAGATCAGCTTCTAAAACCTTTATACACACTTTTCCCTTTACTTCTCTGCTCTGCTACCTCAGTCAACGTTTCTTAAATCTTAGTTAAGATGCTGATCTTCAGTTGCACAGATGGAGCATCTTCTGTGTCTGTGTGTTTTAACAGTTTTTAATCTAAAGCAGAAAGAGGCTGGCACTCTCAAGTTGTTTACAAGACATCACTGTTTTTACACTGCTCCAGGGACCAAAGCATCGAACACAAAGCTAATATAAAATCCAGCAGCTGCTGAAGAAGTGTACCACAAAAGCTTCAGAAAGTGTTGGGGGGTTGTAGTGTGCTGCACACATGTACTTTTCAAAAGCACACACCTCACTGCTGAAATCCTGTATGAGGCAGAGCCTTGGAAAATTATCAATATTTCTTTCCCAATGCCATTACATAGTTGAAAATCAAAATATTAACATGGGAAAACCCTCTTCCCTAAGCCAAGCTCAAGGCACATGAATCAACCTCCAAGAGTTGCTTTACATTTTAGGCAGTCGGTGGGGGGTAGCTGAACACATTCTCTTCTGTCTGGTTTTACTTTCCTCTAATTAAGCCCTTCAGATGTGCTCTGAGATGCCACGGGTCCTGCGCCAAAGCAGTCTCCATGTGCTCTGGGATATTTACATTATCATTCCAAAGCAGTATTCTCATTGTAGTTTTCAGATGACTTTTTCAATTTCTTACAAAGACTTCCAGTCTCCCCAGAAATAAAAAATTTCCATGGAAACACACACCCATGAGATGCATGTGAATTGCTTCAGAGCTGGTGTATAACGCACTTGGCTGCTGTAGTCCTTCTCCACAGAACAGAAGCAGTGGTTCAGCCATTACTGGCTCTTTTCTCATATCATTTATGTTCCTAATTAATTTGGACTAATTATACAATTGAGCTAGCTCATATTCCATCCTTCTACAGACATTATACTTAAAACAGTAGCTAATGGAACAGGTTGCCCAGAAAGGTGGTGGATGCCCCACCCCTGGAGACCTTCAAGGCCAGGCTGGGCAGGGCTCTGAGCAACCAGATCCAGCTGTAGGTGTCCCTGTGCACTGCAGGGGAGCTGGACTGCATGGCCTTTAAAGGTCCCTTCCAACTTGGATGATTCTACGATAATGGGGAAAAAAAAAAAAAAAAAAACGGAGAGTTATTTCTTACCAACATTTTCTCTAGTTTGTTTTTTAAGATCTGCAGTTGAGGTTTTACTATGTTTGCTTCACAGAGCAGATATATTCCTTTCATTTTGCTTTAAAGCCATGAGATTATAGAATATGTGGTCTGATGATGAATCCTCCTTTGCCTGCTTTTTGCTCTGCCTGCAGCTTGCTCCAGGATGCCTTGGCCATGACACCTTCCTCCTCAAGGCTACTGCTGAGACCCAGTAGGTCTTGAAAGGTCAAGGGACAGCAAGTGAGAGGAGAGACAGGAATCAAGAGAAATGAGAAAACAGAAAGGAAATAGTTTCAACACAGAAGACCCTTGCACTGGGGAATAAACAAACAAACAAACAAACAAACAAAAAAGAAAAAGAAACAATGAAAAAAACAGCAATTGTTTTCAACTCATTATTCGTAACTACACAGAGGAATAAGGCACATCAGCTGCCTAATGTGAAAACGTTTGTATCTACCTACCTAGCACATCTGAAAACACAAAACTGTCCAGATGCTTTGAGGAAAAATTCCGACATTACAAAAAAAAAAAAAAGAAGAGTGCACAGGCACATCTCTGGGCTCTCGAATATACATTCCTCACAGCAGGAGGAGAGCTCTCGTTGTGCGGCAGGAGGGGGCTCACCAGCAGTCATTTCAGGACCCTGTTAAGGGTTTCTGCCCCTTGCCTCCCCCCAGCTCAGTCAGGCAGCTGTGACGGCATCTGCAGGGAAAGCTGAGATGAGCTGTGCATGCTCCTTCTCCAGGCCCTACCAAGGCAGCATTTTCTGTCACTTACTCTCCTCAGGACTGTCAGCAAGCTGCCACTCAAACCCAGCAGGCCTCAGAAGTCACCACGAGTCCATGCATACAAAGCCCCCCTGATGCAGTTAACACATCACATGGCCATCCCACCGACCTAGAGCATTCACAGAGAGCAAGAGACACAAGACTGTACCGAGCAGGAATGCACTGGGATCGGTCCGACGCGCTGTTATACTATAGACTCTTTCTTTGTGCCTTGTAGGACAGGAAATTTCCTCCTAGAGAGCAATTCCCTGCTGTGCTTTCTGAGGTCGTGTGCCCACTCGCCATGTCTTACCTCTGCTTTTTGTTCCCAGCTAGTATAAGCGATCCCCACTTATGAAGTTCTTAAGGACTCCTCTTGCACCTCTCTGTGTACCACGTGGAGAGGCTGCCAGTCCTCCCGAGTGCCAAGGATCTCCATTAGTGTCAAAAAATACAAGAAATGAGTGTGTACATTACTATGCAGTATGGAAGACAGTGATTGCTGAGAGTGCTACCCTAGGATAATCCTCCATGGCAGAGACTAAGGAGGTGCAACCTTCAGTTCCACAGATCCCCAAGAAGTTGCCCACTTAGTTTTCTTCTTTCTTCTGCATGAGAGCTTGCCAATACACCCAATCAACCCTCTTCTAAAAGCAAAGCAGAAACTCCTGCCTTACCAACAGGTAAGTGTGGCAGGGCAGGTTTGTCAGCATTTAGAAGCCAACAGTGAACAGGGACAGTAATGGAGCAAAAGGTGTCACATATAGGGGTAGCAAGTGATGGGATGGTTAATTTAACTTAACTCTTTTTTGGCTACAAGGAGAAAGGGTAAGGACAGCAAAAAAGAAAAAAATCACTTTGGTGCACAGAAAAGGACACACTTTCACACTTCCATGATGCCAGGACACTTTCAAGCTTCAGACCTTGCCTTTAATGCTGAATTGCCCAAGCTGGTTCTTGGCAGGACCTGGTGAACCAGCCCAGCTCCAGAAGCTGGCATCACCATGAAGAGGAGCAGAGAGCAGTGCCCTGAGGCTGCCTGCGCCTGCGGTTCCTTAGGAGCCATTAGCGAGGGAGAAGGCTCACCACACGCAGGGCAGGGCCAAGCGGCAGAGGCAAGTGCTGCCTTTGCACAGGACAAAGAACTTTGTATGTCATGAGAAATACAGGCTGGAGAGGTGAGTTGTCTGAGTTAACTGCATCTGAACTTCAAAATGACACACTCAATACTAGTCTTCCAATAACACTTCCAGTTAACGTCTTCATACATGATGGATTTTACAACGAAACTAAGTGACTGCAAAAACATATGTTACTGTCAGCTGCGCTCTCTACTCACAAATATACATGCGGCATCATTGATTATTTGGCACAGCTCACTGATTTAGAAAATCTTGTCCCATTTCTGTGACCTACGAACACCTTGCACACAGCTCCCAAACGCGCTGCACGTGAGAACCACCCACACGTGCACAGGGAGGCCCCTGAGGATGTGTGGAAAAAAGGCGGGGAGGTACAGGGTGAGATGAGCACAAAAAATACTGCACAAGCTCAAGGTGCCATTCCCTGAATGGTGCCCTGTGGAAAAAATAGGGTGCAATCATGTAACTGAAGCTGTCATAATGCAGAGGCACAAGGGAGTGAAATAAAATTGCACCAATAATACTAATTCTGTCCTTCCTTTACTTTAGAGCACTTGACAGCTTAAAAAAAAAATAAAAGAAAAAGAAAAAAAGAAAAAAAGCGACTGATCAGTCAGAGCACTGCACAGAATTTCCTCCTATTCTAAAAGAGGAAAAAATCCCACTGCATCTGACCCAAGGATGATTTACACAGAGCCATCAGCACCACAGCACACATCTCCATCACTTGGGCTGAAGGTCAGGCTATGGCAGCGGGTCGGAAAGACAGGCAGTTATCCTCTGAGGGCTGGCCACTCTGAGGATGATTTAAGAGCAGGTTGAAACAGCTACACTTCACCGGTGGAACGGCTTTGTGTCCAGGCACAGGGTTGGTTGCCAGGACCCAGCGCAGCACTCACCATGCTGTTGGCAGCCCGCAGACTCTCCCTGCTGCTCCCCGTGGGAGCACAGCTCTGGAGGGGACTCAGCAGCTCAGGGGGGTCCCACTCCCCAGCCCCCTCCAGAGGGGCTTCTCATGGTCTGCTCCCTGATATATATATATATATATANATTAGCCTTTGTGAATACCTCCTGGATCTGAGCAGCACAGACTTGCACCGATCTCCACATTCGCTGCCAGCGGGGATTATTTTCATTGCATTATGTTGGCAGGGAACATGGATTTATTCTTTTCTTCAGCCAGCAGAAACACTCAGCCATATCTCATCTCTTCGGTTCCTTGCTGTGCCAGGACACCCAGACGCAGGCAGCCCTCGCTCTCACCTGCTCCCTGCGTGTGACACATAGGTAGGCTATTCTCCCATTGACCAAAATAATTCTGCTATTCACTACCAATTTTTGCCAGTAAAATTTGCCTTCCTAGACATGATGACGCTTGTATCAGCCCCCAGTTTTGAGCTTGTCTGCTTTTAAGTTGCATGAAAAGGTGAGAGAGAGCTGTGCTCTTTGCGTGAAGGCCTCCAGAGATCAGAAAGAGATTTTTGTTATTTTTGTCTCAAAGAACAGCCATGGGATAGAAACCTCACTCTGGTCCAGTGCCCTGCAGTGAGTAATGATAAAGCAACACAAGAGGATGTGTGTGGAGAGTCCTTGCATGAGGCTGGGTCTGCTCAGTGGATTAAGGCGGACACTCTGTCCTGTCATTCATTTCACACACTTTGCATTCCTATTTGTTGCAGTCTTCACCCACTTTGACCAGCAGTCTGATTTTCTCCCTTTTCCTTGGCCTGCCCAGCTGCATCCCAGCCTAGCTGTGCAATACAGGAAATCAACACCCATGTTGCTATTAAACCTGGGCTGGTAGGAGGACAACAGAAACTTCAGCATCTCACTGCAAGTATTTGGCACTCCCATGTCAGGAAGATGGAGCTGGTTGCCACAGGAGGTGCAGCTTCCTTTCAGGAGAGCCAGAAAACTGCCTTTGGAGGTGAATGTGATTCACACTGTTAGGAAAGATACGGAGAGTTCATGGGCAGTAACTCATTTCTATGGCCCCAAACAAGTCTCTAAGATGAAAATATCTTTCCATATACAGTGGAAACTATCGAAAATCCTACGGATTTCTCACACCAGCAGCTTCTAAGAATTCAGAGTAGTACTGCTACAGGCAGCAGGATCTATATTTCAAACACAAAAATTCTAGTCCTGTATTATTTGTAGGAAGGAAGGTATGGTTTATTATGCAGCAGCCCCGATATGCAACAGAGTTCCAAAGAAGAAAAAGTAGCAGTCCCTGCTGCTGGCCATAGCAAAGAAACAATACTAAAAACTGAGAAGCTCCACTGCCTGTCTTGTAGAGGTCAGTATTGGACATAGATGCCTGGGGCTTCAGAAGCTGAAGAACATTCTCTGCCCTTGCAGATGCCACTGGAAATAGCAGAGTTACTGTCCCCAGATGATGCTCTGGTGGTGTTCATTAAGAGAGCTGACAGGAGAACTGCCAGCGGGCACTGCCTTATCACTGATGTGAAGTTCTCCATACAGGCAGAAATATGGTAGCTACCTAAGAGGACACTGATAGAACAATGAAAATATATTCTGGATTCTCAATAAAAGACAAAACATTTCTTAAATTAAAAAAGAAATAATAATAAATGACTGTGAAGCCATGTCATGCCTATGTAGATCAAGTGAATCGTTAGTATTGAACAAACAGCTGGGAGGCTGTGTAACTTCGCTGTGATATGAAATAATCCAGTATGTAACCTTTACCCAGCTGCTCTGTGCAGGTTCCAGCTTCGAGCCATGTTTGACAAGGGAAGCTGACAGGAAGCGCTGCACCAGCCTCTGGCTCTACAGAGCACAAGTAATTTGTTCCTCATTGCCTTGCTGCATAAGACACTGTGTGTATGCAGTGAACAGCCCCCTCTGACAGCTTTGGGTTGGGGCCTTTTACAGGTGCTGTGTGCCTCAGCCACAGTTACTGGTAATAATTACGGCAACATTAATTCCCCTCCCTCACCTCAAGCATGGTTTGTCCCAGAAGTGCGAGGTCAAGGAGGCTGGACTAGGACAGCATGGCTGGTTGTTCACCGCCCCTCATCAGCCCCTTGCTCCTTGGAGCATAACCAAACATATGTTGGATTGGAAAACAAAGAAGGCATTGAGTTCTGCTTTTTAAAATCCACCTGTGAATGTTACTACATGAATTAACAGGTGGAAAAATTACCTTTGGGGATTTTCTGGCATAACTTCATCTGTCACTGTAAGAAAGTGCTCAGCTCTATCATGAATCTCACTTTCTTTACTTATATTCTGACCCCAACTACTACCAACTATTCCAAGTTCATTGGCATGTCATCTCATGGAGTAACTCAGCTCAGTCATTACTGCATGTACTTCACTGGCTTGTTTCTTTCCTTTAGTTTCTTAGCAGTGGTCACCCAAATCTTTCATTCAAGAGGTAACCATTAGGACCAGTTTTCTTGGAACAAGACTTTCTTACAGGTTAACCTGTCACATTGCCTGTTTACCAAGTATAAAAAACCTCAGCCAAAATTCATGTCAGAACATGAAACACCCTTTATAACCTGAAAATGACAAGGTAAAGATACAAAACACACCTGCGCATAGAAACGTACAACATGCAACTACACTTGTTCCATCCAACTAATTAACAACCCCGTGATTACTGGCAAATGAAGCAGTTTTAGCATTGCATTCTCTAGTTTCTCCTCTTGCAATTCCCAGAGCAGCAACGAAGCAGCAAGAACTCTTATATGAATTTTGTCTGCTTTTGCACGCCCCCACCTCCCCATAGCCAGCATTCCCAAAGGGGAAACGAGCAATGGGATTTGTCTGAGACACTCACAAGGAACGGTAAGAAAGATAATTCTGAAAGTCTCACGTCTAGCATGTGAGAAAAAAGCTAAAATGAAAAATAACACTTTAGTTGCACAAAAGCTGTGCTTAGGAGCGCACGTGCACAACAGGTCCCCCGGAGACACAGGCACATCTCCCATCCCCAGTGTGGCCTGACTGCATTCAAAGGAACAAATGGATCTTGCCTTACCTACTAACCATCAAGCTCTTTCCCTCACAGAAGGGTAAGATGGTGATGAAAAATCCTGTAGTGTATCCTCTGTCAGCTGCACCGATTGGTTCATTAGAAGCACCGGCTCCCAGGAAGCCAGAACTCCTTCTGCAGTGTGCATTCACTGAGTTTTAATCAAAACTTTCCCCTCCCCCCATGCTAGCTAGCTACCAAAGAATGGAAAAAAAGCCTTCCTGAAACATGAAAGCCGCTCATCAGAACCCTTCTTTTAGAAGGAAAAACTGCTGAAGTCCATTCTGAAGGAAGGAGCCACTTCTCTGAAACAGTGACCATCAGAGGTAAGTGCACAGTTAATTACCTAACAACAAAGGCTTGAGATAAAAACTCATCTCCAGCTGGATGTTGACCACTTAATGCCATTGCTAGCATACAGTTCAAACGTGCCACTCATCTGACCTCAATTACTAAGTCCCTCTTACAAGTTACTTCTCAGAAACTATTCCAAAGTTCTGTTGGAGCTGTGAACAAAAGACTGCAATAATAAGAGTTCAGGTTTATATAATCCACCGGGTAACCAAAGTGACCTTACAAAGTCAGGAAAATTTTCAGAACACACTCGAACGTTTGTGCAAAGGCTTGAGCATCTGCAACTCTTGTTAACACAAGCAGTTCTGCTACATGTTTGGGGCAACTGCATGTGCAAATAATTGAAAAAAAAAAAACCCTAAACAAACAGAAAGCCTTGATATGACTTTTGGTGCACAGTAAACACGTTAAATTGCACACAGACCTCAGAAAAATCTGATCCACTACGTCTGTATACAAATTCTGGCTTAATTATGAGCTTTTTAAGAGATTAATACTAAAATACATAGTAAAATAGAATTTTACTGTTTTATTTACAGAACTAAAAGAAAACTTTGTAAATATTTAAGAGTGCTGATAGAAAGAGTTAGGGATTTTACTGAACTTGACATGCTTGCCCAAAGAGACCTGTGCAAAAAAGACAAAAACACTTTGGCCGCCTGACTCCACACTGGCAGTACTATCAAAGCAGCAACTTACCACTCTGCACTGACCAACTTGCATCATCCCTGAGCACCCAAAAACTGGTCTAACAGGCAAAATGCAGTCAGACAGGTTTGATTCTTGTACAGAAATAAAAGCCCTACTACACTGCCTGGAAATCTTACAATCTTGGTTTAAACTTTGCCCCATAACAAGTGAAAAAGTGGTTTTCCCACCCCAGCACAAAGCAAAAGAAAGCCATTAACTTCACATCCCATCTGTTCCTCACTATATTTCCTTGCCAGACTCTGCTCTGCAGAAGGTCCCATCTGCCCAGAAGTTTGCAAAGCTCCTCGCAGCTCAGCGTGCTGGGGCAGAACAACAGGCTGCTCTCTGCAGCAGCTCAGCGGGCCTTGGAGCTGGCAGTGTGCGGGCTGAGCTGGCCAGCAGCAGCACCGCAGCCCTGCTGACAAGCACTGTCCTGACACACGACTGCCGCAACCATATACATATAAATTAATGTAAAATAACGCCGTATCATAACTGCAAGAGATGTAAGCAAGCAATGCGAGCCTTTGTTCATGGAGCTAAGACACCTTTTCTAGCCCTAAGACATCATACTATTCTTGTGTGTTACCACTACACAAAAGGATCCTGCAAGGATGGTGCTTCTCTGCACACTAAGCTATTGTTGAAAACGAGAGTGACCAAAATCAAAGGGAAGCTCAGCTTCAGCAGGCTTGGGGCAGGAATGCTAGGGTACTGCTGGAAGGCTCTGGCACTGCCAGGAGAGAACTGGTACCCACGAGAGCAGTGCTTGTGGCCAGACCCCAGCTCGCTGCTAATACAATCCCTGCATGTGGAGCCCAAGCAGCACATCAGTTACTGGTGAACACTTTACATGAAGCAAAGTTAGCATCATGCCAGTGAAGTGCGGATTTCTGCTATTTATCGTGTGTGAAGCATACTTACTGCTTTGTCACAGATAATGTTCTGCTCCATCAGAAGTCATTCATGTACTTTCTGAAAATGTGCTTTCAGTGTTTCTGCTGAAACTGAAGCTCCATTAACTTCTATAGAAGAAGCTTGTATCTTCCAGCTTGTTCAGCCAGCCTTTGGAGAAGATTCCTGAAGTATGTGAACACTCAAGTTTCAACTGATGCTGTGAGACCAGCATCTTTTTTTTTTTTTTTTTTTTTTTTCCTCCATCTAATTCACATGAAATGCGCATTTAAACTAATCAGCTCAGTTCAGGGGTTTCAGCTAAGCTCTCTCTCTTCAAGTTTAGTTTAATTCTCAAGTTGACATTTAATGGCTTAAGAAGCCACAGAAAGAAAAACCACTATTTTGGAGGCAGTTTCCATTGGCACTGAGAACTGCCAGTTTGGCACAGGATCCAAGCTCTCACTCTTCTTACTAAAGGAAACTTGTATTTACTTCTTAGTTTTTGGACGTGTTTTGATACTCATCACTTCTGACACCTATTATCATCCTCTGCATTGAATCACTAGGATCATGACCACGAGTCACTTCACACTGTGCACCATAGCAAGGACTAGCTGATAGGCACAGGGACCACACCAGGACATGAAAATTGTTTTTGCACTCAAGTGTGTCCTGCCAGATAATATGCTGGTGGACGAGCAATTTCTGCATCGTCCAAGTGTAAAGCAAAGATGGGATAAAAGAGAAGAGGCTATCAGAGAAATTAAAATGCAGGAGAAGGGACAAGAAGCAACAAACCAGGATTTACTACGGATAAGTGAAAAGTGTATTTGAGAAATTGTATCTACCTTTGAAACAGGCTGAATTTGCCCTCTAAAAACTTCTTGTCTTTATATGGGTTCTTTATATGGGTACCATTTTCTATCCCAAAAGACAGATTACTCAGGCCTGGTGGATGTTAAAAAAAAAAAAAAAAAAAAGATAAATCAGCAGTGAGTGCAACCACACCAGCCTAAAAGCAGCCTGGGGCAGTTGAGCTTGATACTCTTGCATGAAAACAGATGCACCTCTAGAAACTGATACATCTGCACCCACCGCAGAGGTACATTACTGTCCTACAGTAGAGAGGATAAAGCAATACAATTCTGGTCCTGCAGATCAGGATGTGCTGGCACGGGACAAGGAGGGGCAAGACCTGAGGTTTGGGAATGCATACATGAACACTACCCAACCTAACGACTATCTTTGACAGTATCAGCAGTCCTTTAAACATTCACTGAAAAGCAGGTCAAAAAGTTCACCACCTCTGCTGGCCTGACCTCAGCTGGCTGCCAACAGCTGCTTCTGAATCGAAGAGCTTGCAGCACCACCCAGCTTTCCATCGGCAGGGAGAAAGGAAAGGAAATGCACTCGAGGGGCTTTATACTGATTTTTGTCTAGGCTAAGCTGTTGCCATCACACATGTTTATAGTTCAGGGGTGGCAGCCAAAATCCAGCACCACAGAGCAGAAATTGACGCAGCAGCAACTACATAACAACAGGCAATATCTGCTGACAATCCAGGCACTGGGTTTTCACAGGTCTCCTCCACACACTTGCTGACCAGAGCAAATGCTTCAAGTGCCACCACCCTGTGCTAAGACATGCAAATTCAACACCTTTAAAGCAAACTGGAAAAATTTTTGTCTGTTCTGTAGATCTCTGGAGTACAAAAAACACCTCAGCTGCCACCCACTGTGGCTATGGTCCCAGCATCTTCCAGTGCCATTTGTTATACACCACCACACACACTCACTGAACAGTTTCTGCCTCACTGGCTTTTAAAAACAGTCTTGACCACCAAAAGCACAGTGCAGCTCAAGCCTTCTGGCAGCAGCCATGGACAGAATGTACATTTCCTTCCTCTACCCCTTGCCCTCGAGCCTGGCCCCCTCACTTGCTTGCAGCACGAAGTTACTGCAATAACCTTTCTCCCATCAACCTTCCCCACGTCTCCTGCTCCTGTTCCCTTTCCAGTGCCTGATCCCATGAGAAGCAACACAGGAACATTTGGCTCTTACAGCCTTTTGCAGCTGCTGTGCTCAGCGGAACCAAAGGGAGATGGCTGACAGCTGTCACCCGTCAGTGCAGGCACACCAGCGGCCGTGCTGGCCTGCAGCAGTCAGCTGTCCCATTGTCCCTGCCTTGGGGCTGCCTCACAGTGCTGCCCAGGTGTCAGCTCGGACTCCTCGCCCACTGTAACGAGGCTACACCGGCACTCCGTGCTAACTGCACATTTGTGCATTTCTTTCCCTCCTTCCTTTTATTTATTTTTTGGGAAGGTACAGTGGGGTAAGATCTCTCCACGATGACTCATAAATGGAAAAACGGCAAGTCACAACGCATGGGATTCCCATGATTCCACCAATGGGGACCAATGCGACTTTCCTCTGAGAGACCTAATGATGCATTAGAGCTGAAGCTCAGAAAATAACTCATCACGCAGCTGCACGAGAAAATGGCGTGCAAGCCTGGGAATGCCTGACTCAACAAGGAGAGGGGAGGGAACACGACCACTTGCATGCTCATAGCAAGAGATCGGTCACTGAGGAGGCTGTGACACAAAATGTAACCAAGAAAATCTATTTGGGGATAAAATGCAAATGCAGAAAAACCAAAATATTTTATGAGTTCCTCTCAGGGTTTTGGGATATTTTGAATAGAAAACAATTCTGAAATGCTAAGATTGCTTCAGTATGTTCCAGGGTAATATCCACACTTTTCTCCTTGCAGCCAATGTTTCCACATTTGCTTATATTTTAATCAATGCATACCTCTGACTAAAAATATTTTCACAAGAATATTTACAATATCAGAAGTGAAAAGAAAGCTGCACAAACCCAGGACAGCATTCCTCGCTACTTTCAACCTCCCCCCCTTCTTTCAGAAGTGCCCTGACCTCAGAGCTCCCAGCTGCAGGAGCTGCTGTGCACAGGGCACCCAGTGCATGTCCTGCACGTGTTACTGCAGGCACCCCTGGAGAATCAAAGGATGTGCATTAAGGAGTCAGGCTTATAGGAGCACACCACGTATTTATCTTGACTGGGAAAGATAAGCCACCGACAAAGCACTGTCTCAGTGTTTTGTATTGAAGCTGTCATGTAAACCATATGAAGCAAATTGAAAAGTTGCATCAGAGGTTCTGGATTTTACATCAGGGAGAAGGAAACACAAAACTGTTCTCAGCCTGTAACTTTTTATTAGTCGGTTCTCTTGGCTGCTGTAAATTGGTGCAGCACCATTGGTTTCAAAGCCAATCTTTTCCCACTAAGAACAGGACCATACAATCTGAGTTATGACTTCCAGCCATCAGCTGAATTTCTATTTTACTACCTATAAATACACTGAAAATAGCTCTATTTCCCACTCATTCGGGTATGGCCAGCACACTCAGAAACAAGCATCTCAGCTTTCATTTCCCACTGCCAGACCTGTAGGATACGGGTTACATCAAGCCTCAACTACTGACCTGTAACAAACCAAAACTTTTGTTAATCAACACTTCTTCACCCATTTTTTGATGCATCACCGCTAATGACTGTCCCAGACACTCTGAGAACCTATTTTTGTACCTGATCAGCGATCACTGCTTACACTGTTTCCTAAAATGTACTCCAACCCTACACTGGAGCCTACCTGTACACAGGAGTTCAGGCAGTGTCTTGATGAAACAGTCACTCCATGCCTTCCACGCCAGCATGGATGGCATGAGGAGGGTGGCAGTTTCAGTGACAGGAACACCTGCCCCCATGACCCATGCACTGCATACTGCCACCAGCACTTTTTCTTTTAAACTTGGCTGGTTATAAATTCTAATTTTAAACTTCTGTGTCTTACACCACAAACTTGTTCTGTCACATACCCATGACACTTTCTTTTGCCACAAAGTACTGATTTTTATGGCAAATTGGTTGTGATCTGCCTTCTGCTGCCTGATCACTATGGTGTGCACTCTGTTGGTGGATTTTTTGGTCATAGAGAGGGGTGGGTTTCCCCACCTCTGCCTCAGTAAGGACTCCATATAAACATCAGATCCTTTATCACAAAAGATAAAAAACAAGGTACATCATAATATTAGTATGGAAAGGTTTTAGGGCCAGAAGGACAGGACTGAACCAGAAATCAAGAAGTAAGCAACTATATATATACAGCTGAATGGTGTTTTATATTTATGTCCTTGCCTAAATAATTTCCTCAGTAGTTTAAAATAGTTCTCCACGGGATTCTGCATTAATCTCCTAACCTTGCTGCTCTCCAAAGGATTATAAAATCCATTATTATGGCTATTGAAGCCAGTTCTGTAGATGCAGAATTTCAAAAGGACTGGATAATTGCTTAAGTGCCAGCATAACTAGTTATGCAAGATGAAGTAATGAGGTCAGAGTACCATGCTTCATGGCATACATTAGAGGGGACAGGAAGGAATTACTATAGGGTTGTACTGTGTGTACAGCTTTGCAAACCTGGCTACACTTTTCCTCTCAGGCACAGAAGATGCTGTCTTCTGTAGGAGAAGAGATGAGAGTTTGCTGCTCCCACACGTGATTCTTTTAAGTCCAGTAACCACTAAAGCCCACTGGGTGCAGAGACAACGCACAGGCAGTGCAGGAGATCCCTAAACATCACCTCAGGTTTTCTTTAAGCTTCCTTAATGTACATTCTTTGGCGCTTTTCTGCTCCTTGTGATGCTGTGTTTGTGGCTGTGAGCACACTGACACTCTTCAGCTCCTGGGAACAACAAGCACCAACCAGGTGTGCCTTGGCCACGGGAACTGCCACAGGGCTGGGTGCTGTATATATACATACAGTCTGTACATACACACACATCTAGGGGGCATATAACACACACATCTAGGGGACATATACATTTTTGTATTTATATTTTGGCTATGACCTTACACAATCCTTGCCTGAGACTGCTTTGGTCAGGACATGATACTACTGTGCTACTTTTACAGCTTCAAACAGACCTGCTAACTTGTCAAAGATGTCTTTCTTGGAGCAAGCACCTCCATAAGAAACAGCTTTAACACAGATAATAAATGACAGAGATGACAGCCAGTTGAACTACATGCTTAGCTGTACACTCCTCTACCCAGCCTGTCTACTCAGTGTTGGGGGTATAAGTCAGCTATAGGTCTTGCAGGTTCTCCCTTGTCTTGAGGGACTTCTGGAATAATTACAACAGCCATGTAGAGCCCTATCCTACTGTGTCAGAAAAGACTAAAAATCATAAAGGCTTTTCATGAAAAGCTATTAAAATATCCTTTGTTTCTTTCAAAAGAAAAACATCTAAGAATTAGGCATCTTTTGTAGCCCAAAATTATTTGTGTCTCATTTTTATCGTTGTTCTGTCTCTTTCTTTCTTCCACTGAGGAGAACACAAGCAAGGAAACAAGTGAACAGCAAGTAGAAAAGAGGGAAACAACAACAAGGTCAAAAATCAGTTTTGTCGGAGGACATGGACTTTTTCTGTCAAAGACTATCAGCTTTGAAAATTGCATGTGAAGGTGCAAAGCCCTACTTACATCTGAGTGTAAACATGAGGCTTAACCTTGGTTCTGAATGCAAACCTGCATCCTCGTTCCCCTGGGACTCACTCTGCTCCTGCACTGCTTCCCTGTAACAGTCAGGGACAAGCACCAGCACCGCACACCAGCCACAGTCACATCCTGCTTCGTGGCACTCAGGTACGTGAGAGATCGCCCTCTCTGTAGCACATACTGGGCAAAAGGAACATTTGGTTCCGCTCATTTGGATGAAAGGGTAAACGAAGCATATGAAGCAAGTCTAGGCATCAGCTGGCATCACAGGCAGGCCCGAGCTAAATGCCTTCTGATTTGGTCACTGCATGAGGCTTGTCACGTCGTTGCACAGTTGCCCTGCCACGAGCCGGTTTGTGGCCCAAGCGCGGCCTTCACCAGCAGAACCTTTGCCTATGCACGTGGGAAGTGCTGCACAGGGAGGGCTGTCCCTAGCGCTGGATTGTCAGTGGTGGGCACCAGGTTAATCCAGCCTGCCGTTCTGCTTCAAACCTGGTTACAGAATGCAATGCAATATCATAATGAACACATGGATGAACATACTACCCGTTGTATTAATTAACAACTATACGAAGTTAAATAAGTTTGAAATGCCCACATGACTTTTTTCCTTAATAGATGGAATTTCAACAGTTTCACACTATTTTCTTTTTAAAGGGTCCTTAAAAGACAACTTCACTTTTTTCTTAACAATTTGGAACTTCAAAGAGAATACAACAATGAGCAAAATAAAGACATTCATACCAGTAACTCTTTTGCCTTCTTAGCTTGATAATTTAAACTGCCAGAGTTTTGGAACATTTATGGTACAAACACAGTCAGTCAGTAATAATCAAGTCCCTCAAGACAACTACTGATTTGTTTTATTGCCTTTTTATTTTTGTCCCCTTTCATTTTCCGAAATATAATCATAGTTCAGTGACTCCATCTGCAAGAAATCCAGCAACAAAGCTCTCACTGTAATGATGTACAGCAAATGAATCACAATTCCTTAACCACTCTGTTCTCTTTATTGTTGCCTCATTTGAATTCACGGGTTCCCAAAATAATTCAATTATATTTGCAATTTCTTCACAAAATTACACAGATAAATAACTGAAAGCATAATGGTTCCTACACTTCCTGAAAAATAAAGAAAAAATACTTAAAAAAATCCGAAGCTACCGAGGAAGAAGTAGTGACAAACACTGGAGCACCATGCACTTTTTTCTGCCCCGTGCAGATATCTGCTGCCCAAAAGTGGCCTTACCCCAGAATAAGACTGAAGGTACCGTTATGAAAGGATGATGAGGTGGGATTGGAATTAGACCAGATGTTTTACTCTCTTTTAATGCTTGATCATGGCTACCAAAATAACAGATGGCAAGAGGAATTGATACAATGCACCTGGACCTGCCACATGAGCATCCAGAGATGCAGTAATTTCTCCTTATTTGCACAGAAAGGAACTTTTGTACCAGTTCCCTAATCACTATTGTGTCTTGCTCTCATGATGAGAACAGCAATGAAATTCCCCCGTGCTGTACCTCAGAAGCTGCCTTTTCTGCTGAAGGACATGTTCCTGCCTGGCAGCTTTGATCTTGCAGTGAGTCTTTCTGGTTCAGAGCATGTCCCACGCCTCATTCACTTCTCACGAGATCCCAAGATAAAAAGCTAGCATCCATCACACCCTCAGAATGGCTTTCTGCGAGCATCAAGAAATGGTTTTTAAGCATGTATAACGGATGCAGTGTTCCTGGGACTTTCAAGACTGACCCTGCACTCAGCCAAGAGAGGGACTGAGCCAAGCAGGCTCAGCATGACCCATGGAGCCCAAAGGGCTGGGGTGAGAGCCTGGCCCCACAGCAGAAGCCAACATCACATAGCAAACTCACCCAACCCACTGAAAACAGAAAGCGAGAACTGACATGTGCCTGTTATTACTCTGAGATGATCAGTTTCAATTTCAACCCACCCATTTTCATATTTTGAATTTCTAGTCCACCTCCCCAAAACTAATTTGTACATATAAAACTGGGCAAGTAGATCTCCTTCCATGTGACCAGAGCACACAAATGCCACTTGTGTATATAAATTACATTTTTATTTCCTCAGAAATCGGCACACTAAAAGAAAATTGATTTATGCCTAGGCAAGTCAAAATAAATCAAGAATAAATATTTAATCATGCAACTAAAAAGAAAAAAAATCAGCAAGGGGATCTTACCAAGTTTAACACACTAAAAGAAATCCTGAACTGAATTAGGACAACCATACTTCAACTGGGTGCTAAAATCCATTTCCTACATTGAGACCACTTGGAAAAGGTGGCTAAGGAGCTAAAGCTGTACCCTGATTCTATTGTTGCCCATGGAAATCCACTGACAACAAAGGAGTTAGTCCAGATTTTCACCTAAGGAACAATAATTTTGACCCCTACTTGTGCCAGTGTCGGAGAGGTCATCCCTCTCTCATTTAATTACCTATTTTTTTTTTTTTCTGTGCAGAGCAGTGTGAAACCCAACAGTTACAAATTTCAGGGTATTCTCTACTTGTCAGGAGTGGGAAAGAATTTACACATACTGATATATTTTCTTTTCCCATAAGCTTTATGCAAATCCAAATCTTTATTTTATGGAATCTGAGGAAATGCTGCACTTCCAAAGCAACCAGACCTGATTTAATTCTGGGAGAGCAATCAGTTTTTAACTCAGGAACATGAGAATTGAATTATTCTCCTTAGAGACAGTAATGCTCTTTTAAATGTATGCACAGACATTTAGATATGTGTGTAACCGAATAACAGTAATTAATAAATAATAATTTGCAGTTTGTTGTAATCTTTACCATGGCTTTCAGACACCTGGGGTCAGACTGCACTCCCCAGACCAGAGGGATATTAGCAGAAACTACAGTGTTGAAGCTACAAATGCCCTTCTGTTTCTCATTCTACAAAACTACCAATATACCCATCTTCTACAGCTTCACACAGAACCAAAATTTGGAATTATAAACTTATGAGAGACTTATTGAGAGATTAGCCTACTTCTAACTAAGTCTTTTGAATATTCCGGTAAGAAAACATATGATGATACACAAGCTTCCAAGCAGCTGTGAAGCTGGAAGAATTAGAAGTGGTACAACAAGAACCTGGAGGAGCCAGACCAACTGCCCAACGAAACGAATGGCAGAAGCAGCCTGCAGCTTACTGGAGGGGAGAGCAGCAGTCAGCCACGGGGCTGGTGCAGCAGCAGGGACTGTGGGGTCAGCGGTCATCACCTCCCTTTCAAAAGCTGTGGGTCAGCTGCCAACCCCGCAGGCTATCCCCTTTCTGAATAATTATTTAATCCATTCTCAGCAAAATGAAATGTGTTGCCATAGCACCTTTCGAGACAATACCAATGGCCCTTTTAAACACACAGCAGTAACTTTGGTTTTATTTCCAGTTCTCTCAGCACAGCAGCTGCAGCCCCTCCTTACCCATTTGTTCCAGCCAGCACTGGGGCACAGCACTCCTGCTGCCAGCAGCTTCACAGGGAAGGACAAGGAGCAGGGGAGCCTGACTCATCCAGCAACTCACTGCAGGGACAAGCAGGTGGAGACGGAGGAACACCCTGCAACCAGACTGGAATGGAGAAACGCTCTGGGGGTTGCTCCTGCACTGGCAGTGTTTTACCCAAGAACAAGTTGCATGATAGAAGCCAGATCTCTCATCGAAGCCTCCTGGTGATGTTGACCAGGTCCTGCCTCCGTGTTGGTACTCGGTCTGACCTGACTGGAAGAAAAGTCCTCTACCAAAATGTCTAAAGGACACTCATGGAGCCAGATGGTAGCTGGGTAGCTGCTCATCTTTATCTTATTTCTCAGGGAAGTTTTTCCTTTGCCTACAACAGGATCAGCTGAGCACCAGCACTTTCAGCTACAGATTGTATTCAGCCCCTAGAAGGTCGATATGCATTCATGAGAGCTCAGGTGCCAGCGACAATTTGAATAACCAACACACTTAGACAACCTGCAAACCTCCAGACACACAAGAATGCATTCTGAGAGTCTAATCATATAAAACTGGTTTCAAATGCAATGCCAATTCTGATTTTAAGATATAGAAATAAGGATTCAAACACCAGAGTAGTTCTTTTTGCATCCAGGAGTTTCTAGTCAGGCAGACAGGATCATCCATCCTACAGTGTGCTTACACTTAAAAAACAGTTAGGTCTTCTATAGCTGATAACAAGATAAAAGCATAAGAATATAATAACTCCCTGGTTTCTTGGTCTTAAGCTTCAGTGGAAATATTTCATTCATAGGGTAGCTTTCAAAACTGAGCTGATTATAAGAGGACCTTCAAAAAGTGGAGCTGTTCTCTTAGTGGAGAATTACTTCTGTGAGAACATGCCTAGGTTTGACCAGCTATGCACACAGTTTCACCAGGAGACTATGCCTTCATACTAACTATCTGAAGTACTGTGAGTTTTTGCTGCTGCAACTTCTCACGAGCAAGATTTTGTGATTTGTTGGGCACAAGAAGTGCACACACAGGCATGCATGAAGCCCATAAACTACTGCAGCTTTAAAATCATCTGGAACTCTAGGACCAGCACAACTGCGTACGGACCTAACCACAAAAAAACTGACAGCAAAGTGAAGCCATTTCTCTGTCATTTCCATAATTCCACCTAGACGTCAAAGAGTTATTATTTATAATTACCCATTTGTCATTTAAGCCCCAAATACTGCTAATAGCAGACCACACTTAAAATTGCTGTAAGAGGACTAACTCCCACACAATGAACACAGCAATGCAGAATGGGAACCCTGCGGGAATTTGTTTCCCACATAGAAAAATCTAGACCATGAAACTGCACAACATACTAGAATAACCAAACAGCTGTAGGTGGCATAACATGTTCTCCAAATAAAAGTCTACCTAGGGAGTAGCCTACTGGAATGAGGTGGGGGATTAACCTACATCCCTTCAATTTCTGCTCCTGCATGGCTCTTTTATCTTAGCTCAGTGAACAAAAGTATAAGCAGCTTGTGTTAACTGTGCTTCCCCCAGCAGGTTCACCGGACCATACCCATTTATTTCATACTGGCAATTCTCAATACCATATTAGCTGGTTTAGTTTAAAACCTCGGAAGGCTTATTCCCCAGCTCTGCATAAGCTGCTTCTCCCAGTCCCTTCACAAGACACTCTATTCTTCAAAAAAACCCCTACATGCCTCCAGGTTTGGTGTGTTTCACTCAGGAGGCTAAAATAAATTACTGCAGAGTGAACTGCGTTGCTAGTCAAGCTACAGTTACTCTGAACATTTGCCTTGTCTT
Organism: Alectura lathami; assembly: GCA_013399715.1. Taxonomy (NCBI): domain Eukaryota; kingdom Metazoa; phylum Chordata; class Aves; order Galliformes; family Megapodiidae; genus Alectura; species Alectura lathami. Next base: position 258,547 of record VXAV01010432.1, read on the forward strand.
GTGTTCACACAAATACATATCATAAACCGCTGCTGGAAAATTCTCTAGTTCTCAAACTGCATCTTTAGTCCCTGACTGGAGTGCCCTCGGCAATACAAATGAAGCTTTTTAGCAGCACTCCCCTTGCCTTGGTTGTACGGGTGACATTTGGTTCCTCAGTCCCGTGACCCTCACTTCCCGTGGCTCCACTGCCCTACTCATTTCCCCAACCTTACTGGATCTGTCCGACCATTCTGCACCCTCCAGATCCCTCTTTCAGCACCAGCACTGCTGCTCAGGGCAGCTCTGGCAGCCTCTGCTGACCAGGAAGGCTTAAGCCCTGCCCTCAGAGCCCCACTTGACACATCAGGTGGGGACTGCCCTCAGCCTGCACTGTGACAGCTTCAAACGTTCAATCCTTGGATGCCCCAAGTAGACATCACGTGCACAATGCAGAGCACTGAAGGGCACACTCATCGTGCTGCTGACCTGACACTTCCCAGTGCAGGCAAGGTCATGCCAAGCTAAACCAGATTTCAGGACTGAATTAAGAGAATAAAGTTAATAGAATATAAGAATATAAAGAAATATGCCTTGCTCTGCCTTGAACATATGGTTGTGGTACTTGCCCGTAGTTCCACTGGTACCAGCGGTCAATCCACTGAAGGGGGATGCAGAAATTAGGCTCAACATTTTAAAAGCTGCTCAGCCTCCTAGAGCAGTTCAATAGCACACAGGAAGGGGCACGGGGCAGATTTCAGAGATTCTGGTGCGAACCCAGAGGTGTAACTTTTGTGTGTTAAGCAGAAATATTTCAGTTTTTAATACTTTTATGTCTTTTTCCTTGAAAGGAAGGTAATACTTATCTTCCATCATTTCCTAAAAGAGACTTCAATAAAAAAAAAGCCACCTCTAGACTTTTTCCAAGTTAAGACAAAATATTTAGTTTATTTTCAATAGATGAATAAAGTTCAACTTCTTTTGCTGGTTTGACAAGGTAGAACATCAGAGAACAATGTTTCCCTTATTTATTTATTTATTGGGTGAAAATGTTAGTTTTGCCCACATTTTTGCCAGCTTCAAAAATAACAGTACATTGGCACAACACTTCAGCCAGGACTGGCACAGATACAGTGAAGAACCTTTTGGAGCTGAAGTTGCTAGTATGTCCAGCATGGCGAACACTTTCATATACAAATGGCTTTGTGGGCTATCACTAGCCCATCATATGCTACAAAGGAGAAAAGAGATGACCCAGAAGCCCTTCCACAAGTTTTGACTAGAGTCTTTTACTGTTGTTACCTTGTTGCCCCTTCTCTTTGAAATGATGAGATCTATGATGGCAATAGGAAATATTAGTTTGGAGAGTAATTATCTGAACACGTGAAGCGATATCATCACATCAAACAGGATGAAAGCAGGCTGCCCAGGGGTGTAACTGCTCCTCAGTGCAGACACAAACCTATTCTCAGGCTCCTCACACTGAGGTATTACCTTGCATACTGCAGTATTTCTGTAGATAGCTGCTGTGCTGTAAGATCTTGAAAGCTAAGATCTTGGGAGGAGGAATGCAAACACCATGACACACTGGAAAATTCAATTCTTTTTAAACCAGCCAATGTCTTTGTATCAAATATAATCAGAGAATATTATGCATATGATTGATAAAAGCAAGCAATATTTTACTCCATTCTGCATTACAAATAAGCAGTAACAGGCACATGAAGAAGGATTTTCAATACCGCCGCTATAAAACGCAAAATCTGAGGCCAGGCACCTGTGTTCATACAGAATATTTTCTTGGCAAACACTAAGAAAAACCATTCAGCCACCACAGAGGTATGGGACAGGAAAGGCTGCATCACTTCAACAATGTTGAGCAAATCTTTACATCTGCTCAGCTGCAATGCTCCCACAGCTCTGCGCTATGTTAAAGGGAATTAAAAATTTGCAGTCAGGTAGTTTTCATCCAAGTTATAAACCTTAAAAAAAAAAATCTTCTCTGTGCTCAGTAGAGACTAGTTACAGTTAATTAATTCCTGTGTTTATGTATTCTTCCACACCAGATGGCTCAGCGAGCTATTCAAGTGCTCCCAAACAGGACATTTTTTGGCAAGTTCCTTACGAGTACTGGACACTGCTGGCAGTTTGGCAACAGCTTCGTACCACTATAGACAATGAATAAATATCACTGACAGGCTCAGCTGCTGTTCTGTTCCAGGAAACGTGCTTCCATCTCGATAAAGCAGCTCAGTGAGCATAACAAAAATGCACAAACAGGCTTTGGCTCGCTGTTTACCTGTAACTCAGAATACGCAGCTTTTCTCCAGTAAGAGCCATTTCGATGGGAATTCCAGCAGGACACCATTACAACTGAACATTCTGGTTTTAGATCAAGATACAGCTCAAAGTGAAAAATCACTTGGGCATGTGTATTCTGTATATTCCACACGAAAATTAGGCATACATTTCACACACTAGATGGCACATAGCAAGGTTTATATTAAGCCTTTAAAATGCTCTTGGTAAAGGTGAATAGCTGCTAGACTTGGAGAGCACATAAAGGTAAAATAGGGCAGAAGATTGAACTGTCAAAAAGTCAGAACTGTAATTTTTCTGCTGAAAACTGCAGAAAAATCTATGTAAGGGAAAAAAAAAAGGCTATTTATGCAAATAGTTCTTTAAAATTGTCAAGAAAAATTAAAGAGATGAATTTGGTTCAAACCCATCCATTCTGCAGGCTTCTCATGAACCTCGACTCATAGCCTGATGTTTTTCCTTTCATCTTTAAGCTGAGAATATCTACTTCTTTCTAGTCCTATATCACACGGTTATACACACTGCTTTGCTTTAGCTGGTAAAAGATTATCTTGGATTTTTTTTTTTCCCCTATCAGAAGTAGGAATAAAAGTATTCACAAAAAAAAAAAAAAAAAAAGGAAAAAAATTTTCAATATTCAGGATTTGGAGTTTTATTTAACTCTTCATATAACTTCCCATGAAATCAGAGTGACCTTCGCTAACTTTAACCAAAGTTACATCTGGCCCCACTGCACACAAGCAGAAGCCTGCCCGGTTGGTTTCCAAACACCTGTGAAGGAGATGTCTGTGCTGAAAGCTGGCTCTTCAAATGTGAGTGCGTCAAATCACAGCCCCCTGCAGTATGCAGAGCATCCCAAACTCATTAGAGGAACCTCTGACTCATACAGCAATAAAAATTCAGCAGCATTGCTACCAGGGTAGGTTAAATATGCACTGTCTGGCTATTTTTACTCTTGCTTGCATGTTATCCACCAAAAGTCATACATATATATATATATACACACAAAATGTTTGTAGCTTATTGTTTTCATGCATATTTGTGGGACTTCAACAAGCTGCAGAATCTCGTATCTGGACTTATTGTTCAGCTCGAGCCTGGTTCATTGCAACAACTCCCAGGAGCTACCCTGATTCCAGCAGTGATGATGAGATGTGACACAGCACAGTCCCCAAAGCACCCCTCCTGCAGAACGCAGGGCTGGAGCTGCAGGGTCCCCTAAGTACCAACCCCTCTGCTCAGGGGTGTAACTGAGCTTACACTACAGGTTGCCTCATCAGAGCTCGGTTTCTGGGATATCATACAAACAATTCCAGAAGGAGTCACAAATGATGGAATACTTGAAGCTTTGCTGTTGCCAGTGTTTTACTTTAATAATCTCCAGATCAGGAAGACATCAATCACGAACACGACGTGCTCCCAGCTGGCCATCCACTGGACACAAGTGACACCTTAGCTCTTGCATGTTGCTGAAACACTCAGAAAAGCGGTGCCAGGAAATGGGAAATGTCTTATCTGTGTTCTCACTAAGGCCAGAAAAAAATTGCCAGAATATTTAGCTGAAAAGTACAGATTTGTACCACAATAAAATAGACCACAGTTGCTTTTTGTTTCTTCTAAAATATTTAAGTCAGAACAGGAAAATGACAAGCATAAGCAAAGATTTTAAGAAGTCAGAGCATTTCCTATACAATCTTTCCTATAATAAAGTGAAACCAAAGCTGTGTCCATTCGGAAACATTTTTAGGCTCTAGAAGACTCTTTAGCATTGTCCAAATATACTAAAACCAAAAAGACTAAGTTTTATTTCACATTAAGGTGTTTCAGACTAGTGGGTGAGCCAAAAAGGAATTCACTGCTTCAGGACTATCCACTGGGCATGGAGTGAATTGGGGCAAACAAAGACCTACTGAACACAAAACCCCTTCCAGGAGCCTTATCACCTCCCACCCACAACTGTGCAGCAGGAAAACATTACCATTCCAACAAGCAATATTGGAACAATATTGGATAATATTCCAACAAATGGAAATGAAAAATTCAAGGACTGAATCAGCCATTGAATCAACAGTAAAATTCAGCCGCATACACTATCCTCAGGTTGATATCACTCCTAAAATTTCCAGGCTTTTAAGCAGATCCGTATTTCAAAATCAGGCTCTCCAGTATCTATGTTTATAATTAGAACACCTAACTTAAAGCATCCATATGCTTTCACAGACGCAAAAATTAAGAACAGCATCACTGGTGTCATTTAAAGAACGTCTGATGCAAGTGAGAGTGCCAGTTTCATAACATGGTGGTAAAGATTGACTTCAAATACCAAAAAACTCAAGTGCGTAGATGCCATCAGAATGACGCACAGGACACTGCAGTGCTGCCCGAGAAGGGACATTCTGCCATTTCCTGAGGGCACAGAGGCACTGCTGCCTGTCCTCTGTGAGGGGAAGACCTCCCACAGGCTCCTTGGATGCCAAGGTACCACAGTCCTGCAGTGCTTCTTGGTCCTCAAGGAGCTCTCCAAAACAAGTGCCCTGTGCATCTCCCACCTCTCCAACCTGACTCGCCAACCAAAACTGGGTGCACAAGCTCTAGGAGCTTGGCATGGCACCCAAGGCAATATAATCACTCTAGCATTTTAGGAGCCAGGGATGTTGTTTGAAAAATAAACACTTTGGGAAAACTAAGCCCTTTGTCTATCTATTCACTCTTCCCATCTCGTCTTGGGTACATGCAAGAGCTGCAGCAGTCTCTGCTCTCACTCTGTCCCCATCATGTGTCATGTACAGGCCCGGGACAGTGCAGGTAGCCCCTTGCAGCATCCCCAGCACTCCTGCGTCTCACCTCTCCAGCAGTGCCACTGTTGTGTTGTCCCGGCTACTGCCTCCAGAAGGACCTCTGTGGGGCTGCTGAGTCTGCTAAATGCCCCGGAGCTTTGTTTTGTCATTTCTCATGAGCACATCACAAGATACAGCCAGGTCAGGCTGTATGAGAAGTACTGGTGTGGATTGTGGCGGACCACCATATTTTTCCTGTAAGTCGTAAAGTTGAAGTCAGATAATGTGAATAGTACCTACAGAAAATAAAGCTAAGTGACACCTAACAGGCCTGCAGAGCAGCCTGAGACCTATCCAGTTCTGCTGGGGTTAACACTCATTGACTTAGGCTGTGTACAACAGGCAGTCTGGGGAAGTTCTTGATTCCTCAAGTAATATCTGCACAGCTTGCTGAATGAAAATAAACCTCAGAGTGAGCTCTAATGTTAAAGAAATCCAAACAGCAGTAAAACAAGCACAGAGAAGACAGCTCCTGCTGTGCTGTTGAAACACTGCCGGGCCATTAAGAATGCAATTATTCCATCAGGATGGTCGGGACTGCGCTCTCCCAGGTGGGAGAGGGGGAGGCTCGGCATTTCTTCAGGCTGGGAAATTGGCAGCAAGCCCCAGCAGAGCCCCCTGGGTGTGGCAAGGACGTCCCAGAGCAACAATGCCAGTGAAGGGCAGAGCTGGCAAGGACAGGCAGCCCACAGAGCACCAGGTGCTGGAGGAGCAGAGCAGGAATAGCTGGGTCTCTAGGACAGGGGAAGGCAGTCTGTACCTCCGTAAACAACTGGTATCTCCTGAAACCAGAAATACATATCCCCCTCAATGTATATATACACATGTACATACATAAGAAACCAGGAAAAGTACTTTGCCTTTACAGAAACCAGATTTGCTTTCCTAAGGTGAATTCTGCAGTAAATACTTCCCTGGAGGACAGCAAACATCAGTCAGCACTTCTAGCCTCGAGGAACCATCACCCCACTAGTCTACAGCCCTCCATCACAATTTTTATACTCCAGCCTTCCGGCTTCACCTGAAAAATAATTTATGAGCTCTGTGGCAGATGCAAACTCCCTTCTTTTAAAAGGAGTTAACACCCTTCTGCTAAGGAAACAGCACTGAAATGGGTCCTTTGGTTCATTTCCTTTTGTAACATTCACTTCATACACAGCTCTCTTGGCATATAAATAGCTAAATTAAGCATGACTGAGATGCTTACGATTACTGGATCCAGTTAAAGGAATACCAGACCCCTGGAGCACAGAAATCTCCATGCACTGAGGCATCACCTCCCTTCTCAGTTACTACCCAAAGCTGGAACACACTGAGTACATTAAGACGAGACCTTCAAGCAAACACTGTGCTTGGATTCGAGGCACATCCACACATGCCGTGATCTGCTCATAGAACAGTTGGCAGTTGTCATGCACACAGCTGCCTGTCCGTACCGGGCACTTACAGAAACTGCTGGGTTTCATACATGGCTTAACCAACCCAAAAACCAACAACAAAGGGAGAAGTACCTGCTGCTTCTTGTTTAGGATTTAACCATAAGAAGTCTCAATGCTTCCCTGTGGGAGCTGTGCAGGTATCCGAGCAAGAGTTCAGCACTTCCCAGAACAAAGGCACACCTGAAGCAGCCAAGGCACTTGCCCCACACTGATTTTGTTGGGACTGGGCACTGACGAGACCCTGGGAGAAACCCTGCACAGAAAGCCATGCAAACAGCCTGAGCAAACACCACAAACAGGTCTGGGAGATGAGCTTGGAGGACAAGCTTTGGCAGGGTACCGCTGCACTCCTCAGGGGTGCAGGTACTCCTGAGAATCCCACAAGCTCATCTCAGATTCAAGCTTACAGCTTAAATCAGTGCCTTCGTCCTTCTGGCAAAAGCCACTTCCCAGTGGCCGCTCTGAATGGTCAACAGAGTTCCACAAACCCCTGCCTCGGTAAGGTGCTATGGGCAGGCAAGGAAAGAAACACAAAGTGGAACAATTAAAGCTCCTAAGTAGGTGACACTCACTGGTGAAATCTGAAGATCCTAGGACATTTAAACAAGGCCTTGGTATCCACAAGGAAAAAGTTGGACTCAAGCACAATGGAAACACATACTAAATAGTAATTTGTTTCTTAAACATTGCCCTGAAGCCCTGAAAATATTGATCTCCTAAATACCATTCCAGTAAACCAGAAGGAAAGGGCAAGCTATTAACCTGCAGTTTGCAAGCCTGAAGAATGTTACAATCCGAAATACACCCGTTAGGAGACACAAATACTAAACGGGAGCAGGGAGAGCCCACTGAAGCTTTTTTGACTGCTCTGAAATTAATGAGCCAGACAGAACTGGGCTTTTTTGGCAGGTTTCTTATAAAGACAGTGACTGTGCTCAAAGAAGAGACTGCTGACAAATACAGATGTATAAGCCAAGGCTGTTTCTGCCTTCAGAAAAAACCAAACTATGTGAAAATGTTGCAGTGAGAACAAGGTAAAGCTAGTCTAGAGGCTCACATATAGAGGGGAAATCGAAAAACAGAAGGTCATAAGAGTAAAAATTCAGGAGAGGTTTCACAGATCAAATGCCAAGAGAAATACAAAAGAAAACTGTGCAAAAGATAGAAAAAGTACAGCCTCAGATAATCTCCAGCATTTCAAAGACGCTGTAACAAAACTGCAGAAATAACTATGAAGAAAACTGGAGCCCAGGAGCAAAGAAGAAAACCATGCTAGGCACCAAGAGCAATGGCCTGAGAGCTCAGGCTGCAGGCAGGGGGACTGCCATCGACAAGGACTGTATAAATGAGCTGAGGCAATGCCTGGGTGCTCTCAGCAGGTGATACACCTCCCTTTGATATCACTCTTTGAATTACCTGTTAGTGCTCATTCAACTTGAAAACATCGTGGAAGTCTGAATGAAAAACCTTTTAAACTAGTGAAACCGAAAATTTAATGAAAGCACAGCTCCTACTGAAAAACTGCATCAAATACAAGCTATGGGGGACAATGAAAGATGTGTAGTTAGTTCCGTTATAATTACTGGCAATATTAAGATTCAAAGCTTGCCTAGCTTTGGGCTTGATTCAGTGAACAAACACTATGAAACAGAAAACAATTACTCAGTCCTCAAAACGTTTTTTTTCTCTCTAAACTGGAAAGATATGGATTTGACGGGTGGACTCTGATGGATGAGGAACTGGTTGCTAGATCACATCCAGAGAGTGGTGGTCAATGGCTGTATGTCCAGATGCAGATCAGTGATGGGTGGTGTCCCTCAAGGGCCCGTTCTAGGACCGATACTCTTCAACATCTTCATCACTGACATCGACAGTGGGATCGAGTGCACCCTCAGCAAGTTCGCGAATGACACTAAGCTGTGTGGTGCGGTCGACACGCCTGAGGGACGGGATGCCATCCAGAGAGACCTGTACAGGCTGGAGCAGTGGGCCCAGGCTGATCTCATAAGCTTCAACAAAGCAAATGCAAGGTCTGGCACCTGGGTCGTGGCAACCCCTGCAGTCAATACAAGCTGGGGGATGCAAGGATAGAGCAGAGCCCTGCCAAAAGGGACCTGGGGGTGCTGGTGGATGACAAGCTGGACATGAGCCAGCAGCGTGCCCTCGCAGCACAGAAGGCCAACCACATCCTGCGCTGCATCGAAAGAAGCGTGGCCAGCAGGGCAAGAGAGGTGACCCTGCCCCTCTGCTCTGTGCTGGTGAGACCCCGCCTGGAGTGCTGCATCCAGATGGGGAGTCCTCAGGACAGGAGGGACATGGAGCTGTTGGGGCACATCCAGAGGAGGGCCACAAAAATGATCTGAGGGGTGGAACACCTCCCCTGTGAGGACAGGCTGAGAGAGCTGGGGCTGTTCAGTCTGGGGAAGAGAAGGCTCCAGGGAGGCCTGATAGCGGCCTTCCAGTATCTAAAGGGGGGCTACAAGAAAGAAGGGGACAGACTCCTTAGCAGGGTCTGTTGTGATAGGGCTGGGGGAAATGGTTTCAAATTGAGAGAGAAAAAGAAACCTTTAATGATTTTTGTTGCTGTTGGCTTTTACCCTGTTTCTCATCACATATGTGAATTAACTCAAAGCTTTGATACAAAATTCCACTTAAATAATGATTTCTATATGACAAAAAAGAGACTCGCACAGCTAACATAAAAGTCAGCAGAAATTGTTGGAAAACACCCTGAGGTTCACTTGAAAAGTTAATGAGTGTCAATGAACCCAAGGATTAATACAGGTTCTGAATTTCTTCAATATTATGGGCAAAAAGAGCCACAAGCAGAGCCCGGTACAAAGAAAAAGTACCACCCAGGATTTCAAGACATACAAGACTGGAGAGGGCTGGTGAAATGATGTGTAGATGGGGACATAACTGTGCTGTATCACTACATGAAATAGGGCTGCCTACCTCCCTTACAGCCTTTATTTCACTTTTTATGCCTTTGTCTTGAAAGGAGCACATCGGATGTGCTTGCTCCTTGACATCCCTCTTCATTGTAGCAGAATTATAGAGGATGACTGCTGAAGCCAAGTGGAAGAAATTATGCACTCATGAAGTGCAAAGTGACAAATGAACTAGAAAAATAACACGTCCTGCCTGGCAGCTAAGGACCTGGCCACAGACAGGTGCAATTAGAGACTGACAAGAGTCATTTAGAGAAGTAGGCAGTGACATTTCTAGGGATGGTTCACAAGGAGCATGTTCTTCTAGGACTTCCTTCTAGGACAGCTGTGTTGTTCAGCCTCTCACATGAACTTTCTGATCACTCCTGGCAATAATTAGCAACTTGCTCAGACCTTTGAAGATGAGAAGTCTGGCTTCTCACTTCGCAGTGCAGCAATTCCTCTTTTGCACCATACCCAAGCTATGCAGAAGGAAGTAAGACAGAAAACAAATGCAGAAAGTCAAACAAATCATCTGGGGACCAAAGCACAGGCACAGACCCACAGAGCTGTATATCCAGTTAGGCATGTCGCTAGTTTCTTGCGCAAGCAGGACAATCTTCTCCCTGCTGTTCTGGCAGAAGGGAACCATGAAGATTTTCTGTCAGCAATTTCCCACAGAACTTGTTGTTCGGGCAATTTTTTACGCTGTAGAAATACAGGGAGAGATTGTGGCTGCAGCACTCCACTGGATGTCCGCATGGGCCTGCAGGGCACAGAGCTCCTGCTGTCTGCAGCTGTGACAAGGAGCTCATTACTGGAGGACTGGAGGTTTACACAGAGCAGGCTCAACTGTCCCACTTCAAAACCACAGGGCTGCCTGTAGTATTTGCTTTAGGAAAACAAACATTTACCTATGAATGATGATACTACAGATACAGCCAGCTATTATTTGCACAGTCAGGAGTGCTGCTAATTAAGTATTTATTTTTATGGCACTTGTCAATGGAACAGATAAGCAACCAATGAAGTTTCAATTCTGTAGAATAACTCCCACCCAAGGCTCTACCCAGGAGCATTTACAGTTAAAACGCCCGAATAACTTCAGTGTTCCCAGCTGCCTTTGTGCTGTTTTACATGAGAACATGTTAGAGCTTTATTTTTGCCAGCAGAGGTGACAGCATATTTGCACCTCTGTCGGTCCTGAAGGTGGGTGCTTCTTCACAGCTTAATGGAGACACATACTTAAGAAAATACCTTGTATGAAGTGGTCTTATATCTGAACACCAGATTCTTCAAGCAAGCCTCGAAGAAAACAGCAGAAAGAGGGAAAACAAAACACAACAGGGCAGTTGATCGAGTGCTCCATGTCCTACATGGAAAAGGCAGAGGAAGATAGGCTCTCTGAAACCCACAAGGAGAGAGGGCATGTGCGAATCCTCCGCCCCCTCACACAACCTGCAAACTGCCTGAGAAGCCCCTCAGCAAACTGCTCCACAGCTCCTGATCATCTCATTCATGGGTGTAACTGATGGGATGCTCCCAAGACACAGGCCTTCCTTGCCCTCCACACATAGCTCTTCACACCACCAGGCATGTTCCCAGCACAGTTTTTCTGCAGGAAATAATACATTCCATATTCTTTGGAAAAACAACTCTAAGGTATAAACAAACATCGTAGGATATATTTCTTGCTAAGAATGATTTCTTTTTCCTCTAAATGCAGTCCCACTGATAATATTTGTAGATAGAAAACAGGTAACATTTGTTTTCGAACACATAAATACATGGATAAACACACGCATGGGCTTTTAACCCACTAGAGCCATTACATGCTAACTGACTGTGGTAAATTCAGGGTCAATTGATATCTTAGTCTTAACCCACATTACAGGTCATAGATGTTTATATACCTTGCATTTGCAGTGGTCTTTACTCCTATCCAAGTTGCTGTCTCTGCTCAAGAGTTCAGCACAGGAGCCATTTTTAGTCCTGTAATTCATTGGTCACATCAAGCCTCGCAGTTTTAATCTTTGGTGGCAGTTACTGTTAAATTGATGATCTCCCTCACCCATGGTAATCCATTTGGAACTTCCTTGTTTGCTGATGATTTCAGACTAGAATATTTTTGGAAAGGATGTTTTTCTTAAAATTAAGATCAAATCTTTCTTAAAAAGAGATGCTTTGACTCCTAGTCCCACATGCACATCTTGAGCCCTGTTTTTAATGTTCATAGTGTCTTCATGTTTCTAAGTACAGAGACATATACACAAAAGGAAAGCAGATAGTACATACCACCACAAAGCCAAACTAATCAATGCAGAGCCCTGAAGTTTTCCCATAAGAATTTAAAAAAAAAAAAAAAAAGCCAAGTGACAAAGGTGTTGTGTTAACCATTGAAGAAGAGCGTGCACTGTGCCAGCAGAAAGCATTGTGCAATCCATCAGCTCCAGCTCAGGGCATCAGAGCCCTTTTTGGGAAGGCAAACAATCAGGTCTTAAATTCATTCTTTGTTCAGCACTACATGTTCCCTCACCCAGGATTCAAGATCAGGCTATTTCTGTGTGGAAAAGCTTACCTTAAGGGAGATGCTAGAATCAATTTTCTGGTAAGTACGTTTTTCAGTTTTTTTTTTTTTTCCTTCTTTTTTTCTTTTCTTTTCTTTTCTTTTTTCCTCTCCCCAAAATGAACAGCTGCTGACAGATGCTTAAGGTTTAGCATGGCTGGTACCATTCCCCGTAGGAATGTACAAGGGAGTAAAAAGTGGATATGAAAGTCAAAAGTGCATGAAAAATGCAATTTGTGACGACACTGAACAGTACATTTCTACAGCCTGCTCCGGAGATCAGCAGGGCACCCCAGGGGCCAGCATGCTCCGCTGCAGCTCACCACATGAGCCAGCAGGGCCAGTTCACAGAGCAAAACCACACAGACAGATGAGGGAAGAGGACACAAGTGTGGGGGCACAGAGGTGTAAATTGGCAGCAGAAGGACAGAAGAAAAAGACAAACCAGACGAGGGGCCCAATGGGAGCAAAAAGTACTGGGGAAAAAAAAAAAAGGAATACTGGATTATAGAATGAGGGCCAGGAAAGAACTACAGCAGAAACAGCAATTGTATTTTTGCATGAAGGCATCATTGCATTGTTAAGGCCATATGGAAATGGGATGGCACAGCACAGCAGAGATGCATGCTGGCACCAGGAACTGTCACTGCGGAACCCCACAGTGCAGGATCCCACCAGCCCCACTGGCACCTGAATGCGCTGCGGTGATCTGATCTGGCGCACTGCACACAGAGCTTGCATCGCTCTAGCAAAGTAGAAATGTCTTAAACAGGGTTACAAATTCAACTGCATCACGGGTTTTTATTCTTCCTCTTTACTATTTTATCTTTCTCTTTAAACAGGACATTGTCTGAAATTCAGTTTTACACATATCTGAACATCAGAGAAATACTGAACTATGTAATTACAGTTGACAAACTACACTTTAAGAAAATGTTCAAACCCATACATTGACTTTGGTTAGAATTAGGTTAGTTTAAGGAAGTAGCCTCTTCCAAAATAAATAAATAAATAAATAGAAAATAAGGAGCAAAAGAAGGCAGAAGCAAGGTAATATATGAAGAAAATATGCAAGAAAACAACAGAAATGTAGACGCGCTTTTTTTTCTAAACAATTTCAAAACCAACAGAAAGAGAAGAGGAAGTGGAGCAGAGAGTCAAATTACCTTTTAAATCTTCAGGGTTAATTCAAGCTTGTGCAGCCTGTCACTTTTCCCAAAGTACTGTCTGATGACTGGCATTCAGTGACAAGAGGGAAAAATCATCTGGGGTTACACCAGGGGGGCACATCCCATGGCCCACGTCAGCTGGCCTCGGTGGCTGCAGGACAGGGACCTGTGGACCAGGGGCTCCTGCCCTTAGCTCTGTGCCAGGACAGAGACCCCAGATGTACTCACCAACGGAGAGCTACTGGTACAGTAATTACGTGGGTGTCGTTAATTAGGTTTTGCTACATGGATCTTGCGTATCTGATCTCACACAACTGTGAGACAGCGTCATCAAGGATGTGTATTTCTGCAAAAGGTATGACAGTTCTACCGAGAATAAAGACAAAATGCTTGTAGAGGAAGCTATTACATGTGACACAAGAAAGCTGTCAGAAAATCAGCAGCCTGGCAAGCTCTGTAGGCTGAATATCTGCACCGTGGTACAGTTAGAGAGCTAATGGATTATATTTGCTCCATGCAGAAAATATTTTCAGTAAAGTGGCAAAGATGCGTACCTACACCTACTATAAATATTTACAGCTCCACATTAGTTTGAAACATGAGGCACCGATCCTTTCGAGCCAACCCGTTTCCAGCGGTACAGTCACAGCTAACACTACCCTCTGCTGTAGGAAACCACGAAGCGCTGCCTGGACAACTGCTGCCGGCTCCGGCCCGGGAGAAGCCCCCCGCCCCCTTCCCCTGCCCACCGCGCCGAGGGCTCCGCCGCTCTCCCCAGCGAGGTGCCCCCACCCCGGGGTGGGGCGGCAGCGGGGAGCTGCGAGGGCCGCGGGGCTCTGGCACACGCCGTGCCCAGCCGGCCTCATGGCCATGCCCTCGGGCTCTCTAAGTGGTGGGAGCGATGCTACGGAGGAGCAGGAGTTAGATCAAATAAGTGCATTGAATTATACATTTCAAAGCGTCTCTGCAATGCAACATACTCAGACTTTTGTTCTTCTTTATATCCATTTATAATTTATATTCTATATAAATGATTAAGTGATGTTCAGCATTTTATTAGCCTTTCCCCATGCCGCTTAGTTGACTCCTCAAATCACAAATTTATGTGACCTAAATATTTTCTTCCTAGAAGGCTGGAAGGAAACACAGCCCTTGTGCTGCAACCAACGGGCCAGCGCGGCCCGGGCCTGCAGCTCCAGCTCTGCCCTGGGAACAGAGGCCAGGGCTGCCGAAGCATCTCCCATCACAGAGCATCTCAGCCTGTGCAGACGGGTCCCTCCCAACCCCTCGGCCACCCTCTGCTTTCCATCAGAACAGCGCATCTTTACAGCATGCGGACAGCAGAGAGCACTGTTACCTGCCTATCAACCCGAGTGAGAGGAATTCCCAGCTCACTCGCTGCCGCTGAGGCCCGGGACAGGGCCGAGCTGATAATCGGACCCTCAACAGACCCAGCCCCTCCGAGGCCAGCAAGCATGTGCCCAGGGTGAAAGAAAATGTGGGATGGGAGAGCTCTTGCTTGCATGGATTTGTGTGTCAGCTCTGTAGCAGGAGTTGAGACGTCTGAGGTAGCTGAAAGGTACCTTAAGTCCCATGTAAGACATAAAGCCATGGTACTTTGTAGTCTGTTTCTCCAGCAGCTCCTGCACTGAAGACATTTGAAACCACACACATTTAGGTAGGTCCATGCAAAGTCAGATTGCATCACATCTTTCTGAGAGTGAGGGAGGTGGTGGAAATATTCAGCCTAGAAATCATTCCGCCATGTCACACATAGGCTTCTGCAGATCCTGATCACCTTAACGCCGTCGATGTGGAAGTAGCCATCTCACTGCTCTGCTCTCAAACTACTGCCAAAGCCTGCAGTGGCTGTTAGCCACATTTGTCTAAAAGCTCTTAAATGAGCACTCAAACAGCAGCATGACCCTTTTGAGCCCAGACCCCAGTTCTGAGCCTCCCATCCTCAGGGAAAATGAACAAACCTCAGATGACAGAAGTTACCCAGAATAATATTGTCAGCCAGAATGGAGGCAAACAAATAGAACTGTTGAGAGTGGAGGTTGACAAGAGGGACAATATTTCACTGGGTAATTAACAGCTAAGACTTGGAAAACTTCCCCACAGCTGTTACAAGTTATAAATTTGTATTCTTTCAAAAAGTAATTGAGAAAAAAGAAAAATGATCACCACCACCACCACCAACAAAAAAACCTATTAAGTCTCCTTAAATTCAAACTCTTAGAGTTCAGTAAGTTTCTGGATAGCTGATCTCTAGAGACCAGGAGTTGATTTAGGAAAGTAGCTGGCTGTGCCTGCCTGGCTCTAACACCCATTCCTTGGCATGTGACACCCACACAACCTACGATGCGAAACTGAGCTCAGTAGGTTTTTGGTCTAAGCAAGTATAGCATTGTTTGTGGCCAAGAAAAACATTTTAGGAACTGCACAGTTAGAAGGAAATGAACAAAACTATCTAGCTGCAAGAATTCTGTGAAAACAGGCAAGAATTATTGTGGGTTTTATCTACAGAGGAGCAGTCAGGAAATGACATCTGCATTGCTTTCAAAAGTGGTTTAGATATTTTGCATTATACCCAATGGTTCCTAATGCTGACAGTCCTCAGCGAAAATTAAATACCCTTCACTGCATTCAGTTATTTTATTTTGAAAGTGAAGTAAAGGGAAGATATGGGTACTTGAATACTGACAAAGAGCATCAGCTCCAGAATTTGAAGCTCTGTAACAACTATGGACTGAATTCACACATTAGGTAAACAAAATTGACCTCAGATAGGAAACTGAGGCAAATATCAGAACAGCTGCTTTGGAGCCTGAAGAATTACAGCCACATCAACAGTGAGTGACTTGCTTAGGGGACAGGACAAAGGCCCCACAGCTTGGGGGACCCACGCTGCCCTCCTTAGTAACACAATCCCTGTGCGACCATTTTGATTTTCCATCTGTAGTGCAGAAATAGCAGCATTTTCTTTTTATCACAACATTTCTGCACAGAGAAGCTCAAATGCAATATCAACAAAGACCACAAATAGTTATGGTAAGCTTATTGAACTCCAGAAGGGATTTCTGGAACTTCTCTGCAGCTACTGGGTAATGATAGTTTAACTGAGTGACTGAGAAACATCACTCATACTCAGGCAAGAGGTCTTCAGTCGCAATTCCTGCACCAGGAGGGCAGGAGCACATCCTGGCAGAGTAGTTACGCATAGGCACCTGTGGATACAAGAGTATGCCTGTTACAGCAGCTGTGGCTCACCTGGCTGCTCTGTTCTTTTAGTGAGACTACGAGTTCCCCAGCCCACCTGGCCGTACAGCACCGCATACGTGGCAGACCACAGACATCGCCATGGTTTTTTTGCTTTAAGGCATAAACTAATAACACCCTGAAGTCATTGCTGTATCTGACTACAGAGAGTGCTTTTAAATTCTATTATTTTTCATTCAAGTTTCATTACTGAAGGAAGCAGGGGAAGAAAAACAATTAGGGGGAAAAGATAATAAACAAAACCCATGCAGAAAAATCATCACCCATGCTCGCTTGATCCATTACAACAGGCAAATTTGGTAAGTAAGGCCTGCAGAGTTTTCTGAGTAATATGTTCTACTCAAAGATCAAAATCTTAAAAATCAAGCTGTGAATTTATTGAAACAATTACTCTAATAAATGATACTCGCCCTAATAAGCGCATTATGGTGCAGCATGCTGTTGTCCTGCCCGCCCATCGCCAGCAAGGGCCAAGAAAAGGGCATTAAACACTATTCAACCTGGCTGCAAGATTCGGGTCATTTTGCCAGAGATTTGCTCCTGGCTTTGCTCCAGATACACTTTCTGGCTGCTGGCTCATTTTCTTTGTTCTAGTCCCTCAGATTCCACACCTATGGAATAAGAGTGACAGCCTGGAGCCCTCTTTGGAAGCCAGCAGCATCCTGCCAGCTGCACAGTGTCGAGCTGAGGGTGGGCTCTTGCAAAGTGGCACCCCAAAAGGTGCACAGCAGTGCAGACATGACACCAGCAACTACTCCAGTGGGGCCACAGCACCACTTCAGCCATGCTGTCACCTTGTTCTAGCACGTGATAGAGTGAAAAACAAAATACCCTAACCAAATAGTTACCATAACTATTTGCGTTTCCCTTTACAACAGCTCTCCTCTTGGAAACTCCAGAGAGCGCACATGCTTTTGCGAAACTCTTTTTAGGTCAGAAAGCTTGGTATGACCTTGTGATTTATTGGGTAGGAAGTTCTGCTGCCAGAACAACAACAACAAAAATCAGTCAAGCCTATTTAACTGGAGGAAGGGTGTAGTGAAGGGTGGAAAATGCTCAATGATTGAATTTAAAATTGCAGAGATATTCCTGCAAAATTGCAAGCTTTTTTTTTCCCCGTTTTTTTTTTTTTTTTTTTTTATCAGCAGTTTTATATAAACACTTGCAAAAATTTACAGAGGGCTGCAGATTATTTGAACTCATAGGTAAAACCAGAGTGCTCTGAGGACAGCCTGTCAGCTGTTAGAACTTTGGCAGACTACACATCGAATGATTTTCACAACCTCTGTGTTCACTGCATTGCAACAAGGGAGGTGCATCCCTGCCATGTACAGATCCTGCCTGTTTGCACCATCTTCAAGTCCTCCTGAATTCCACCCAAATTATATCTGTCACTCCGACAATACCAGCTCTTTGCATACTCAAAAGAGAAGCCTTCAAAGCATTAGGGAAGAAGGACAGAGGCTGAACCTACCTGCAGTTCTAGGACAAGTGGAGTGATATGAAATGTCCTTGATAAAGCAGCTGGTTAAACAAAAACAGCGGGAGACATGTACAAACAGGATTTTGGAAGTGCCTCTTGTTGGAAGAGCTCTCCCTCCACTACCCCAACATGGAGTGGGGATTATAGCTTCAAAAGCCTCAGGAAAACCTCTGCCAGCAAAGCTCCTAACAGCTTTGTTGTCCAAATCTATCTTCTCTGTAGTGGGAACTGTTCCTATGCTCTTCTGTCGCAGGAAGGGGGGCAGTGTGATGCCTCTCGCTTGTGTAGCTCAGGGCTTATGTCAGCAAGGCAGTGGGAAGAGAATTTATTTATCTCATAGCCCACTGAACCTTGACACCAGCTGGGGTCAAATGCTGAACTGTTCCCCTCCTTAGGCTGGGTTAGGAGCAGAGGGCTCAGCACTGGGATTCGTTTATCCTATACCCACACATACGGGATGGGGAAGAAGAGAAGAAGAATGTCAGAAGTGAACATGCAGGAAATCCTTCAGGATTGGTCCTGGAGGCATTCATACAGCTTCACAGGCCTGTGCAGTCCACTGGCATAAATGGTGAAGCACTGGAAGCTCCAGGGCCAGGTCCTCCAAACAGAAATGTGACACATGTATTTTGGGACTGTGGATCTCTAGTCACAAGAAAGAATGATTGTAATGACTTAACTGAAAATCAAGAAAGCATTCCCTGAATCTTTTTTTTTTTTCCCCCCCTTGAAGTAAATCAGAGGTGGGGTAAATTAGGGCACAGGGATAAACTCACTGATTCCACATGCTACTTTGTGCTGATACAAAAGAAAGCAAGCACCACAGCCCATTCACAGACAGCCAAAAGACCCAAGTGAAAAAGGCTCTCTGGGAGTCAGCAGCCAGCTTGTGGCAGAGCTGGCTAATCCCTGGGGCATGAAACTGGTGTCACAGCACTGCCTGTCATGGATGTCGCAGTACATAGAGCCCGGTACAGCCACTACGCCCTGTGTCCTGGTTGAGTCATGTTTCCAACACATACAAGAATATAAGCAGCATCTAAATGTGTGTCCCTGCTTGCTCTAAAGCATATTTTCATTCATGTCTGACCATTCCTTTGCTTAAGATCATTAGGGTAGTTTATTAGCTCACTAAGGCAGCAGTCATGCAGATGCTGCAAGATGGCCTAATGTTTTAAAGATTTAAAAGATTATAATAATAAAATCCTTGCCAGATCTGCTTCATTAAAGTGAACTACTACCAACCAGCAAAACAGAAGTAGAAAGAGTCCCCAGACAAATAAGCAAAAGGCCTAATATTCACATGGGACATCCATAACAACTTGAAATTGTTCATTAAGTATTCACAAGCATCCTCACCATTTCTGGGAAAGGACTTCGCACAAATTCTTAATGATGTAGGATTTCTCATTCTGTATGCTTGGAGCTCTTTTCTGAGCACAAGTTTGGGAAATAAATTATTTTTATGAAATGCTCCATCATGAAAAAGCAAGCACAAATTACACTTTGATTGCTATAAATGCCATAAATTATTTATCTCCTGTGCAATGGTTACAGAGACAACTGCTATATTTTCAAAACATCACACAGACAACATGAAACATTTAAGTAGCTGCACACTAAAGAAAGCTTGATTTAACCAGACCTTACTACGTTCCTCACTGGAATCAAGACTGGCAGGTTGGTAGTCAGCACTTTTCATGGAAGCCTAAGCTTCCATGAGCCACTAAAAGCCAATGGCACCCTGGCAATTAAACACGCTTGCAGCGCGGCACAGCACAACATGGGTGTGCAAGTCTTAGAAAAAGATTGTTGTGGGTAAGAATCGTTGCTGTGCCCAGAGGTAACATGGAACTTCCAAAAACCAAGCTACAGACAGAGAGAAAACAGGGCAAAACAGCCACCTGACAACACGCTGATGTCCAAATTTCCTCTCAACTAGAAAAATCCCTTTTACTCTTTGCTACTCCCATCTTGTTATTTGGCATGTTCTGTTTACAGCTTGTAATTATGCAGATTACTTGGGACCAAATTAACTGGAATACATTATTTCCAAGACTGCAAATCTGTATTTTGTGCTGATTTTCTTGCATCATTTGTGCATCCTTTTGGCAAGCCTCTACACATAGACAATACGAAAGCGTTGCCCATGTCTTCTGCATGCAATGAGTTCTGGATACCTTCACCTTGGCCACAGGGCCACCTGGTGCCACTCTCCTGTATTACACCGTCACCTTCACAGAGCAAGGACAAAAGCATTTTCAATGGTCACAACTGAACTGCTATTCACAATCACGAGGCCCCGATCTTCCCTTGGATGGCCACAGGGTTCCACTCTCCTATATATTATTATACCAAGATTCAAGAACAAAATAATAATAAATAGATGTGCAAGACAGATCGCAAATATAGAAGTTCAAATTGTGTTCAGTAATGAAAAATAAAAAAGCAACAGACTCCATTTGGCTGACGTACTCTCTTGGCCCAATCTCTTCCTCTCTGTATGTACACACACGAGATGACAAAAAAGGAACCCGAGTTATCTGCAGCTGCACCAGTTAAAGACAGAAAAATATTAATTGAAACAAGTGGCAATAAATAGAAAAAAAATAAACTTATTCTGGAAACTGAAATACTGTTTAAAAGAGAGGCATAGTGATTGTCTGAGGAAGGCAAATATCTGAGTGAAAAAAAGTTCGAGAGGTTTTTTTTCAGATCTCTGTACACAGGGAGAAGTACAGCCCTGCTCCACTGGAGTGTGCTATTTGTTTGCAATATGAATTATCAGCTACTGGTGTTCTGAGGCTGTAAGCAGTGCTGCGATTTCCACCCACTCATACACTGCATGCTGCTGCATGGATGTACAGCAGCCCCTTCTCTAACACAACTGTCTGGGTGTTGCAGGTGGTGCCAGGACTCAAATCATCTGCTCTGCTGGCAGAAGCAAACTGCTCTGCATCAGCAGCAAAAAGGCAGCTGCTCCCCTCATGGCAAAGTTGACCTGTGACCCATCCCACACAGATCCCTCGCTCTGACCTCAGCTGGTCAGTGCTGTGACACTGCTCCAGACACAGACCTTTCCTTTGGCTTGCTTGTTCCATAGTTCCGCTCATTAGCCATCGTGTCAGTTAACTAGTTAACTGTAATAGAGAGCAAAGAAAGGGCCATGGCAGCCTATCTAGTTTGACTGAGGACAGTGAAAGGTCTGAAGTTTGCTTCCTTTCAGGTTGGGGGGGGGNGTAACTTTGCCTACCACAGCAAATATGGACAGCCAAAACTCCAACAGTGTAAGCTCGTCCTAATGCAACAAAGCCAGCACAGGCTTAACCACTTGGGAATGTGACCCTGCGGATCTGCAGTTAGAGTGCCTGCTCATGCAGAACAGAGTCAATTCGTGGAAAGAGGTAAAATCTTAAACTGAACCTGAATCTTTTATTCTGTCTTCATAGCACACATTAATGGGAACTGCTTCGTATGGTAGCAGAGTACTTAAGGAAGCACTTACCTTACAACTAAAATAAAATCCTAACACCCACCGTCCTCATTCTTTCACTTATTATTGGTATTAAATCATTACACTCCTGGCAGGCATTGGAAAGAAGAGGGACCACAGTAACTGACTTGCAAACCTTTGCTCCTGTGACTTGAGAGCATCCTCTTAAGAGACTTGCAAAGAAAAAGGCATTTGGGTTCAAGATTCAACAGCTGCTGCAGGATTCAGCATGCTAAAGTAAAACTGAAGTAGAGTCTCAGTGAAGTCTCAGAAGATTTTCACTTGGAAACTACAAAATAAGAAGAAAAACAGAAACATAAGATCTTGCACAGTAGGATAAAAATCACTTGCTAGCCCTCCTCTTCATTTATTTCAAATGAGAAATGAGAAAAGTAGTCAAGGAAGCCCAAGGCTTTCAGTAAAACACTATGCATTTTGAAAGAGAGATTACAAAGCTGAGCAGCAATCATTGAAGATGAAGACATGAATTTATCCATACACTGCAATAATATTCCCTGTCTACTCATCTTTTACCTATGGCATCCCTCACTTAAAATCACTTACCACTCAGTCTCACACTGGCGAACAACCAGGGCTCCAACAGCCATGCTCTCACATCGAAGAATCCCAGCCTGCACCCCAAGACAGCAACAACTGCGCTGCTCCTCACCGTTATGAGGACAGGCACAGCATGCAAGGTAATGCCCAGGTCTGCAGAAATGCAGATATACACCTGCCATGCTCAGCAGTGCCTGAGAGGGCTGGTGGTCCGCCTGCTTGCGAGCAGCGCAACTCCCCTACCTAGGGCTGTCCCCATCACCATAGCTGCTGAGCAAGCAAGGAGCCTGGCTGCATCCCCAACAGCCTGCCCCAGGCCTGGGGTACTGCTGCTGGCAGGCAGGACGGGATGAGGAGGGAGCTGCAGCCCCTTTGGCAGAGGGCAACCACCACTCCGCTTCCAAGCAGGTGGTGACAGGTCACAGCCACAAGGGAAAACACATTAAGTTTTACTTGAACAAGTTCAACAGAGACTACAATACTTGTGTTTCTTCCTTAACATTACCCAGTTGCATGCCATGTGGCTGTAAAACAGACCAACTGCCATCAGTTTTACTATGCTCTATATAGTGCATACATAATGAAAACACAATCTACTGCCCTAGCCCACAGGAGGGTACAATTTGTTTCTGAGACGAAGTTAGCTTGCTAATAATGGCTGGCAGCAACTGCTGTTGCTGTCATAATGATAGCGCTTTCTTATTTTATGTCTCTATTCTCTACTACAATCTAGGTGCCTCGCAGTGAACTAATGCTGCCATCCAACAAAACATTAAAGAAGGCATTAAGTACAGTGCTGTGCCAAAAGCTATTGCAACTACAAACACAAGTGTCTAAATGACCCTGCTTAAGAATCTGGAGCACGCTAAAGATGTTCTTGCTTACATCAGCATGTCCACCATGCACTCCTTACTGAAGGCTGGGGCTGATAAGGTCGGGTGCAAGTCCCTAACATGCAGAGATTAAGACTCAATTTCCATCTTCATGCCAGTATAAATGGCTAGGGGCTGCTTTAGTCCTAAGTGCTGCTATAGATCATGCATGCCTCCCCACAGTCCCTGTAAGCCCTGAAGAAACAGGTGGAGCACCAGCCTTCCTACTGCTTCCTACCAGCGCAGATGAAGAAGCTCTTTAATATTGCTGCTGTGAACCATCATTAGGATCTATGCGCTCTTAAAATGCACAACTGAAAGAACAGAAATAGGGAGATAACAATTTATCCTCTGTAATCCCCTGGGACATAAATATCTATCACAAAAGCAGCTCTAGCTGAGAATGTCAACACAGGAGGGAGTGTTCATGAGGGGCAGGGGGGAAGAATGAATGCATTGGTGAGGTTGAGCTGAATTTGCACCACCCAGCCTCTGAGCAGGGGCACTCCTGCTTTGGGCACGTGTAGACAAAGTGGAGCAGAACAGAGCCCAGCATTACATGGCACACTGCTTGGCCCCAGCACATGGACATTTCTGCTGACCATCATCCTTCGCACACTGTCCATGTGTACCTATTGGTCACTACAGAATAAGCTTTTGCATCCCACAGGATGTCAAAGCTTTTGAGGAGAGCTATTAACCCTTGTACCACAAAAGGCAGTTGCTGCAAGCGCTGAACAAGAGGATGGCCCAAGGCAACCATAAGGTTTCAGGCTGGCCCTGCAGCAGCTGCCCAACACACAAAGCCATCCACCTGTCCTCAGGCTGAACCACCCCGATGTGGACAGAGCAGCCCAACAGTCAGGAGAGCCTCCCTGTGATTCTCAAGCCATGCATAGGTCTGAAACATGAAGGGCAGGGTCTGTGCCATGCCTATTTCACACAGGCTGTGGAGGACAACCCCTGCTGCCACCTGTCAAGTGGTCAAGGCCAGCAGTTAGCTGGATGCTCCAGCATTGTCCTAAAATGGAGCAATGACTGCACTGCAACCACCTGCTTCAGCACTCTTGGGGTATGTTGAAAAGGAATTACACTGTTCACTGCATGAAGAAATTTATGTGTGGTGGTCACAGCCTAAGGCTTACTGACCAGGAACTTTATTGACTGCCTGGGCTCAGAGCACTGAACTCTCTGAGCCTTTGAAAAGCTGCACTTTTCCCATCCAGGCTCAGTCAAACATGAAGAGCTTCTTGTGAAGCCAGCTGCTGATAAAGCTACTATTTAAAGAGCTGTTTTAGCATGTGCAGGTGACCAGCCAGTGAGAAGCAAGGATACAGAAGGCATCCTCTCACCTGTAATGAGAGTTCTGAATGCCTCCAAACTGGGGCAGCTACATGGACATCAAATACAATCAACAGTACAGACAAGCTGGACAGAAAGCAGAAAGAGAGAAAACCATGTTCTGTTTACTAGTTTTAGCCCTCTCTATTGATTAACCACCACGAAGATGAATTAGAATAAATAAAAGGAATGCAGCAGACAACATACAGCTGGTCCAGTTACTCCAACAGTCCAGCCAGAGCTTCAGCTACTCCCAGTAGCCAGTGGAGCATCCTCAGCCAGCACTAAATGCTGCAGCCTCAGCACTTTCCTGTTTTTCCCAAAACAAATATTGAAACTTAATATTCAGACTCCCTAGTGTGCCTGAAGGAATACATTATTTTAGCAGATTAATAATTACCATTTTCTTTCTGCACTGATACATTATTATAAGCTTTAGAAATACACTAAAGGGGGAGAATTTCCCCAAGGCTGTATTAAATATAAAATCCATTCATTGTAACTGAACACCCTTTGTATTACAGACCACACTTGGCAACAGCTCGCCGTGGGGTTCGTGTTAGGATATTTTCTTTCTTGAACAAAGAGTTTCTTTAGAGGATGTGTTAAGAAGACACCACTCCAAAGCTAACCATTTGTAAGAGGGGAAAAAAATAAAACTAAGTCATCACTACATACTCAGAGATACTCATTAAATGTCCTGAGGTGTAGTTATTTTAAGAACATGAAAATTATTTCCACACTGTTGCTAATAATGCTCTGACACTTTGATGTCCCTATCTCCAGAGCTGCAGCCCTCTATGCGGGGGCTGTCAGGAAAGACACTTCAGAGCTAAAACTGGGAGCTCCTGCGTTGCATGTGCACAGGGAGAATATCAACCATGCAATACCTTGCAAATATTTTCCATAAGAAATAGGGTGAATGCTTTGTGTTAGCTCAAAACACATTTATCTCAAACTCCTGAAAATGACACAACATACACTGATATTATTTTAAGAGAGATATGTGACTCACCTGTTCACATTTCCTTCTTATTATTTATAATTAGAGTACAAATGTTTGTCAAGCTATTTCTGTGACTGACTACGGAGACTATTTGTTGATTTAAATATCAGACTGCTTATTTAGGAGCTGGATTTATCCCAAACAAAAGGACAGAACTTCTCAGGTATCTTTGTTAGAACAGGGTGTGATTCCTAAGGAACCCTGTCAATGAACTTTGAAGAAATCCCAACGGAATAGACCCTGCAGATCTAATCTCTGCTAAAGCCTATATATCGCTGTTCAAGAATACTCTTCTCAGGAGGATGAGATGAGCTGGTCAAAAATGCAGATTGTCAGCAGAAGTCAAGGTTGGTGCTCAGGGAGGACTCATGTAGCCAAGCTGATAGTAAAAAGCATTACTGTTGGCCTCTAAAGCAGACAACTGTGCAAAGTTACGAACACCTCAGTCATAGGAAAAAAGCTGAACAAGTTAGACACTATCCAACCCAAACATGAGAAAGCAGTGCTTCACAAGAGAAGACTTCGGGCTATTGGCTTCACAGCAGCTTCTCCCCCAGCACAAGGAGAAGTTGCTGTACTTCCTCCCCTCCTGTGCCTGCAGGAGGAGGCTGAGAACCCCAGGAACCCAGCTGGGCTCCTGACTGTGGGGAGACCCAGAAAGAGGCCACCCAGACCCTCAAGTGAGCAGGACTGGAATGCTCCTTGAGGGAAACTGTGGATGGCACGTAGGAGCTATGCACTGTACTCCATCAAAGCAAAACACCTCCTGCCTTACCTCACAGGCTGTGGCACCATCACATGGGTCAACTCTGGCAGCGTGTAGCTTCTCCACCAGTTTGCTTTCCTCTTCAAGGCTGGCAACATTTAAATACCATACTAGAAAAAGGGCTACAGATACCAGCTGGTACATGTTTTCTTTTTTTCCTGTTAACAACATCATTATTTGTGTCTTCCTGACAGGGTATTTAAAAACAAGACAAAATAGAATTCAAATCCAAACAAACTTCTACACAGTAGGTAAAGACAGTACAGAGCAGAGCGGATAATTGCTCTGCATGGCTTCTGATTGCTGTGGGAAATAGCCTTCAAGTATGTCTGGCAGTTTTGCCCACCATCTTAAAAATAGGTGTCACTTATTTCTCCATATTACAAAGTTGTAACTTTGTTTATTTAGGAATGTACAGATAATAGATTTGCTGAGTCGTGCATTCTTTCTACTATTACAGATGACAGGAAATTTGTTTTCCAGCAAAAACACTGTAGTTGAAATGACACGCTTCTATAGCAGTAATAATTTGGTCAGGTGAGTCACACCCAAGAAATCTTTTTCCTCTAACTATTAGCTTTGCCACAGAAACATAACTTCAGTTTTCCAAAGCCAAACACCAATTTAACTTGAATTCAATACAAAGTTTTAGCCCAAACGGCCCCATTGGAACAACCTACAGAAACATGGTTAAGAAGCTGGTGGGAACTGCCCTGTAACCTGTTCTGTTTTGCACAAGCAATGACATTCACAGCACCAACCCAGGAAAAGAGAGCCCTGGATCCCAGTCCCTGTTCCAACAGAGGCTTAGTTCTTCACACAAAAGTGCATTTACTAACTAAGGATGCACGAAGAACGCGGCCTGCCATCTCCCTTTCTAACAAACTTTGGCTCTTGGCTTTCCTAGGATGTAGAAGGGGAGGGTTTGGATACACACAGAAGTACATCCTCCTGTGCATGGATCTCTCCACCCTAAATAAATGCTGTTAAATATTATTATAAATATCCTGTAATATTGGGTATCGACCCTTTCCAAATACTTCCTTTTATTTCTGTCATTTATTCAACATGCATCCACAGTAAAACTCTTTATTCAGAAACAAAGGAAGATTTCCTTTTAAATGAAGAACATTTTTCAGTATTACATTTGGCAAGTAAAATACAAAAAAAAATTACATGTTTACTCCACTCTAAAATGATACCTCATTTGCCAACACAGCGTACACAGCTGTGAAACTGAAAAGCCCTTCCAAAGCCCTGATTGTGACATCTCCAGAACTGTGGTAAAAATGGGACCAAAAGCAGAAGCGCATCCCAGAACCATCCCAGTGAGCAACAATGGCAGTACTTATTTTGTTTGCTTAAGCCTTGTTTCTCCAGGAGAGTTCAGAAATGTTGGTAACACGCAAGATTATGCAATGTCCTCTTGTCTCATTCAGGGTCATGCATTTGTCAGAAATAGATAATACGATAAAAGAAGGTTGGAAACTGGGCCTAAGCACACTTCAGCAATGCTCAGGAGAGACTCTTCAGCTGGAAAAGATCCCAGCTGAAGAAGAATCTTGACTTTGCCTCCCCCCTTAAACTGCTATTTTTCCTGTACAGTTTCCTTGAGAGCTATTAATATTACTAGCCATGTTTCTCTTGAGCTGGAGACAAGTTTGAAAATCAAAAGCCGCTTCTTTCAGGAATTCAGAGACAGGGAAAGGCACAGGACTAGGACTTGCTCCTATCTTGCTCTCAGCAAAGGTGCAGCATGTAACTGAGGCGTGAGCAGGGTGATGGCTGCCCGGCTCGCCACAGCGCAGAGTAACGAGCCATGGCTTACTCCTGCAGCCCCACGGCCTTCAAGGACCCCTATGCAGGGGCAGGCATTACTTGAGAAAAACAGGGGAACGGGGAGCATCTCAGTGTCAACACTGACAGGCAGAAAAGACACAGCAAGCAAGACTTCTCATTGCTGCGATTTCTCTTATTCAGATATGATTTTTTAGATTAACAAACCAGGACAAGTTCCAGTTCCTCCCAAGGAGGTACTGCATCCTGCCTCTTGACTTCCAGAGTGCTGAGTTTGTAGTCAATACTTAACGGGAACAGATAAACAAGTGTTTTAGTGTAAATATATAAAAAAAATATTATTTGTCCTGCAGAATGAATGTGCTTTACTGATGGACATGAGTAGGTTTGGTTTGATCTGAGATCAGGTAGAACCACAGATCAAGAAATGCTCTGAAGACAAACCACTATTTCAAAGCAGGGCAGAACAGCTCTGTGCACACTGAGCACCTCCCGCTGCTCTCAGAGCTCAAAGGACAGTCAGGAGAAACGACCAGGGGATCTGCAGCCTCGGTGGTGGCCCAGGAAACAGCGAGGGGATTCACCAAGGCACCACAAAGGAGCTGTCAGGGAGGGCTGTGGCAGCTCTGAACGCTCTCCCAGGGAGACTCACTGCTGCTGCTCTGCCCAGGCGGGAACCACACAGCATCACCTGAGGGCTCTGCTTCTGCCTCTCGCTCACACTGGCCTCCTAAAGACGCTGGGTCGTGCCTGTTAGAAGATGGGAACCGCCAGCTATGGTATTTCAGTCGTGACCTCATGTCCTGTGGGCATTAACTGAACTGTAAAGAAAGTAGTAGTGATGAAAGGGCATAAAGCTGTGTGCAGCCTGAAAGAACAGAGCAAAGCTAATTGATCCCTCGCCATCTCTGCTCTCATCACCTTAGAGTTATTTTGATGGTTGGAATGCGGACGGTATTTCTGCAGTCTATAGAGGTTGGTAAATAGACTTCTGATAAGAAGTCGTATCATGTTAGGCCAAAGCAACCCCGGGACTGGATTTCATCAGGAAATGCATGAGAACCAGTGTTAAGAAATATGACTGTTTTCAGCTCCTACTTCCTAATCTCCAGGGTAGCAGGATCCAACCTGCCAGACTTCACAATTTTTGTTACTCTGAAAAAAGAATAAAAGAAAACATGGCCATTTTGAAGTACATGATATACAAAGAAAGTGCTCGAGTGTGCAGAAACATTTCTGCATAACATCTGGCTCCTCTTGCATGGTTTAACATGAGGTCTGCAGCTGAACAATATTGCAGTGTACTGCTCTGTGCAAAGCTTAATATGAAACCCTTTGAAAAAGGCAACTATTAATTAGTCCTAA
Source organism: Alectura lathami (assembly GCA_013399715.1). Taxonomy (NCBI): domain Eukaryota; kingdom Metazoa; phylum Chordata; class Aves; order Galliformes; family Megapodiidae; genus Alectura; species Alectura lathami. The sequence continues at coordinate 287,749 of VXAV01010432.1, forward strand.
TGAGGACAGAATTTGCTTTCAGCAGGCTTACTTTATTGAAAGCAGTGGAAACAATTGAGCTGAATAACAAAACAAGCTGCAATTAGAAGCTGAATGTCCACTAGCCCTAGAGCAACATACGCAGCTGATTACTAATGACATCTCCCATACTAAATTTTGACCATAATGAAGAGAGGCATGCTATGTATCCTATCAGACACAAACCTCATAGCTGGAAGCTGATATAAAAAAAAAAAAAACTAAGATATTTTTATTTCTTGGTGACAATGCTATGCACCAAAACCTGTCTGGAAACTGCAGCAACAGATCTCGGAGGCAATCAGGAGACCTCTGACATCCTCTGAAAACTTGAAAGCATTTCTAAATGCTGAACTCAGTGCTGTCTGTGAAAGGGTATTGGTTGATACAGACCACTGTTAAACACACAAATGGGAATTCCTAAACTGTTGAGAACTATTAGAAAAAAAGTAGGGAATTGGCAGAGGGAATGTTTTAGATTGCTGGTGAGGCTTAGTAAACCAAAAAGGCCTCACAGAATATTAGGTCTTTGACATTATTAACATGGACATTAAGTTTTCCAGATACCTAGTGCTCAGGCCTACTTCAGGTACTGCTCTCCTTTTCTTGCCACCACAGAAAGGGGGCACCAAAGCAAAGCTGTCTGCAGAGAGCAGTGTGAAGTGTGGACAACTTCACATTCTTTTCTCCTGGGACTCACACTCAGGAATGCGAAAGGACATCTATATACCTTTTCCCCTCAGTGCATAAAACACATGATCTTCTGAGCAGTTTTAAACCTTATTAACAGCTTGCCATTTGCCTTTCTTTCTCCTCCATCACTTCAGTCTTTCACTCCCCATACCACTTTTTCCTCTTAAACTTTTGCCTGTCTGTAATCATTTCATACATCTCCACGTGTGTGGGTGCATGCACACATTTATGTGGATGGGGATGGACGGAAAGAAGAGAAACTAAGCTGAAAATAAACCTAGAGGCAATATTCTGTCCAACAGCCATGGAAGGTTAATGGATCACTTTGTACTACAGTACTCTTTGGCAGTAATTCCAGGATCTGCTTTATTTCCAAGCAGTCAGCCAGTTAATGCTCCACATACATACATTGTTATCCTCACTAATCACCTCTAAACTATTTCTGTGTGAAGTCATCCAATATGATGAGAATATTTAATTCACTACAGATTGCTTCAAAGTTCCAGGTTACCTTTACTGTCTCTGTAGTCATTTTCCTTTCCCCACTTCAGCAGTTCAAAACACAAAAGCAGAAAACCAATTGTTCAAAGCACTGTTTTTCACCCTGAGATGCTTTAACTGTGATTGAGTTTTTACAAAGACCTTTGAAAGACAAAGCCATCTCAGAGTTCTTATCCCCTGCAATGTCACAGGAGCACACAGGCATACTGATCTGCCTTAGCACCTCCAGCCTCTGCATACCTTTTTGACCTAGCTGATCCTGCCTGCATCTGGAAAGGCAGCACCAGAGACATTAACAGAAAAAAAAAACCAAATGACAGGTGTCATCAAGGGTATAATCTGATGCAATAGTGTTGGACAGAAAACTTAAATAATGAGGTATCTTTCCAGCCATTTCCACATGCTTTTTCTCAGTAATGCTTATTTTGCTCTACAGTGTTATTTCCCTTATTTCCAATAGAAGTTGATCCACCAAACTGATACAAAAGATTTTTCAGCATCTCTTAACCTTAGATTAGGACCACACAGAGTTGAACATAATAGCAATTTATATTCTTTTCCAAATGCTTTCATGCAGCAAGAACCATTCGATGCTCATTTGCTGAACCTTGGTTATTTGTGGAACTCTGTGCACTTGGGGAATACTTTAAGAATTACAGTCAATTTAACTTCTACATGCAATCAATAATAAGATTTTAAATAGCTCCTATTCTACCAAAGTGACCTGATGCAATCCAAAAATGGAACCAAATTGGAACAAAAATGTAATCAGGATTTAACAAAGATAAAAAGCTGTCGGCAGCCATACACGCACACTTCAGTGAATAAAAGAAATGTTCCACATCAGAAAACAAGAAACGAAGAATATTACAAAGTATAAGTTTCCTTAGCCCCAACGAACCCATCTCTTTCTGCACTCCTTTCTATTCAGAAATAGTCGAAGCCCGTAGTTATCAGTAGCCAGAAGAACTGGGGCTTAACCAATCTCTCCAGGTGTGGCTGCAAAGGTACCCCAGGGCCAGCCCAGCCCTCCGGACTTAATTTTTTCCATTAAAATAACTAATTCAAAAAATACTATGAACACAGGAGATGATTTTCAGTTTTCACCATAATGAATGTTAGAAGGGCAAATCTTGTACTCACCCTGAATTATTAACGAAAATTATTTCCAGTTTTTTTTACAATATATACAGACATATATATAAACAAATTTAAGTAAGGGTTGTTTGCATTGTTTTCTTTTCTTATTTGTTCTACAAATGCATTTTGACTTACAATAGGTATAGAAATATACAGTAATTAGCATATTTGATCTGTGAGCCCTACTTTCAGGATTGGCTTTGCCATGGTATTTATATATCCTTCATAGCATAATGTCAGCCAAGTGACAAGTCCTGTATGTTCAAAGGTTCTGAAAACTCAAGACCGTCTCTAAGGAAATGTATTAGCGCGTGAAATTAAACTACATATAGAATTGTTCCACTTGAAATATTTAAGCATTACTTACTTTATTTGTGATTACGCAGTTTCTTCAAATTTGTGGTCAAATAAATACCAGTAAAGCAACAAAAGGCATGAAAACTACTTGACTAAGATTACTGTCATCTCCCACACACACCCAGACTGCAATTCAGTTTTCAGATACTTTCCAAGATGATTTATTCACCAGGTAGCTCTGGTTTCTTCAATAGCCAGTCTCTGGCTGAACTAACTTAGCATTAACCGCTTATAAATTTTGGACCTGATTTTCAGCTGACATCAAAGTCGCTTGCAGTGAATTCACTGCATCTGTTTAAACCCACACAACCCAGTCTCTCTTTTTGAGCCCTAAATTCAGTGAAAATCCAAATTCAAATATTTAATAGCTGTACAACATCTGCAACATGCATCTAGGATGTATCTATACTGCAAAATTACTCCACCACACCTCTGCGTTGACCTGTTGAATGACAGATTAGCTGATCTGATTGAAATGAATAAATAAAACGCATCTTCTAAATACAAAACAGGTAAGAATTCACAGTGGCCAAGACTCTTAAAGGACTGGAGTCAAACAGCTTGTTATCTAGTCCCCAGCAGACTACCATGTTTCTCCCTCCCCTCCCACATCCCCAAATACCATTTTATTGTTGTAATTTATATAATGAAAATACATGTTTCTTTCTTCCTCTCAGACAGCTACCTTCTGATAGTGGATGTGTTATATGTCCACGTTCTTTCAGAACAGTCTGATAAGAACTATGAAAGCTGTTTCCTTACAATGCTTACAAGGACAGGAATCTCACCACAAGATTAGACACTTCTTCTCTGATCCTGTTTAAACCAAGCTGCTTCATCTTGTGAAAAAGGGAGCTTTTAGGGGGATGCAGAAATGGGGCTCCAGATGTTCCAGGGAAGTCAGGAGCCAGAGGTCACCAGCCCTGGAGAGCTTATACACCTCTGGCGCTACACAAGAGATAGGGAATTGCTTTATGGTTACCAATTAGGACACTATTTTTAGCATATTATGATCCTTCCTTACATCTGGCACTAAAAAAGACCTTACTCTAGCATACAGAGCTCCATTGGGTTAGACAGGTACTGAAGGCAATTCGTTACTAAGAGTGTCGCTGCCAGCTGACAGTAAAGCTAGCCCTCACTGTTCAGCGAGCCCAAGCCTACTGCTCTCATTTGGCATCAAGAATACCTGGTCTTTTACTAACCTTAATACTGCTTCTAAAGTCATCTTCGTTGCAACTGGAATTGCGCTTCAGGCTCATCAGGATTTTTTTTGTACTACTCTAGGGAGATGGGCATACAATCTCTTCTCCGTTTTCTTTTGCTTTCTTTATTCTTCCCACATTTCTCCCTGTCTTCCTCACACTGGAATGAAGACAGCAAAACCACAGGATGCTTGAACTTCATGGGTTAGAAAACACCATGCTGAATCCCAGTACTAAAAAACTAGCCATCTCTGGAGGAAGGAAGAGAGTATCTAGGAAAAATATTCCCTTCTGAGAATTCCCTTTGTTCTGGGAGAACAAAGACTGTCTGGCACTTCGAAGCCAAAGCATTCCTTTCCTTACAAACCTCCAGCATCTCCACCTGCAACAACTGCAGATATATCAAAGTTCAAGAAGAAAATAGTTTTTCTGTCTACAAGGAGCAGCTTTCTCAGGAACCTTGTGCTCAACAGTAGCCTCTCATTTAAAACAGAGATTTGGCAACACACAAATATTTAACGAGGTGCCGACTCCACTGATTTCTGGCACACATGTATGCAGGTTTTAAAACAAACAGTAGCAAATCTTGTCATTTTGAAAATGCAGCATTTCTCTTTTTGAAATAACTTTCTCTTACATAACTACAGAAAGTTTTACTCCGAGTCAAATTATTCAAATAAATTATTTTGCTTTTGCAAGATGTTTTAAACTGATGCGTATTGAAAAGTGTATAGTGGCTCTCTAAGCACACAGTCTCTCCCCTGTTTCTTAGAACCAGGAAACCAATGGTTTTCCTACAAGTTTTGCCCATGCAGAACTACAAACTATTAGAAATGATGCTCTGAATCAAAAGAAGTTGGGCATGAAATCTGAGCTCGATATGCAAGCCTGCTGTTAGGCAGTCATAGATGCTGTCTGCATTTCAGCTCCTGTAGTAAATCTAGTAATGCTTCCACTATCCCATCTGTTGTCTTCTGAGATTCATTTTCTGAAAAATGTAAACATCCAACACCTCATTGTCTGTCCAGCGAGGCGAGGCTACAATACTGAACCCATGAATGAGCAGTATGTGTGGCACGTGCTGTACACAGTAGCTGAGAAGTGGGTTAATTACCTAATGCAAAACCTGAGGCTCCTGGAAAGACCCAATGCATTCACAAGCAGCTGGATCAAGTCAGCAGCACAATGCAGAGCTTCCTCACTCCACAGGGTTCAGCACAGCGCTGGGAGCTTTAAGGAATGGCTCAGTGGCTAACCCAAGTGAACTCTGCCTGAAAGCAGCTCCCTACTCATCGCCCTGATTTACACACAACTGACACAGCACTCTGCACCACCAGGTACATATTTATAATGAATGTTTCATGTAGAGACCACAAATCTGTGCCTTCTATGCTACATTATTTTACAGCAGTATGTCAAATGCATAGCCATGAACATGGCAAGTTTATCCACATAAGACTAACTTTTAAAATACTGAAGATTACTTTCACTGTTGAAGACAGTTGTTTTATAAGATGAAGTTTTAAAACTATGGTAATACAGAGTCACAGAAAGAAAGAATTTTTCTAACACTAAAAGGATATTGAATCACACAGTGGCTACATTTTTAAGAAAAAAAATGCTTTAATAAAATGTGATATCATTCTGGAGTGGTAGCATTGACATGAAATATTATCTATAGCTACCAATATTAACAAAAATCAACACTGAGTAGACATGGGCATCCACTCAAAGGTTAAAAGTATTTTTTCTGCCCCAAGAACACATTACAGTCTAAGCTATTTCTCCTGAGAGAAAACTAGAAACTAAAAAATACTTGTTTCACATACAAAAGCCAATATAATGCAGGGGGAAAAAAAAGTGGACAGTTTCAGTGAGTTCCATCACCTTCAATGACAAATTCTTTAGAAACCTCAGCAGCTAACACAGGCTAAAAGCATAAATCTTCATTTGAAGGAAATAGACTGCTACTGAGAGTACAAAATAATGCTCATTGAGTTTAAGCTCTCTGTCTCATACTGAGGCACGGTGCAGACCTGGGCAAGGCATCTAACACCTCAGTGGAAGTCATCTTTTCTATCCTGCCTCAGCCAAAATGCATTATCCATAAGCAAATAACATATCAAGGCAACATGCCAGTTCAGGGAGCATGCTGCCCTATTTCTGCAGGTGAAAGCACTCTACATCTAACAGGTATCACACCACCAGGGAGCCATCTGCTTGTAACCCCTTCCTGCACTGTCAGGCTTCCAGACTTGCACCTACATGCCTCTTGTTATTGCACAGCATAGACAACCAAATGCCTTGGAAACAAGAGAGATTTACCCTCAGCACATGCCTCAGGTCCATGAGCCCAGATCTAACAGGCACCAGAAGAGGTCAAACCACACCTAGACAAATTTTTCTTAACAGATTTTTCACAAAAGTAGGATTAACTGAAGGAAAAATAGAAGATGAGATCCACAGAAGCTCACAACCCCTGCATTTTTTTGCTGAAGTTCTGATAAAATACCTACATGCATGTGATGCAATGGTGTCCTCACAGCAGATCATGCTCTTGGCAAGGGCTGTGAGAAATATGTGCACTGGTAACACTGTGGCTGACAGGTTCCTCAGCACATTCCAAGGGTCAGCGTCCAGTTGTGCTTTCCAACAAAACTGTGCCTGTCAAGAAGTGTTTCCTCATAGCAAATACTTCTGCAAACAGCATGGCAGATTCAACACATCTGTGAATGAAAAGCCTGAGCATTGCTCTTTTTGTTGGAGCTGCACCTCACTGCTCTTGGCCCTTCCTCCCTGCAGCAGCATCCATCCAGTTTTGGAAATGCAATGTACTTGAATTGCCTGCTCACTGCACAGGCGTGGAGTCAGAGGCAAGGAAAAGGAAGGAAAAGCTCTGCCCTCCTTAGCATCGAGTTGCACAACACAGAGTCAAAGGTATTGCTCTAGAGCACACTGATTTCTCAGAAAGCCCACCTTGAAGGCTAAGTCCTGGTTTGTTTCATTCAGTGCCAGGCCCAGGCCCATGGACCGGCTCCAGCAGGCTGCCCAGCTGCATCCCAGCACATACGGCTGCACTGCAAGCACAGAGCCTGAAGCCGAGTCACCTTGTACTGAGACAGTATCAGCTGTAAAAGGGCCTGCTGCTCTTGTTGCAGCCTTTCAAGGATAACAGATGAGAGCAGGATCTGAATTACAATCTGAACAGGCCTGCTGGCATGTTGCAACCATGTGTTTTACAGCTGCTTCGTTCCTCACTTATAATTGTTATTCAGACAGATAAAATCTTCTCATTTATTAATTTAAGGTTTCCTTTTGCTGCTTTCTGACAAAGAGGTTAATTCTCACCCATCTATCTACACAAACTTTGCATAAATAAGCTTTACTCAGTTACCTAAAGTACCTAAAAGACAAAAAAAAAAAAATTCCCCATTTCCCAATTGATGCACAAGGCACCAGGAAGATGCTCTGACCTCTCATGGTGCACTGCCCTGGGGGAGTTAAAAAAAAAAAAATTGAAATCAGGTGGCAGAAGGACCTAGTACATAAAGCCCCAGAACCAGGAGGACTCCAACTGAGCTCCCTCCCCCTTGCTGGTCTCTGTGTCAACAGTCAGGAGAAGTGAGCTGACCCATCACCTCCTTTGTAAAGCACTCAGGAAAAAAACAAAACCACAGCTGAACAGCCTGATGAGAGTTGTTATTGCAAATCATTTTCCAACATGCTGAGTTACAGATGCATTTAGAGAGACCATCACAATTGAAGTTAATGGATCTTTTTTATACTTTTTTTTTTTTTTTTCCTCCTCTGCACCCTCCCATCTTCTCATAGATTCAGTTATAAAGATCCCAAAATTCTGGGTGGGATTTCAGCCAAAGCATGGCAAGAAGGTTCAGCACCTGCTGGGAGGCTCTCCAGCGTCACCTCACAGAAATGCAGGGAGAAGGCAGGCCTGTGCTGCTTCTCCTCCCTTGTACACCATCCACCCACAGGACAACTTGCTACAAACAGCTCTTGCATTTTTAAACAAAAGTTATAAATAAAAATTAAAAACAAAGGAAAAAAATAAAGTCACCACCACAATAAGTATTTTGACCAATAAGTGGCTGTTATTGAGCAGAGCATGTTGCCTTCCTTACTTCCAGAATGAAGCAAGAATCCCGTGGAGAAAATTAGTGTTGTTGGACTGTCCAACAGAGCTGGGAGAAAACAAAAGCAAACATGATCTTACCTCAACACTGACTCACTTGCTCTCATGCACTGAACATGAACACACACAACAGAGCAGCAGAGAGCAGAGATGGGGTTGGAGGGACAGCCCATGACAAGGCAGCCGTGAATGCAGGCAGACAGGCTTCCTGAAGCAGCCTCTGTTCCCAATTTGCCTCTGAAAGGCCAGCATGGCGATGGAGACAGGACCCCAGTGAAGGCTGTGGTAATTCCTTCAGGACCCCGGGGTCACTGAAGCCCATGTAACAGCATCTCCTCCACTAATCATGCTGGTACACCTGCCATGCTATGTTTGCATCTTCTGTTACAAATAAATGCAGACATGCAGAACAATTCAAAGTAATCCAATTAAAACTGCTAGAAAAGTTTAAAATGGAGTTAAACACATTAAGAGATCCCATTTTAAAACTTCTGCTCAAAAGCATTTATCTGTTTGCTACTAATATAGGTATATTGCTGCATGCAAAGGCCTGTGATTTGATGACATTTCCAAAGAAAAATATTTGAAATGCAAAACAAAGATCATCTTCACATGCCTTAGGTATGAGGAGACAAAGAAATGTAAATAAACAATGACAACATTTGCAGACTACGTCTTATGGTACTGACTTAAGACAGTCACGGAGCACTAGCTTGGTTCATTTCTGCAATAGACTAAAAGAGCAAGAGCCCCTTTAAAACAATAAATCTGAAAGGGTATTTCAAGTTACAACTCAGTGTTTAAAATACATGCTACAGCCAAGTTTTTGAAAAACACAAGAGCATACAAGTTCTTTTTTTAATGCTTTCACTGTCTGGTAAATAAATAATCACATCGTTATGGGTAAATACATCTCCATACAGCAAAGCCACAGAAGTAATTTACAGCATCCTCCAGATTTGCTGGCTTTTCTACACAACTCTTAATGTACGCACAATTGCACCTTCAGTTACATTTTCCTGTTGAACAGCTACTTAGTTTAACGTCAAGTATGAAGTCAATTTATAGCACTGAGTGCAAAATCTCAACAGCAGCTTTGAGTCCTGTCAATAGACTCTCAGGATGGGTAAAGCATCACTATCTGAGACTGAGGAAAAAAAAAGATTTTAAAGCTTTTTTTTTTTCCCCCCTATTTGCACTTTCTTGCATCCAAGCAGCAACATTTTCTAGTTCCCTAAATTTTCCCTTCCGTTCACACTTAGTTTTACCTACTAGTTGCCATGTGCTACCCCATCATATCAAGAAGTCATCTGAACTAGAAGTAAGAACACTGATTTAGTTCAATGCAGCACAAACTAAGTTTTTTATTCAAAAAAAAACATTTTATTGACATGCTCATCAATTACTGTGCCCATATTTGAGCAGGAACAGTGTTTTAAAGCCTCTGAAAACAAAGATGTGAACAATATACCACTATACTGATGTAATACTAAAACTTGAATGATGCATTTTCAGACAGACATTATTTTTTAAAAATAAGCTTAAGTATAATGGTACACATCAATAAGATTAAAATCAGCTTATAACTGAGTAAATATTTATGAGAACATTTATGAAGCTTGCTGCTCAACAAGGATGTACATCAGAGCTTCAGAGCAATGCGCTTCACCAGAGGTTTGCACTCACAAGTTGACAGTAGGCCTTCAGCTGGGGAACAACTGTTCCCATAACAACAAAAAACCCACAACACTCACCTTGCACATTTTTGTCTCCTCACTGTGATGCTAATCAGCAAAAAACAAGCTCAGTACTTGAACAAATTTTTACCTTCAGCAGTTACTTTTAGAAGCAGAGTTCATCTATTTAGTCTCCATTTGGCTTATTTCCTTGCACAAATATAAAACATAATCAGTAAATATAAAAAATTCATACACAAAAAGTAATTGCTGTAAAATTGTGTTAAGTATGAAAGCATTAATTCAAGACTTCAGTCACTCAGCAAGAGAACAGTACATGGTATATCCTCTTCTTTTTGATTCAGGCCGCCTCACTGCTCTCCCAGCCCTGCCAGCGGGTGCGAGCAGGCGCAGAGCACTGCGCCCTTTGGAGTTGTGCTTACTGAGATACCAGAACACAGCACGACCACATTAGCCATGATTTCTTTCCTGAGCTAAATGACCTGGGCACAGTGCCTTACTGATGCAGCTGCACAGTTTCAGTTGTAAGGCAAAGCAAGCTGTAGCTGAAAGAGAGATATCATTTCTGCAGCTATTTCACTGCACGGTACAGCACGTGTTCAGTCATTAGCTACACCTTGCCTGTGGGCAGCACGTTGCCTGTGGGCAGTGTTCTCCAAAATTTGTAATAGTCAATGAAATTCAAAAATGGAAGATTAAGTGAAGTCTAACGCTGGTCAGACCATACTGCTTGTTCTATGAAATGGAAGGCTGTAGCTCACTGGCCTGCAACCATTAAATACTACTGTTCCTAAAACAGAAAGAACAACTTCCTGACATTGTATAGGAACAACATTGCTGGTATGAAAAAGGATCGCTCATGTTCAGTTCCAAAAGAGCAAAGAGATAGAGACCCCACCCAAGAACTCGGCCGCCACCCGCATGTAGCACTGGCCGCCCCCTTCTCCCTCTGCAGCTGGGACTCCTCTGTGCCCTGCTCAACTCCTTTACCCCGCTGAAGTTTTATAGCTAGGCTTTCTTTCTAACAACTCATTTGCTGACCTCCCTCTGCTTGCTTTAAAATGACAAAAGGGAACTAGGCATGTTTTCCCATACATAGAGATACTGACAAATACACTTCACTGCAAAAAACATCTATTTTTGCTTCTTTTGATCTTCAATAAACTATTCTTAGAAATAAAGTGCCAATGTAATTAGACTAGACTAATTTTGGAAACAAAGGCTATTTCCTTGAAGAAAAATCTCTCAAGTAACACGTGTGGTTAAACTAACAGCAATTAAAATTGTGTTAACTAAATCATATATGGATCGGCCTTAAAAAAAAAAAAGCCAAAATATTATTTTAAACTGTTATACAAGAAAATATTGCCTAGTCAAAGGCTAATCTATTTTTCAAATATTAAAAGCTGTAAATTTTGCAGTTTCAGGACATCAGTGAGCCACACCTTAAGTACAAGGAACTGCAGGTTTTTGCTCATTATGATGGCTTTTATTGGAAATGCCTAGTCATAGAGGCTGCAGGAAGATTCCCAAGATTTGAGAATGCAACAAACAATTTTTGCATCTCCTTTGCTCTGAATTGATCTGGCATTTTCACAGCCTAACCAGCTCCTTAGTTATATCTATGCTGAGTAAAAACTGTCACCTAGAAGTCTAAATTGTGGGGATTAAAGAAGCAAGAACTTCACAAGAATGCTACACGAAGCAGCCTGCTTAAGGAGGCTAATCAAAATAATGTGACAAAAAAAAAGCTCCCATGTGGAAACATGAGTAGTGTAACATGGAAAACAAGAACAAAATAGAATAAACTAATGCGAGGTTTTCCAAATGCAGCAGATGTTTGCACATCCAAGACTGCTTTTATGTCACTGGTATCCATTAAAAGAGGGCACAGTGCGCTTAGCGGAGGATATGTTGCTGGAAAACAGTCCCCAGGAGTGCAAAAACATGTTTGCTGATTTAAGAAAAGGAAGGAAAAAAAGGTAAGAAAAGGGGAGGGGTGGCAGAGGAAGAAAACAACACAAACAGAAATGGTGCCAAGTTCTTTCTCAACATTCTTACAGAAAACAGCCGCAGTAACATAAGATAATTCTGATTAATGTTAAACATGCAACATTCATGAGCACAATTTTAACCTTAAACGACAGGGAAATTAATCTTCTTAATAATAAAAAGGCATACACAATTTCCTGAAAACTGCTGAAATTTGAAGATAGCTTCTTCAAATTAACGCACATAAATGACCATGAATAATTAAATAACAGATTATGGGCCAAATCTTTGCAGACTTCATTTTGCACTTAAGGACTGAAGATCTTTAAAACAAGTTTAATGGAAAGAACTTTTTCAGAAACTCTTTTCCTTCATGTCTGAAGCAAGCAATGGAAGAGAAAGTAAAAATTCTATATAAAAATTCTATACATGCCTCCCTGCTGCAATTCAGCAATGAGGCTTTGCACTGAGAATAACAACTCACGTGCAACAACTGTGTGAAACATGACAATGGAACAACTCCCCCAACTCTATGGAGCTGTTTCAGAGCCTGCTCCATCCTAATGGTTCTTAAGGCCTGCCGTCACCACGTCAGTGACCAGACGCGCAGCTCTTGCTGACTCCAGCCTTTGCGGGCAGCCCGCTCTGTACCAGCGGCCACAGTCAGTAAGCCAGGAGGAACGCTGTGCTCCCCACTTTCTGAACTGCGCAGTAGCCATCAAGGCAGGTGATGACTCTCAGCAGCCTGCAGCTGCAAAGGCATGCCCGACTCCTGAGCAATGAGCTGTGGGATGAGCCTAGGAAGAACTTAATGTAGTTACATAAATGTTTCTGGGGAATTTTCCCTGCTAGCACAACCTTACAGCGTCGCATCCTGAGCACAAAAAGTCACAGCCACTGACAAATCCTGTTCACTGCAAATCATAGTCACACAACATTTCACCACCTTTCCTTCCCTCAGTCAACGTATTTACGAAAAGAAAGCAAGGAGATACCGAGTACTACCCTAGACCTCATATGGGTACTGCCAAACCAATCCAGCTCTCTTCTGTAATAACCGTTACATAATAAATTTTGAAAGATGAAAAATAATAATTATTGAAACCAAATAACAAAAACACTGTGGACTCCCTGGTCATCTCTACTGCAAAGTGTCTTAGCAAGTACGTGGAATCCTTCACCTCTGGTAAATCTCTGCTTTCAGCTGAGGACCAGAGCTGCTAATCCCAGACAGCAAGGCAAATGTTGTCACCCAAGCTGTATGAGCCAACCAGCTTTAAACAGCCTATAACTAACGCAAGTAACCATGACAGTAATTCATAATCCTAGCAGCACAGATTCATAGTGGCCTAGGTAATAAGGTGGAAGGACTATTTAGGTTCTTTTCTATAGTTGATCTCATTTTTTGAGGGACAGCACATAGCATGTCTGTATTACACTGACACCTGAAGTCTTGACTGAGCTCACATAAATACCATAATTCCCAAAATACAAAAGGCTCTGCGCTGATTTAAATACAAAATACCAGATATAAGCAGATATCCTAATCTTCCTGTACTGGTTGTCAGTCTGTATGCTTTCCTCATCCTACCTTACTTTTTAAGCCACTTAGGATTTACCCTTCCTTCGTCATTGATAAAAATGCTGTCAGTCTCAATGAACCCGGTATTTTGATTTCCTGCTCTATCCCCCATGAAAGTAGTTATTTTGGCTCAGTAAAATTCAACCTGCAAGTCAAGAACGTGTCTACAAAACAGGAGGAGTTCAAAACTAGGGTCATGGTTTCTCAGGGAAGGGTTTGAAACAGTAAGCCAGGAAGAAATTTACAAGAAGACTGCAGTATTTAGCAATTTGCACATTGGAAAAAACAACCCACCATCAACAACCAACACTCACACACACAGAGTACTCTCACAGATCAGATCTCTGTCCTAAGTAGATTTTGAGTGTTTTCCCACAGGCAGCTTTACTCTTTGCTCACAAAGTAAATAGATCATTAAAGCAAACCGTGTAAACCTAAATATTAGTTAGGATTTGCTACTAGTAGAGATATGTACAACAGACCAGTTCCAGTCACTGTAAACAAAGATGTTATCTCCAGTTAAAACACAAGTCAAACTCAAAATTGTGTTCCCTTTTTCAACTAATTGTACCTGGCAAGAGTTACGTGTATTCCACCATTACAGAGGCTACTCTAACAGGAAATCTTCCCACCAGGGTATGTAGCAGGCAGTTTGCCTGCCCACTGAAACAGTTTATGATAGAAGCAAAATTCTAAAGGTTAAACATATCAAGACAATTCCTGAATTCACACTGCGGCCCCTGATTCTTGCTCCAAATAAATATGACAGACCAAATATATCCTACAGCACAGCAGAAGCAGAGAAGGACCAGGTACGTGTGTTATGTCCCAAAGCAAACGGAGCGATGGATGACAAGGAAGTTCTTAAGTGTTTCAGCTTCTAATCTACGTCTTTGCAGTATACGGGGTAATAAAAAAAAAAAAAATCAAAAAAGCATTCATTTCTAAAAGCTGTTCACAGGCTTACAGATAAGCAAAGCTCAGCAAGGGGTGTGATCTGAATATGCACTTATGGAAACGTCAGCTTTCAAAATTGTCTTATGACGGATTTTGGTTCCTGTTACTAATCTTCCCAGCCAGATATCATCCCCACAGAGTCACGATTACTGTGCTTCACAACAGCCACAGGCATGAGAAAGGAAGCATGAACATGTACTGTTCCTCATTTGTTCTGATCTTTGTTATCATCCTCTATTTACCTCTTTAAGAGAACTCTTTTATCAAAATTTCTCTTCTTTTCCAGAGATCTTCTCTCTCTTTCTCAGCAGAACAGACAGCGGCATTAAGAACAGAAAAAAAAAAACCTGCATCAAAAAGATGCTTCAGCCATTCTAACTCCCATATAGCAACAATTCCCAGCAGTTAAATTCAGCATGGCATATGTTCCAGGAGAGGAAAAAAAAAAAAGACCAAAAACTGGCTGCCAGTAGAAGAAAGAAAAAAACCACTTCACCTAGTCCGAAGGCTGTTACCATCAGAGAGACGATGTGAACACAACGGTACCAACACATGGCTTATTCCATTATGGAAGTGATCCTTCACCTCTTGGGTTAGGAGTCTGCAGACTAATTCTCTTTGTGTTTACGTACATTTGATATTAAAGAAAGGCATCATAGTACATTTACTTGCAATTCACTTGCAAGCTTTTCCTGAGGTCCAATGACAGGCTCAGAAGGCATAACACACCAGCACACCACTCTTAGGCCTGTCCTGGAGGCATTACCTTGACCACGTTTTTTTTTTTTGTTTGTTTCTTTGTTTTAAAACAACTACTACATTAAGTGTAAGACCATCTTACACACACTAGTATCTTTTGTTCCAAAGCCTCCCAAGGCCTTATTAGTCCACATCAAAACCAAAAATTCATGCTCTCTCTTACAAGCCTGCTTCTAGCGTTTTCAGCATCCCACTAAAATTGTAAATAGAAGTGGATGCTAGAGAACTCAGGCTGTTTTCTGAGTAGGAGAAGCATTGCAAGGTTTGGTCTACATTCATTTTGGCTGCTGTCACTAGGGAATAAGTGTCACTGTTTCCTTCTCTTTCTAAAAAGGGATTGCTCTTCAGAACTGCAGCAAAATGAAAGCAGTTGAAAGCCATTAGCAGTGTCACATTGCTAAGTTCCGAAGCATACCAAGAAAAGCCAGGCCTTTGACCATAAATGGCAGCATTCTGACAGGAAATACAGCAACAAAAGCCAGAATCGTGACTCCTGAGATGGTAAGCAGTGTGGGAAAGCTCTGTTGGAAAGACTCAGAAGACTGTCTTCAGTCTTAGACATAAGTCCAGCAGGCTGTGAGAATCTGGATATATCCAGAAGGTTGCAATGTCAAAAGCAACGAAGACAAGAGGAAGACAATATTTTGTATTGCATACTACCTGTTATGTTCAGATCATTTTCAGTCAGTTCAGTCATCATTTTTACATTGAAAAAGAAAATAGTAGGAATTAGAAAACACTCCTCTGTCAGAGCACCTGCTGAGGGAGCACCATATCGTCTCAGCACCTCCACTCTAAATAGAACATATGGAATCTGGAAGGGGCTGTGATGCATCTTGTGGTAACATACTGCAGGCAAATGAGGCAATATGTTAGAGCAGCTGGATATTCCATCATCGTAAGGTCTTGGCACGCACAGTGTTCTAGTGCCCGTGCCACCTCGCCTCTCTAACACCAATCCAACAAGCGCAGCCAGAGTCTAGATTTTTAAGAGTTTGGGTACATTTGCTTTTTGGCCTGTGAAAGAAAGCTGCAGGGTATCGTACGGAAATTCATGCCAAGTTCTTATTTCAGGCATCAAAGAAGTCTCATCAGGTGAATGACATCTGAATCATAAGCACACAACGTGGCTGCAAGTTGTAACTGTCATTTATACTAGTTTCAGTTATAACCATTTCTGCTTCATTTTGATGTCTTGAACATGGCTCTAAAATCCAACAAGTAGTTTGCAAACCCTGCAAAAATCTTGTAGAAGTCTCTTGCCTGTTCCCAAGGACAGACACCTGCCAATTTGTGGAGATTTTGGCTATCATGCCCTTAGTTATTTCCAAAATACATCACTGAAAAAACTATGGAGATGTTCCCAAATGTAGCTATTACCCAGGCATAATTACCTTTGCAGAAATCTGACCTTGTGAATTCAAATACAAGACATAAAACACTTTATATAAAGGGTACCTTATACATGCAGTTGCTTAGTACATGACCAAAAAAACGAGCAAGTTTATATACAGGAAGCTCACACTTCTTGTATCTACCATGTCAGTGCCAGAAGATTTTTGAAAAGCACCTGCATGAAAAGCAGGGTGGAGGATGAAATAATACACAATATTGTCTCTCCTTTTCATAATGAATCTGATCAGCCTCAATTTACACAGTAAACCTTGATGACCATTTTCAGGTTGAGGACTTCGGTATTACCCACGGTAAAACAGATGGCAGCCTTCACTTTGTCAGGGTGAAACTGTTAACTCTCAGCTGTCTACAACTGCACGGTTCACCACGCGTGCCCAGGATCAGTGCCTGGGCACTGCAGGCCAAGTCCTAACCGCACATACTGGATGTCACTGGGTATACCAGGGACACTTGGTCTATCCCCTCCCATTTCACCATTCTTTGAGCTTCTCTATCAGCCAGAAAGATACCCATACACAGGTGGGGAAAAGACACAGCAGACACTGATCTACTAGAGCACTGCTTTGTGGCTTGGATCCCTACATTTTTCTTTCTTACTTTTCAGCAAAGCAGTAACTGCAAGACATACTGCAGCGACAGATTCTTCCTTTTTGTCAAAATTCCACTTCAGGTGGTTACATTTCAGATAACAACACTGAAGGTCTGCACAGGCTGTCAGCACAGCTCCTGTTGCCGCTCAAGTCAAATCATGAAAATCCCATCTTGCCAAGTCCGAAGGGAAAAACATTTTCCTTTTCATTTAGTGTTCTTCACCCACCCTCACATGTGAACATTTATAAAGCACCCAGCTATCCCTCACAGAGACACCACCACCCACAAACACAAGCAAACAAACAAGACCCCTGACTCGAGGGCTGGTTCCAAGCCTACCGCAGTGGAATACCCATATTTCACATGCCATCCCCCATGAACACTGGAATTTCTCATAAATGGTCACACATATTCAAAGTTCAGGAAACAGTTTTTGCCCTTTAGCCTGAAAAGAACTCAGAAGATGAATGAGAAAAGCAACAAACGGAAAGAACCTGAGGGAGATAAAATAATTTCACTTAGAACAAAGAAATCTGAGGGGAGTGCAGAACTGCTGAGCAAGTACAACGGGAGGTAACAAAGATTAAACATCGTCACTGTTTATGCCCTGAAGTAGTGAGCCACAGCATTTCATCAAGAGGTTTCCAAATCCTGTAAAACGTTTCAGAAGTTCCCAATAATGTGCATAGCACTGTTAATGAAGCTCACTAATGAAGGTCTGCGTTTGGAAGCTTAACACAGTTTCCATCTAAACTGAGACCAGGAAAAAATTAACATAAAATCTTGTATTTTCATAAGTCACCGTTAAACAAACTCTACTCACAGTTAGTCATGTACAGACGGCTGATAACTTAGCTTGGAGACTGAACTAATGTTTGATGTGGATTTATTGCCCAAGTAGAATATCTTTATTTCTTAAAGTAAGGTTTTGAATAGGGGTCTTGTAGTTTTGCCTCCCATGCCCATATGCATCCTCATATCCCCTTCACTTTTAGGATGTGACAGAGAAGCATCTCTTAATTTCTCATTTGTGCTGGAGCTTTTCTACCTCACACACAAATAAACCCACAATCAGAGAAAAACAAAATTCTTTCAGGAAAGAGGAATGTATCTATATTCTGAGACTAGATCATTGAAAAGGGACAGAAAATCAGCTATTTCTGGTCTTAAATCAAAATCACCTCTAATTATTTTATATGACAAAACCCCTCCTCTGGGGATACTTGAAGGGAGAACATATTCCAGCGTATTCTAATAGCACAAGGTTAGGGAAGTTTCCTAACATTTGCATTTGGTTCCAACATTTTCTCTGATTTAGGCAATCAGAACAACGGCCTAAAACAAGTTACCATATATTTTTGTTTACTGTCTAATTACAGTGCCATAGTATACAAATGGGGTGAGAAAAATAAAAGTAAAGTTTTAGTGTTAACTCCCTTCCTCTGCAAGCAAAAGAAAACGTCACTGGGATCCAATTCTTCACGTACCTATTTTTAAGTGCAACAGAAACATCTCACTCCAGAGAGAACTCTGCTTAGCTACAAACATCTTCCCTTTTGCAATATGCAGCATTACAAGAACTTCAAACTGTAAGAGGAGGCTACAAACTGTATAAGCATCAGCACACACTGCATTTGAGATCAGGAGAAAGATGCATCCCACTTGGATTTACAGGAATAGAATGAATGCCCTTACTGTAGTCACACTTGCACTCATGGTTAAGAGCAAGGTAAATTAGGGGTGAAGAATTCACACCATGCCCTGGCTCAGACATCCTCCTCAGAGAGGCTTGTCAAACATGCCCAGAACTCCAGCTGCCCTCTGGAGAACAGAACATCCCTTCCCGAAGGAAAGGATGTGCTAACACATTTAGACTGTGACAGTTCAGTAATTCTTTCATTCCACCTGCATGTTAAAAACGAGCAGAAAGCGAAATCATACCTTCTAACCTAAGCACTCATTACTTTCACTTCTAGCAAAGCCTCCTGGAATTGCAGGAATCTCTTTTCCTGGACAAGAGTCAGTTCCTGTGGCTAGCATGCACAAACATCGAATTCCACACAGTGGTCTTGGTTCATCATCCATTCCTTCTTGCTTATGTCTTGCAACACAGAAACCAAGAAGCTAAACACCAGCAGTGGTAACAACATGGTCCAAGGCAGAAGTCTACAGTCAAAGCAAGGAAAGCTGACAGAGTAAGGTCTGGTGGTTTCTTCTCTCTGCCAAACTAATTAGTACTTTTTCCTCTAATAGATCATGTTTTATTTACATCTTTGAAGACTGAGAATCTCAGACTAAGATGGTTGGAACAATTAAATCCAGTTTCAATTGATTTTTTTCTATATTTACATATAATCATCAACAGGAGGCGTAATTTACCCACTGAAGCACATTTTTATTAGTGAAAGGTAAGCTAATGTGTTGTAATTGAACCTGTGCAAGCTGATTCATGTCCATGCTGATACATACTCAAATGTCCCGAGAAGATTGATAAGAACTCCTGGCTGCCAGTGCTTGTGTGCAAATACAGTCTGTCTATATCCTTCCAATAGAAGGTATGTCATAGTGGCCCACAATAATTAATTTTCTTCATTTTTTTTCTTACTCTTTTCTGTTTAGAAAACTTAAATGTGCACAAAGAATGCCACTGAGTTCTCTAGGGTAGACTGTGGAAGTGTTTGGTATTTTCATAATCTCATCTTTTTCTAAGATGCAAACACATCCACATGGCACCAGAACAGTTTCACCACAGTTTCTGGCAACCAGGACCACTGTGTCAGCTGCTGCACCAAGAGGACACAAGCCCTGCAGTAAAACTGGAGGCAGAAATGGCACTGAAATGACCAAGCACCAGACAGGCTTTCCTCTTTGCCTGCCCTTAAGAATTAGTTATGGTTACTGGGTAAGAGGAGTAAAGTCTGAGATACCAAGTCTTAAGACATCAATAAAGAAAGCAAACAAAGAAAGTACTAGAAGCACAAAGATTACAATATAAAAATGCTGCCAACACAAAAATAGAACCAGTAGGAAAAGGTGGTGAAGTCAGAAAATTACTTCAATTTCGGCTTCTGTTCTGTCAAGATAGGAAGTTAAGGCTTCTGATGCTTGAAAAATGACCATTTCCCACCAGTTCTCCCCACCCAGCTCCTGCCACACTCCTCTCTCCAACACTCCCCTCCCACACTCTACACAGAGAGCAGCTGAGGCTTTTGTTTCTCTGCTGAAGAGCATAGCAAGCTTCAGCCAATGAACCTGCAAAACCACAGATCACTAACTATATGCCCCTCATCTGCCACCTCCCTCAGGCACCTTCCAGCTGAGACCCACCACATGGCACAGGAAAGCCCAGTGCCGAGCTGCTGCAGCTGCAGCCTGCATGGCCTCCTCTCGTACATAAGCAAAATTAATGGCCTCTGCCACCAATAGCTCATTTGAGTTTTTAACCACAGCGAAAATTGCTCCATGAGCCTGCAATGTAGCTGCAGTTAGCATCCTGGGGCAATGTTACTTGGAAATGCACTAAAATTCCCCAGGTAAAGGAAAAGTTAAAAGTAATTGTGTTACTTTCATGAAAATTGTACAGCAAAGCACATAAAATGCCTAAATATTGGGACTGCACTCCAAAAGAAAATTCAACTGCTTTAGAGAACCTGAATATTCAGGGATCTCCTTTACAGTAAACTTCTGCAAGAAGAGAATAATATTAAAGATTTCCTTATATCAATCTTATCCTTATATCAATCAATGCATAAGGAGAAGCGTGACCAGCGGGGTGAGGGAGGTGACCCTGCCCCTCTGCTCTGCTCTCGTTGTGGACGCACCCTCCCTGGCAGTGTTCAAGGCCAGGCTGGATGGGGCTCTGAGCAACCTGGTCAGTGGGAGGTGTCCCTGCCCATGGCAGGGGGTTGGAACTGGATGATCTTTGAGGTCCCTTCCAACACAAACCATTCCGTGATTCTATTATTCTCATCTGAACTTTGAAGAAAAAAAAAATTGTGAACTGTTCCCTATAGAACAGGTACAGTGTAGAAATAAAGGGCATTTCATATTACATATCTTTTTTTATTTATTTTTAAATCTTGCCTTTTAAGCCATTTAATTCAGGGGGGTGGGGGGGGGGCGGAATGGGACACAAAACATTACCCTTTCCACCACTGTATTTTGCATCTTCTGGAGAGAGGGTAACTCACTGCAGCAAGGGTGTGATACACCTGTAACACTGTTTTGGAAGCATAGGAAGCAGAAGGTTAGTGCCTCCCTTCTCAGTCTCCCATTCCCAATACAGGAGAGCAGTGAACTGGTGACAGCAGAGGGCGTCCATGCATGGGCACAGAAAAGGAGGCAGGACACACCTTGCACCAGGTAGCTCACAGCAGTAGGGACACACTGGGAAGCAGAGCTTCCAGCAAAGGGAACGGCATCAGGGATCATACAGGCAACAAAAGGCTCTTCGAACTGGGATTTCAACAGGCATCTCACATGAACCATACCAACTGCCCTGATTCAAAGTGTTATGCGATAGGCAACAACAAAATAGTACACCATTTAAATGTGGTGCATGCCTTGCACACAAGCTATCAATGTGCAGGCTCCCCAGAACATAGGGGCTATCCCCCAAGCCAGATTTGCTATCACCAGACTGTGTGATGCCCTGAACTTAAGGAGCAAATGAAATAATGCAAATCAGAGAATGGCTTGGGTTGGAAGGGATCATCTAGTCCCAGCCTTCTGCTGTGGGCAGGACTGCCGCCCACTAGAGTAGCAGATGATGCTGAAGTTACTTAACTTAGGGCAGTTGCTTCTAAATTGCACATGCAGATCTAACATATCCAGAGCCTGTCAGACTGCACATAGCCATACTGTTATCTGGGTTTGTTGGACAGAAGTACCAGACCTCACTTCAGGTTCAAAAAGTGAAAATAAAGAAGTCATAACAACAATGCTCTGACCTCTTCTGCTGTAGCATACTATGCAATTTATTCATCTGTTCAGAAATAGCATCCTCATAGGCTATCAACACAGACCATCATGTCTAAATATCATATTCTGTAAAAGGTTCTTTACATTCCTCCTCTATTCTGCTTGCATTTTTGTCATCTTGGCGAACTAACCAGTACATGGGAAAAAGCAATTTTCCTTTCATTATAGCCTGACTACATACTGAGTTATATTCAGCTAATATATTGAGTGCCTTCCATTAAGGAATTACATTTCATTAATGTATTCAGCCTTTGGGTAGTAAGAATGGATGTATCATCGCCATTTTAAAGATGAGGAGTTGAAAGCCCTTCTTTCAGATACAGCACAGACACTGAACAGAAGATACTGTAGAAAGTTACCCATTTTACTGCAGCAACCAGCTTCAGAGATGACAGCAGAGACCATTAGCATGAACTCTACCACAGCCAGCCCTCCAGTCTACCTTGGATAAGCATCTGCCTTGATGATTTAGAAATACTTAAAATTCCCAGGATAAGCACACAGTGCTGTATACTGTATCTCACACCTTACTTTACCAGAGAGCTGCTGTAATAAGCTCACAAGTTCAGGAAAGGCCTTGCGTTTGCTCCTGCTGTAATTAGCCTGAGCACAAGAAGCTGAACATGGCAGTGTTCCTAGCAGCCTCTCTTTCCCTGAAATCAGATACTACTTGGTCCTTGCATAAATCTCCCATCAGCATCAAATGTGATATGCAGTAAGTGCCTGTGACACACTTCCAAACAGAAGCATTCAACGCCAATTTCTGACTACGCTGCAAATTTGTTATTCCTGTTTGCTTGCCACTGTCAAAACAGCTAAGTATACAGCAGTGAGGTAGCACTGTACCCCTGACTACAAACCCAACAGAGCACAGCACAGCAACTTGGCAAATCCAGCAGGCTGCAGCAAGGAAGCCCATCACTGTAAAGCTGCCTTTCACTCGTGATTCATCCCAAGCACACAGCCACAACACAGCAAGGTTGGATGTCAAACAAATGATTCAAAAATTGCTGCTTAGATATCTAAGTGAAAAGTTTGAGTAGTCCCCTGAAAACAGTGAGTTATCAGCAGTCTGACAACCAGTCTCTTAATTCAGCTATTTAACAAGAACAAGCCAAGCTCCTAAACTTGGCCTGCATCTGACTTAAATGTGCCAATGCTTAGGACATCTTGCGCCTTCTCACTTGCATCATTTTCAAATTCGTCTGTTCCTTGTTCAAGAGCCACAGCATGCCTTTATGACGCCCATTAAAAATGACAATGTACTACATTATGAATATGTTTCAATTAGGAAAGGGGAAGCTAATAACTTTGCAGTGCTTTCTGAAGATCCAAACAACTGTTCTCATTTCACAGCTCAGTGATTCTTTAGAAGCAACAAAGAGTCCTGGAAATAAAATGGCAATACTTACTAAGCTAGCTCTGCCTTACAGTCATTAAATTTTTCTTGCATTCCAACATGAAAACAACCCATACGGATGATTAGCTCAGAAGAATAAAATGAGCAGTTCTGACCATTTAAAAGACTTATTTTTTTCTTTTTTTTTTTTTTTTAACTTCGTAGCTGCTCTTTATGTTAAAGCCAAAAAGCAGCTTACAGTTTGCAAACTTGCATCACTTATGCTTGCATACAGGCACTACTTCCATGGCATGACTAGGATCTACCTGCTGTATGCAACAGCCTCCTGTGCAACAGGTCACTTGCAAATATAAAATACAATTCATGCAATGCCACAGCAACAAACTGCTTGGTAGCGTGTGGCCTCCTCAAAACTTCAGAATCACAAGAAAGTCAGTCCAGCTCCTTGTGAGGGGTACAGTCCTCAACACCAAAATACAGCTGCCCTATCTGAAAGAAAACAAAACAAACCAAAAGAAAAAAAAAAGAAAGGATGGAACAAATCACTCTACAATAGAGTGCACAAAGGACAAAGATTTGAGTACTCCCTACAGAGTGGTACAGCAAAGAGAAGCCAGAAGCTATTTTCCCTGCCACTGCTGTAATGTTTACAGCCCTGTCATAATTCACAACACGCAGCTACAATCCTCGTATACTAGTGTTTGCACAATTTCTCTTTCAGAGCTGTAAACTCATACCTTCTCTCACTTTTTTTTTTTTCCTCACTTGCAGAGAAAATAATTCCGCAAAAGTATCTTAATCCATTTTCTCATAGCTTCTTGCAGTTATGGACCCTGGTAATTTGAAGTGTAGCTGCTTCACTAACTTACAATCACACCAGTTTTTTCAGGTTGGAGGCCTTGCTCATTATTACAAATAATCACAGGAAATTAGCCCTCAATTTTTGTTTATTTTGGCCTTAGTCAAAGCATTTATTTTGTTGAAATAAAATAATGAGAAGCAACACATCGACATTTAACTTGTTCAGGTTCAGAACTGAGTGGTCAGGAAAGCCTGCCCCTGATATTGTTTCTCTTCATTTTTTCGTCCCCAAATTAGACAAGGAGCGAACATTAAAACAGTATAACAAGCGAAGCCTGAGAAAAGCCTCTGCAAATTTTTATTTGTAATCTTGGTTAGAAAATAGTATTTGCAAAAGACCCTTAGACCAACAAGGCCCTTAGCTCCAGCTGACCCTAACCAGCCTCATTTCGTTCTGTCACCCTTACTCAAGAGCTGTGCCTGCCTGGCAGTGATTCCCTCTCCCGGTCAGTGTGCAGCCAAGAGAAACTGCACTGCCAGTTACAGAGCTTGGATCCTCACACAGGCTGCAGCTGGTCCCCTGCTCGAAATGCTAGCTGTGGATATCAGACCAGTAACTCTCTTTAGCACTCGCACATCATTTTTTTGGGGTTAGTTTTCAGGGATCCAGTGGTGACCTGGACCTGCGTGTCAAA